>JAUTXW010004710.1:0-600000 GCA_030620095.1 Kuschelorhynchus macadamiae
AGGGTAAACAGAGAGAAATTTCGATGTTAGATTCCAAGAGCATAACGCCTCATATAGATTAAAAAAACAAAACTCTTATTTTGCCATTTCTTAGAAACTTCACATAAATTCCCTGACATAAATATGTTAGATATATTATATTATGAACAAAAACGTAGCAAATTGTTTTTTTTTTGGAGGCAATACAAATTCATAAACCTCCATCATAAAGACCCAAATGTTAACCTTTTAAATTCACAAACAGATATAGGAAATACCACCCTATTAAAACTTTTTGACCATAAAAAATATACAGTTGGTTTTTCTTAATCATAATTATAAGAATTTTGTCTGTATATATACCTAACTTGATTGTAAATATCTCCATTGCGTTTGAAAATATAGTAGTAGTACGAAACTGCAGTCACCTAGTGCAAAAATAAAACAAGTGACAGTTAAAAAAGTAAAACTTGTGTTTTCATTTATTTGTTAAAATGTACTGTCACAAAGTAACGGACGATTCTATTAAATCTTTAATACGTAAAATGTCATGCAACAATTGCTCTAGTTCAAGGTCAAACCGCCCAGTGCCTGCAAAATAGATTAAATAGACACAAATATGACAAAAAAATTATTACATACATTCAATCTTCAAAAGGCTAAAATACTAAAAACTGAATCTATCCAAGAAAAATAAATTAAATCAAAAATATTATGAATTATAAAACCGAATTTGAAAAATTATGCAAAACATACATCAACTTAACTTCATAACATAATCATAAATCCTTCCTTTCGATTTTCAAATTTAAAAATCAGTAGTTTCCCTTTACCCGGAACTTCCCTCAATATGATTTTTTTTCTATTTGTTAGGAATTGTGTAGTGTGACCCAATTTAGTTCAGGACATAGTCGCAGTATATATATATTTTTGATTTATTTTCAACATTTCCAACCAACTGTTTAAGTTCATTACAGAGAATTCTAACAATACTAATATTATATCAAACTAACAATTAAAAATTATATTAAATAACAAAATAAATAATAATTAAAGAACAAAATAAATAATATTAACACAGTCAAAATTATTTTTTCTATAAATCACGTTTCAATAAAAAAATGTTATTCTGCGTAATTGTGTTGGTAATTGATTATATATTAATATACCACCATATAATAAAGATTTTTTTGCAAAATTGCTTCGAATATCAGTTGTATTTAATAAATCTGTTTGTCGTGTGTCATGATTATGTATAGTATGTCTTGTTTCTAAATCTATATTGGATAATTTATCTTTTGTAAGTATTGAATGGATGAAAATGCCTGTTTGTAACTTATAAATATGGTTAGTATCTAAATAACCAAATTTTGTATATAAATTTATTGTTGGTTCTAGGAAAGGACGTTTGTGTATACATTTAATAATTTTATTTTGTAAACAACATAAAGGTTTCAATGTTTCTAAATTAGCAGATCCCCAACCTGAAATCAAATGTTGAAATTTTGAATATATTAATGCAAAATAAATATTTTTCATAAATTTTAATGGTATATTACAACGAATTTTATATACAATTCCTACTAAAGGAGATATACTTTTTCTAAGGTATTCTATATGATTCCGCCAACTTAAATTTTCATCCATGTATAGTCCCAAAAATTGAATGCATTTACTATAATTAATATTTTGTTGGTTGAATTTAATTGGTTCCATTTGATTACTTATATGGTTTACATATACTGTCGTTTTATTTTTATTTGGTGCCATTTTGTTACGTCATATTGGATTGCTACCAATATTTTACCATTTTCTTCCCCATTTCTATTATACCGCCATCATAATGCTTGATGTTTCACTTTCAAATAAATTGGATAAGAAGTTTTTTCATAATAATTTTTTTAACAATTCACTACTCCGGCCTTTTGTTTTGCAATACTAAGATTTTTACCAAAAGATTACCCGATTATCTCCATACGACTCTTCATTTTTGTGACAAATTTGAAGTCAATCGGGTTAGTTTTTAAGCTATGCCGCGAACTGACAGACAGACAGGCGGCCCGACGGAATTGCTAAAACCTATTTCTTGGCATCTAGGGCCGCTAAAACGTGAAAATAGGTAAAACCTGATGATATAATATGGGTTTCATTTTAAGATAGTCAAACAAAATTGCGGCCAAATAAAAATTTTGAAAAATCAATGTAAAAAAATCTTGTTCAATTGATTTTGCAGAAAAATTAAATGTGAAAATAGTATAAACTGGTACAAATTCAACATGAGTGTGAATTGTTTCACTGTTACAAATATTTCGTTTGTCCGCCATTTTGTTCGGCCATCTTTGGAGTACTTAGTACCACTATTTTACTAGTTGATTCCTATAACCCAATTAGTTATAGGCCATAATTTGAAATCAAACCACTAAACAGTTTTTTCGGGCTGAATTTTTTAATATTTTATTAATCCGCCATCTTGGATTCGTACCAAAATGTTACCAGTTGATTCGAATATAATACTTGATGTTTTTGCAAAATTTGAGCTAAGAAGGCTAAGTAGTTTTCTAATAATATTTTTTTTAACATTTCACTAGGCGGCCATTTTGTTTCGCCATATTGGATTTTTTACCAGGTCATCACCATACAACCCTTGAATTTGAAGTCAATCGGTAAAGTAGTTTTATTAGCTACGCCGCAAACAGATAGACAGACAGATCGACGGAATTGAGAAAACATGTTTTTCGTCATCTAGGGAACCTGAATTGCGAATATCTGAAAAAATCTCGTAGTGTGATTTTTTCACGATACAATACTTCCCTTGTACGAGGGAAGTAATAAGCATCAAAGCATCTAAATAAATAAAATCAATACGTATTGCTACCTATATAAACTATACCTATAGTATCTTTTTAACTTTGTCATATACATGTCATTTTCATTACAAAATACATTTTAATATTATTTTATAATGCTCCATATATATTTACTTTTACTTTAAGTTTTTAATATTTTTGATGTTGCAAGCAACAATTAACATCTATGCAGAGACATGCAGTCCATGGAAGCAAGGGAAGCAGTGCTTCCCCGTAAAAAATTACAAAACTTCTTTTAAAATCTAATTTTAGAAATAGGAAACCATTAATTTAGTTTATATTAAAAATGCTAAAATATTATCTTAATTATCAAGCTTATAATAAATGCGGCCTTGACTCCTAGCGCGCCACAATAGATAATCGAATAGAACCTATGCGGGCTGCTAGCTTATCTGCAGCCAAGTCCTGTATGCTTGATTTCCTGTGAATCGAGCCAGAGGTTATTGAACTTTCCACCGGTTGTTTGCGATTTTTGCATTTCAGTCGCGTGCTTTGTGGTGGCGGAAGCTATCGTTGGAGTAGGTTCTTTGTTTGAACGGCTATTCGTGTGTTGTGTGATACGTACGTCGCATCGAGCATGGTGCGATATGGAGGACAATAATACGGACGTGGATATGCAAATACCGTCAACTTCGGCTGTCGGTAATAACGCTGAAAATGCTGGAGAATTTAGTAAGAAGAGTATGTGTGAATTTGTGGTGTGTGTCTTAATAATAAAGGGATTTTCAACATTAAACTTCGCTGATAAGCTTTATATAATTTCCAAAGGAAGGGCAAAAAAGCCTATGAAAAATGTAACCACAAAAATGAAAAACTGTAAAAATGAAAAACAATAACAATTTAAATGGCTAACAAGGTGTGAAAAATGTAAATTAAACTGTATGGAATAAAACTGGTTTTTCCGATTTAAACAATTTCCATAAAGCTGTAAAAAGACACATTATGTCCAAAACAATAAAAGAAAAACGTCAAAACCATCGATGTTGTTTGTTTTTTAGGCGGACGATGTTGTTTTCGGACAGCACGAATTAGGATTTAGAGGTCATGACGAAACAAGAGTTTCTTCAAATAGAGCAAATTTTCAAGATTTACTTAGTTTAATGGCTAAATATGATGATTGTTAAAAAAATCATTTAGAGCAGTCTAGAGTTTTTCGCGGAACGTCGAATCGAATCCAGAAAGATTTAATTTCCGCTGTTGCAACCATTATTCTAAAAAGAATTAAGCAGGAGATTGGCGAGGCGCGGTTCATTGTTATTGTTCTGGACGAAACAACTGATATTACTAATTTTAGCCAATTATCTATAGTAATACGCTACGTTAAAACAGACAAAAGTATTCAAGAGCGATATTTAGGTTTTAAGAATGTGTCCGAAAATCGTACAGCAGATGCATTATATACCATAGTTTATAACGTTACTAAAAAAATTAATGGAGAGAAAAAATTAGTTGCTCAAAGCTATAATAGAGCTGCAGTGATGGCAGGACAATTATGGGGTCTGCGAGCTAAAGTTCGAGAAACTTTCCCAAGTGCTGTGTTTGTCCATTGTTTTGCTCATAAATTAAATTTAGTTTTATCCCAGTCCATCAATCACATTAAAGTGTGTAAAGTATTTTTCGTTACTTTAAGTGGCATGGCTGCTTTTTTTTCCAAGTCAACAAAACGTACTCAAGCTTTGGACTCCATTGTCCACAAACGATGGCCCAAAGTAGCTCCTACTAGGTGGAACTATAATGGAAGACTTGTGTTAATAGTATCTGAAAATCGTGAATCACTGATTGAACTATTTGAGAATATAATAGAAAATAATGAAACCTGGGACTCAGAAGCAATAAATAGTTTGAGGGTGTGTTTGGACTGTTTGAAACGAGATTTTAATTTTAATTATTTGTTGAACATATTTTCAAAAATATTTTTATTCTCGGACAATGTTTTTAATATATTACAAACTAAAACAAATGATATTGCTTTTTGCCTAAAAAAAGTGGATGATTTTAAGTCCACGTTAAGCCAAAAAAGAGACATTGACCAATTTTGTAAGAAAACGATGAGGTTAAATGTAGAGCCACAAGCCAAGCGTCTTCGAACAGACAAGGTGGGAGATGTTCAAACATCATACAGACGCCTCTTTTGTGAAATAATCGATCAAATTCAGCAACAAATAAACTATAGATTTAACGGTTTAAATGATTTTAAATTCCTCGAGCTCTGCAATTTTGATACATTTAAAGGAAAAACTTTTCCAGAAGATGCGTTTAAATCTCTTCTTCTTCATTATGGCCAGTTCTTCGACCGAGTGTTACTGCGATCTGAACTAAAAGTGATTTACGAAACTGATGACATTAGCGAAAAAAATAACGCTAAGGCACTAGTATTGACAATACCTGCCACAAGTTCGTCAGTAGAACGCGATTTTTCAACACCTAAACGTATAAAAAATTTCACCAGAAATTCAACGGGGCAGGAGGGACTTTCGCATACATCGCTGTTGTCCATTGAAAATAAACTTCTCCAAAATATGTCGGCGCATCGACGTTTTTATGAAGACGTCATTGACGAATTTGCAAAAAATGATCAAAGAATCGAACTACATTATAAATAGGTAAGTTTCTAAAAATTGCTTTCCTTTCTTAAAATTTCACCGCACGCCCCTGCATCTATGTCTCATGCGTGCCCTAAAAATTTACTTTTAACACTTATACCATAAATAATTATTATTTTACTGCTTATAAACTGCTTGTTAAATTATTTGAAGCCGTAGTGAAATAGATCAGTTAGCTTCGCTCAAAAAAATCGATCAGTCCCACATTTATAACTGTTGCTAAATAACGTCACGTCTTTAATAAAATATGATACTGTAAATACATCAATTTGAAAACAATCTTCCAATCTTTCAATACGCCAAGACATACCACAGGTTGCGTGATTCCTACTCGTATTCAGAAATGTTGTAATGCATCGTAACTGTAATCGCGAATAGTGACAATAAACTGGATGCTAATCTCGATAACATTAATTTCCGATTCTAACTGGGTTCTAAGTACGTTATACGAGTCCGTTACACCACCAACATTACTAACCTAAGGCACTAAGAACCGCGTTGAGAAAATGAATGGCTTTGCCGCGATTATTGTTGTAATGGCTGGTTTTTCATTTTGCGCTAGCGTAATGATATTATTATGTAACACGGGCGCTATCTATCAGCAATTAAATTACATGCCGTTTGAACGGTTTCCAAGTAGAAGCCTGAATTATCCGTTTCAAATAATATTATTAGCTACAATGTCGACAACAAAAAAAAAACGTTATCTAATTTAGTTGTATTTTTCTCCTGAGGCAACTTAAATTTAAAAAAAAAGTTTTCACCTAATGCTTTAAGAAGTGCCTATATTGCGTTGTTTTAATATCATTTTTAAAAAGGGCTCTAAGATCAAATGCTCAAAAAACAAAAAGTACAGTCGAGGAGATAAAAACCATGACACCCAATATAAGTTATACACAAATTACTTGTATGGGTGATGAAACTAATGACAATCAAGAATCGACTGCTGATATCATTCTAGAGTTGAGGAATAAGCTGGCAGATTACCAATCACGATATGAGTCACTGGATAATCAACATGAAAAGTTAAAAAAAAGCTCGAATTTCTATGCAGAGACCTTAAAAACAAAAAGGAGGAAAACTGCAATTTAAGGAAGATAATTGAAGAAAATTTAAAATTAAAATCTGACGGGGTTCCATCCAAAATTATAACCCAAAATTCGATAGCGGCTCAGACAGATCACGTGCCAAAACTATCTGTTGGAAGCCAATGTGAAGCAGCCAACGGAGTTGTAAAAAATTACAATTCGGTGGAAATTCAAAGTGTAAACTATTCTAAATTCTTTTATTCACAAAAACACCAAATAATGTCTGCAATATTATATTAAATCAAAAAAAGGCGAGTAATCGATAAATCTATTACATCACGTAACCGTAAGCAAAAGCTAAACCTTAACTGACTCAACGTTTTCTACATCAATCTTATCATGAGTTCTTGGCCATATATCCAATAAAAAGTCTTGTCAAATACGCATATTCCGTCAGCATTAGTCATCTTTATGATGGTGGCGTAGCCTCGGCCGGATAAAGACGGAATATCGGGTTACAGTTCCCGTTTCTATTAATGAGGTGGTTGACTCTCCGAATCTAATGCTGGTTTTGATTCCGGCTTAGGATAGCGTCTTGAAACTGAGGAATGTCCCATTTGAGTTTCGGAAAACTTGTCATCACGTAACGTTGACAAGTACTCTTCATAGAGGGCCTCTGGCGTTTCATAACGGCCAGCTCTGGCTCCATTTTGCAAGGTGACATTTGTAATTCCATCAATTAAACAAGACACCGCGTGCCGACCAGTTATTTGACATGTCCGGAGTAGTTCCATTTTACTAAAATAATAATTAGTCATGGTTTCGCCCCTGTGTTTCGTCCTGTTTAGCATTTTTCGTAGGACCGTCGCGTAGTCCACATGGTCTGGAAAACTTTTGGCCACTAAATTCTTCCACTCAGTCCATGTACTTGGGTAACTTGACAAGCTGTGGTACCAGTTCTTCGCCATTCCGGAAAAACGACTCTGCATTTGATACACGGTGATAATATCATCCCAGCTATTTAAAATTTTAATCTGGTCAATTTTGTCAAGCCACTTAGCGGCTGACAAGTTTTCATTTTCCGGATCAAACTCTGGAATACACTCGCTTCTTAAATTTATTGGTCGGTGGTCTTGACGCGAGGATCCTTGTTTAATAAGAACTTCCAATAAGTTTTCTAAACGCTCTACCCTCGATTCCACAGACGACCCGGGCGTAGACAGTTGGGACGGACCAATTTTTTTTTTTTAGAGTGGTTATGGTTAACTACTTCTTCAGAAGCACGTATATTTATGGGGGGTGTCAAGGAGCGCCTACATTGCGTAACTGTAGTACTTTTGTGACTATTGTTTTTCTTTGACTTACCCCTGTTTGAAGATTTATTTTTGCTACTAATCGTCGATGTTCTACTCCTGTATCTACCTTCTGAAATACTTTCTTCTTCAGAACTGTCTGACGATGACTCACTTGACTAATGCTTTCGTTTGCTCATTTTACGTGACAATAAGCTTACCAATACAACAATACACTAACCGACCTTCTTTTCGTAACACACTGTACATAAAATCCTTAAACACTAATTTTGTTCACCCGACACCTGAACTGTAAAGTATTCTAAATTCTTTTATTCACAAAAACACCAAATAATGTCTGCAATATTATATTAAATCAAAAAAAGGCGAGTAATCGATAAATCTATTACATCACGTAACCGTAAGCATCAAAGCTAAACCTTAACTGACTCAACGTTTTCTACATCAATCTTATCATGAGTTCTTGGAAAAGTCTTGTCAAATACGCATATTCCGTCAGCATTAGTCATCTTTATGATGGTGGCGTAGCCTCGGCCGGATAAAGACGGAATATCGGGTTACAAAAGTGATAATGTACCAAGAATATCTGTCGAAAATCAATGTGCGGATACTGAGATTTCACCTGTAGCTGTTAACCTGACCGAAAGACAGGTCACCGCCAGGGACAGGCAAAAGGAAAAACGCAAAAGAAATGTTAGTGTAAGTGACAAAATAAACAACGCCACTCGGATAAATGCGGTTAGTCAGCGCGCTGCAAATATTACAAGTGTATACGATTCCAAACCTAAAGTATTGATCTATGGTGATAACTCTGGACTGAATTGTTCTCAAATCCTAAGAAAATATCTAGACAGTACAAAATTCGCAATTGAGGGATGGATAAAACGCGGTGCTGACCTTGCAGAACTTTCAAATTCAATTTTTAATATTAGCAAAGATTTTTCATCTTATGACACTGTTGTATGTTTTCTTAATTTTGACAAGGCTTTTATATGTAAAACTAATCTGTTGGAACATTTATTTTCAGTAGGTCGATATACCAATATTGTATTTTGCCTTAAGTATGGTCTGTTAAACCAAGGACAAAATTATGATTTTTTATGTATAATTTAAAAAATTTGTTGTCTAAACAATGCAATAGAAACGTTTCTATTCGCTTAGTCCATAATTCAAAAATTAACTATGCTTATCGTTTAAACAAGGACAGAGTGTGCAGGCAGTTGGCTGAGCATGTTCAATTCTCAATTAATAATAGCAAAGTAGTATTAAAATCAATTAAGACTTCTTTTCATTTAAGTCAGAGTGGAGAACAAAAGCCTAGGCACGTTTCGGATGGGATTGACTTAGATGTTGCAAATGTGTTGCCTGATGTGGTGGAACATGTTGTGAGAGCTGACTGTGAGGGTACGAAAGACTACCATTAGTTCTAATCAAGTCTCTGGTAACTCGACACAGGATTTTTTATATCCACGTCTTTCCCAGTGGGATCTAACGGAGATATAACACTTAAATATAATAATAATGAGGGCAAAAAAGGGGGAAACTTGTAGTATATCATTTAAATATCCAGAGTATTAGTAATAAAATAGATTTACTAGAAAATCTATTAGGATTGGAGAACATTGATATTATGTGTATTACTGAACATTGGCTTACTTTAGACTGTATAAACTTAAATATTAAGGGTTATAGCTTAGTGTCCTCTTTTTGTAGAGTTAGTTCAAAACACGGTGGTTCACTTATACTTATAAAAAATAAACTTAGAGATAATTTTAGGTCATGTAATCTAGAGAACACTGCTGTCGAACTACACAGTGAATTGTGTGGTGTATTCTCTAAGGAATGTTGTATTATTTGTTGTTATCGTCCACCCTCTGGTAGTATTGATATATTTCTTGACTCTGTGAGTGCGGCGCTATCTGCAATGGGGTATCGTTGCAAGTATTTGGTGTTTTGTGGTGATTTCAATATAAATTTCTCTATTGATAATATTCCAAAAAAACAATTATTGGACCTATTCACCTCTTTTAATTTAAATATTACAACATCTGAACCTACCAGAATATGCACAATTTTAAATGGCCATACAAGTTCGTCCATTATCGACTATGTGGCTACAAATATTTCTAGTGATTTATGTCATTGCACTGTTTTTAACACACATATTAGTGATCATCTGGCTCATAGGTTTGTAGCTGACTTATCGGGCGAAATGTGTATCGCTGATGTGGTCCCAGAGACCAAATGGTTTTCTAGGGACCTTTCAGATGGCAATATTAAGTTTTTCTCAAACATGGTGATGTCCTTAAATTGGTGCCATACGCTGACTCCTTTTACGAGTTGTGATGATCTATGGATGCAGTTTATGGAAGATATCATATACTGTCTAAATGTTTGCTGTCCACATAAATATCGTAAAATTAAAAGGAATCAACGTATTGAGGGTTGGTATAATGAAGATTTATCAAACATAAAAAATAATTTAGATAGACTATTCTGGATATATCGCGATAGTAAAGACAATAACGTCTACATAGAATATCTAAACCTTAAGAAACTGTACAAAAAACAAATCGAGACTTGCAAAAAGCAATTTTTTAAAACCAAAATAAACAATTCTGCTAATAGAACTAAAACTATATGGACTATTGTCAATGATAAATTAAATAAACATAACAATAAACAAAGTGAAATTAAACTCTTTATCAACAATGAGACTGTTTCGGATGCTAAGGACGTGGCGAATGAGTTTGTAGCATACTTCAGTACTGTGTCTGCCAAAAAACTTCAAGAGCGGTATGGATGTTCCTCCTATCACTGTACAATTCCACCATTTGTTTTTAATAGTATAGTGGTTAGTCCTGTAAGCAGTGATGAAATTATCCAGATTGTCAAACAGTTAAAAAACAAGAACTCTGCAGGTTTTGACGACCTTAACGTAAAAATAATTAAAAATATTTTAAATCATATTTTGCAACCCCTCACTTTCTTAATTAACCATAGCCTTTCTGAAGGTGTTTTTCCTAAAGTACTTAAAACTGCGAATGTAGTACCTATTCATAAGAAAAGTGCTGGTGATAACATTGAGAATTTCCGTCCAATATCCTTACTTAGTGTATTTTCAAAAATATTTGAACGTCTAGTTTATAACAAAATCATAAATTTTATTGACAGATATAATTTGCTAAATTCCGCACAACATGGCTTCCTATCGGGCAAATCTATAGAATCGGCCTCGTATCAGTGTCTAAACCAGATTTACGAGAGTATAGATGCAGGTAAACTGGTGGTCACGATATTTTTTGATCTGTCAATAGCGTTTGACACAGTAAATAAATACTTCCTTATTAGTAAATTATATAATATGAGAATTCGCGGAACACTTCTACAGTGGATTGAATCATACTTGTCTGAAAGGGAGATTGTAGTTAAGTACGGCGGTGTAAAGTCTAGGGCGTGTCCAGTAAATATTGGTGTACCGCAGGGCTCAGTTTTGGGTCCACTGCTTTCTATTCTATATGCAAATGATCTGCCGCTATATATTAATCAGGAAAATGTGACGATGTATGCTGATGATACTACTATTGTGGTTGAAGCCGAAAATGTGGACGACTTGAGTGGAAAGATCTTGAATGTCTGTAAAAGTATGGAAGCGTGGTGCCAAAGAAATAGACTAATATTAAATATAGAAAAAACTGTGTATATGAATATGATTAATAGAAAGTCGTACTCGGCTGATCTTGAGGAACGGCTTAATATTAAGTTTGCTGGTAGCCATAGATTCTTAGGTACAATTATTGATTCGCGGCTCTCGCTCAATGACCATGTAGACTATGTTTGTGGTAAGCTTAACTCTGCGTATTTTGCTAATAAAGAATATTCTTGACATTGATGGCCTTCTGTCGGTGTATTACTCCCTGGCATTTAGTCACATGTCAAATAATATTATTTGTTGGGGCAACCGGGTTTTTGTTAATCAAAAAAGAATTTTGCGTCTCATATTTGGTTTAGATATGCGCGAGAGCTGCAGAGACGTTTTTTTGCCAAGGACAATTCTCACGTTTCCTAGTATGCACATTCTCAGGTGTCTCGTGTTTGTAAATAATAACAGATCCATGTTTGGTTAGTTGGGATCGGGGAGCACCTACAACACGCGAGGAGGGAACTTTCTTATGATCCCCCCTCATAGAACATCGTTCTTTAAGAGATCTCCTTTGTACAATTGTATTAATTTGTACAACGGCTTACCATTGGAGATACGCATGTTGCGTGGCAAAAAATTTACTGCTGGGGTGAAATCCCTTTTACTGACTAAGTGTTACTATTCTATTAGGGAGTTTATTGGACATTAGCATAAATACGATTATTGCGTTTTTTCGCCTGCTGCCTGGTTACTTTGTTTTTTAGATTGGCTTCTTCAATATTTATTTTTAGCCGCACTGTTTTTTGTGTTTACTTGTTTGTTATGTTAAATATTAGTACTTTGTTTATTTTACTGTTATTTTATTTTATGTAATTTTATTTTATTTTATGTTTTTTTATCTCGACATTGTATTAAAATTTTGACGAATATAGTAACGTTTGTTTATGCAAACAGTATTCGATTTTTATATTTTATATAATTCTTTAATATTTTATATAATTCTTGATTTTTTTTTAATCTGTTTATTGTAAATTTATTGACGACCCAATGTACAAATTTGTATATTTTTGGTAATATATTATTCTATTCTATTCTATTCTATTCTTTGATTTATGGGATGATATTGTGGGTTTGTTATTCTGAAATGATAAAGGTTTTCAGGCTTCAGAAGCGAGCGGTAAGGGTTCTTTGTGTTGTTGGTCTCACTGAAATACTGTAAACTTTTATTTATGGCTTCTGGAATTTTATTGCTTACTTCCCTGTTTATACAGGGTGTTTTTAATGTGTGTCTGATACTTTACAGGGCAATTCCTAAGGTTGTTTGTAAGTAAAAACTTTATACAAACATGGGTCCGTAAGGCTTTCGTTTTCGAGATACAGGGTGTTAACTTTTAAAATTAATAAAGAGATCCTCTGGCTGATTTTTTTAAATTTATCAGTTGTTTTAGCAGTAATAAGAGAGTAATTTTATTGTAATAAGATTGAAATTATCAAATCCAATGGCGTCCCTTGGGGCACCTTAACAAATATTATTGACAAAAAAATATACGCCACTGACTTTTTTCTCACTTTCAATTTTTCTTCAGATTAGTCGACTAAAAATCCAACTTTTATGTCCCTTGAATTATTGTCGTATCTTACTTCGTTCTCGATAGAAAAATTAAAAACGATTTTATTGCATGCTTTTACACAACATAGAAAAAACTAAAACTACCAAACTAGCAAAAACTGGTGTGTACAGGGTGTCCCGTTTTCGTTGCTTTTTATGGGGATAGAGGGTTGCGGTTTTCGCGACATGGTGCTTTTTTGTGAAACGAAAGATGACCCAAACAAAATTTTCATAGCCCCCTTGGTTTTTAAGATACTGTGTGAAATTGAAAATATTACATTTTTGGGCCTCCCTCGTATTTCGGTTGTTGTTTAACTTATCAAGAAGGTTAGAACTGGCTCTGATTCAGTTTTTCACGTAGAATCCAGCGGCGTAGTCAGATTTTTTATGTGAGCTGTTGTTTTTGAGATACAACACAAACTTATAATTTTTTAAATGGGCACCCCGTATATTTTTATTTTATATTATTCAGTTCAAAATAAGCTTCTTGAAAATATATAATAGTATATACTTTTCTATTTGAATCGCCCAGTAATTTGCATTTTTTTAGAGATAGACTGAGTTTTTGGTAGTAGGCTGGGAGTGCTTACAAAACAAATGAATTTTTCAGGTTTATTTTATTTGTAGTAACAGGAATTTTTTAAAATATTCAACAATAAATTATTACCTTGTATATCCTTGTTTTATACTATTTTACAAGAAATGTTCAAATTTTAGCAATTTAATAATTCAATACTTTTAATGTAAAATGTAAGTAGACTTGTAATAACCTCTGCCGTCAAAAATAAGAATCAAGTAACCCGACTTACTTGATTCTTACTTGGTATGCATATTTGGGCTTCTCTATTGCCCATCTGTGGTCCCACCAATTCTTATAATTAAGTAGTGCTATATAACCAAGTTATTAACTACTGTGTTCTAGTATCTGTACTTCCTTAAAATATTAATTTAGTAAATCTTCTTATAAGCACAGTTTTGTATTGTCCAATCCTCGCTTATATTTTTCCTGTGCCTAAATAAATCTAATCGAATTGCTTGTTGAGATTTAACACTTTTACAATTTAAGAAACAAGTAACTCGATTTACTTAATGCTTAGTACTAAAAAATGCAAACAAAGAATCAAGTAAGTCTACTTAACTTGTTCAAAAGGTTTTAAACTATGTGGAAAATATACCTTAAGTCGACTCGGTAAACCGAATATCTGCAACCCCCGCCATCTTTACGTCTTTTTGCGCAGATTTCATTTCTAAATTTAGTAATTCGTCTAGTTTAGTGAGCGTTGGGCGTCAAAAAATAATGTCCAGCCGAGGAAGAAAACTGCCAGAAGTATTAGCTAATAAACCCCATAAAAATACTGGGTAAGTACTTAATACATTATTGTGTAATTAAAGCGATTTTTTCTCCGGTTTATGTTCAAAAAACGACGGCCCTTGTCACTTATTGATTTTATTGAACCCATCTTTTTAAAAATGTGATAAATACAGTGTGTTCACAAATGTATGGAAACGGCTATTTTGCTTGAAAGCCCCTAAGTTAAATGGCTTTAAATTTGGTATAAACAAAAATAATGATATATATGCATTCATTGGTAATATGTGTCACGTTGTCCTTTTGCTTTTGAGATATTGACACTTTCTTTGTTCTAAATTTAAATCAGTTTGATACACGAGCTTTTGAGAAAAATGGCCTTTTTCATATTTTTAAGCCACACATTATATTAATATTTAATATTTTTATTACTATTTCGTTATTTTAAGAAATAAGTTTAAAAAATATATTAGGAACGGCGCTCCGGTTCGTAAAAAAATTAAGCTAATGCGCTCCGTTTCGGCGATATATATACTAATAAGTTAAAATTAATTAACAAAAATTTGCATCAACCAACGGCCAATTCGATTAATTAGTTACCCTACCATTTTCATTAGGTACGTTGATTTTATTCCACGATACAAAAATATTTGTTATTGACAATCCATCCTAATCAGAATTTTTTACGTTATATAGTTTCGATAGGAAGAGACCAAATATTCATCTCGGTCATCAGCTGAACTTGGCGCATTTTTCTATTTTCATTGTATGTATTTAGTTTTGTACCTATAGCGATAAAGTTGTTGATCATTTTTTTAAGGACTAAAACTGTCGTTTTAGTGACCTATTGAGTGAACATTTCTCAAATAATCGATTTGACTTACATAGTGGTGTAGCCAAATAGTCACTGGGTGGGCACTGGGGGACAATTACTTAATTATGTGAAAGGCAAAAATAAAATGGTAAAAAAAGTTAGTTTAGGCGTGGCATTTTTTACCTGCGTCGCTGTTCACCTACCTTTATCCAACTACCTTTGGCCCCACATACCGTTCCGGTTCGTGAAAAAGCCCATTTCCAGCACTGCTTGTAAGTCGCTTTTATTTAAATAAAACGTCTTTTCAAACTTACAAAAAAAATCCACATCGTTTTGAAAGAGAGGGGGGTAAAATTTTAACGGGCAGTATCTAATATACATATATATTTGGGCTATTGGTTTTAAATTATTCTAAATAAACCGAATTTACAGGGGTGCCTCACAACATTGTTTTAATGGATCCCCCGCCGTTACTCCCTCGTCCTATGAAAATCCGTAACAATTTTCAACATCCATTCCGAATGAAAACGTTTTTCAAGCGACAAAGAAAATAAAACTTCTAGAATATTTAGATGAAACCGAACTTTTTCCTGCGCCTGAACCGTGGGAAACTGCCTCAGCAAGAAGACCAGTAATCGATTCGGGTCGACTTGAAAAATGTAGAGAAAAGCATTGGATTAGAGCTCCTTCGGATGAGAAAAAAAGAAACTATGTTGATCTTCAAAATGTAATAGAAATAGACAACAGTAATAAAATGCTAGGAAGAAGTAGCAGATCAGCTGCTTTATTATACTGTGATAATCAAATGGGGTTCATTGCAAACAACGACGGTATTGAAATGATTCCTATACAACATAAACATTTTCAGAACAGGTCGTGATCCATAATAATGATTTTAATTTAGATGAAAATATTGCAGAATTGTTAGAAACAAGAAAACAAGAACGTTTTGTAAATCCTGATTCCAGTGATATTGAAAATAAGAAGACTGAAAATAAAGACTTGATAAAAACCAAGAAAACATATACCAATGAAAATAAGAAGACTGAACATGAAGAATTAAAAAAGCTAAGAAAACCAAATGTTATATACCACAATTACTTGAACCATGCAAAAATAGTTGTAGACAGAAATGTCATAAACGACGTAATGAAGAAGGAAGGAAAATAATTTTGAAGTGTTACAATGATTTAAATTTTGGAGAAAAAAGACTGTTTCTAGATAAGTATATTGTCAGAAAAGAAATCGACGCTGATGTACCGAGAAGATTTTCGATATCATATAACCTACCACATGTTAAAGAGCTACATCCAGGAAATACTTTGTCATATTCCCAGCCAGAAACCGATATTCAGTTGCAAGATTTGCCTATCGTGAATGCAGCCAATGATGAAACACAACAAGAAAATTCATTGTCAAATCTGCATTTTGCAATTAAAAACATCATATTGGTTTGTAAAAGCATGTTTATGAGTACTCTTGGCCTAAGATCCGACTCTATAATTACCGATTACCTAAAGAGAACTACCAATGATCTACCAATAAACCTAAAAGATAAAAGAGGCCAAAAGAGGGCTGAGGCGTTAAAAGTAATAGCGGACAAAAATTACGCAGATGTAAAAGAACATCGATTCCTACTACCCACAAGTTTCCCATTATAATTTAGAGCATAGCCTAAATAGGAGGTATTTACCATGTGATTTGACCATTCGTGAACTGTACAAAGACTTCTTATCAAAGTTTAATAAAATAAGTTACGAAACCTATAGAAAAATTTCTGAAAAAGAAAATATAGGTTTTGCATCACCTAACCAAGATGAATGTGGAATGTGTTCCAAATATAAAAACTATGTTCACGAAAATAATATGTCAACCACATTAGGTGAAGAAGTTGAAAAAGCTGGACAGGAAGAATATAGAAAAACAATATGTGACATTTGCAAGAAATACGATCTTCATAAAACTCGATACACCATAGCAAGAAAACAATATAATGAGGACTCGAACAATAAGTGGACTAATGATTTTGAAATTTACTCAGTCGATATGCAGAAAGTTTTAATATTACCGAAAATGACCATAAAAAATTCGTTTTTTATCAGCAGATCGGTTATCTTTCATAAAACGTTTGCTAACTTACAAGCAGCAAATGAAAATAAATGTGTGCTTTGGCATGAGGCTATTAAAGGGCGAAATGGACCAGACGTTGTATCGGCATTTTACAATGTACTAAAAAGGCTTAACAACGAAACAAGGCATGTAATATTTTGGACAGAGAACTGTACAGCCCAGAATAAAAACTGGACCCTTTTCACAGCTTGTGTTTTATTTGTTAATCAAGAGTGGGACCAGAAAGCATCACATTCAAATATTTTGAGCCTGGTCACAGTTTCATGAAAGCTGATTCCGTACATGGCCTTATTGGTAAAAAATGGAAACATACTCCGGAAGTTTTGGAGTACGAAGACCTAGTTAATTTAATTGAATCCTCAAATAAATTAAATAGAGTTATTAATTTACGGGCCGAAGACTTCTTGGAATTCGAAAATGGTTATCAGGCAAGAAAAAAAGGATTTGAGTTACCAAAACTTAATGATATAAAGTGTGTTCAGTTTGTAAAAGGCTCCAAGAAACTCTTCTTTAAATCTGAACTTGAAAATGAATCTTTTTCTGAAGTGTCTTTTTTAAAACCAAAATTTAAATTAGACTTTCCAAAACAAAATAAAATAGATAGAGGTATAAACCAAAAGAAAAAAGACATTATTATTAAAGAGCTTACTCAGTACATGCCACCAAGAAAACAGATTTTTTCATCGAAATAGTAATCATGTCGAGTTACGTCCTTTTAGGATTGCATATTAACGCGATTGTTGGATTTAGTAACTCAAACACTATAAAAAACATAGACATTTAGTAAAATTGTCTTATATTTACTCATGCCCATAAAAACAGAACAACAAAACATTTAAGTAAAAAAAAAACAACTTTGTATGACGATATTTAAAAAAGTTATTGAAAAAACCATTTTAAAACAAAGAAATCGCTCTAGCCAAAACCTTTAGATTTAGAGTTACTTGATTCTTTCTTTGTAAGGCAGACTATCATAGCATTATTTATCTTACATTGTTATGATTTTAGCCTGTTGCCTTGAAGAAGGTTCAAAATAGGACCATTAAATCGGTTTCATAATAAAAGAATTATTATTAACCTGTTTTTCGCTGCTAAACCCGTGAATGCATCAATTTTGAAAAGTATTATTAATTGAATAAAATGAACTCTACCTCTAGTACCTCTAAACGGCAACTAACAACAACAACAACAAAAACTAATCCTACCACTAAAGATCACTAAAATAAATAGAAAACTAAATCTATTCCCTAAAGATATTGCTCGAAATGATGTCCATTTTGCCTTACCCAAAGCCTAAATAATTTCCTTATTCTTCTTAAGGGATTGAAAATACTAACCGGTCGTTGTTGCATTTTATTGAATGAATGCCTTTTTTGTGACCTTTATTAAATCGGCTAAGGTGTCACGTCTTGTCCTGTATATTTTGTTTTCTAAAGTACCCCATAGGAAGTTATCCAAAACCGAGAGTATATAAGTCGCGTAAATAGGCCAAAGGCAGATCATCGAGTAATTCCGGTAGAATAGGTTACAGTATTTGGAAATACCGATATGTATCTAAGCTCCCCTGATATATACCATACATAATTTTGAACCCAACATGAAACAAGAAATATTAAACCCAAACCTACCCTGTTTAGAACTAGTATCTAGAGCTATGCCTATCCAATACTCCGGCGCTACTTATATATGCCTCATCGGACCATCAAATAAAAGTCAGGGTCATTATCGCATTTTTCTAGATATCAGTTACAGAAAATCATACGACGCTGCGCGTCGCCCGGATGTAAGTGTTGCACCAATCTGAATTTAAATGGTTTATAACCTTTTTTTCTTAAAATTTTTTGAACTCGGTTTTTTGGAACCCCAATATTCTGATGGATTTTTCTGCAAGAACTTAAAAGATCTACATCAATGGACGCCAGAACATTAACTACGCCTTTCTCGTTTTCCTGGCTATATGTTTTGCTTCGCGCCTTATTGAAAGATCCGAAATCAACTACATTTCTTAGGATGAAAAGAATTAATAACTATTTAATTTATTTGTGGATTCAATTAAATTAACTAGGTCTTCGTACTCCAAAACTTCCGGAATATGTTTCCGTTTTTTACCAATAAGGCCATGTACGGAATCAGCTTTCATGAAACTGTGACCAGGCTCAAAATATTTGAATGTGATGCTTTCTGGTCCCCACTCTTGATTAACAAATATAACACAAGCTGTGAAAAGGGTCCAGTTTTTATTCTGGGCTGTACAGTTGTGTGTCCAAAATATTACATCCCTTGTTTCGTTATTAAGCCTTTTTAGTACATTGTAAAATGCCGATACAACCTCTGGTCCATTTCGTCCTTTAATAGCCTCATGCCAAAGCACACATTTATTTTTATTTGCTGCTTGTAAGTTAGCAAACGTTTCATGAAAGACAACCAATCTGCTGACAAAAAACGAATTTTTTATGGCCATTTTCGGTAATATTAAAACTTTCTGCATATCAACTGAGTAAATTTCAAAATCATTAGTCCACTTATTGTTCGAGTTCTCATTATATTGTTTTCTTGCTATGGTGTAACGAGTTTTATGAAGATCGTATTTCTTGCAAATGTCACATATTGTTTTTTTATATTCTTCCTGTCCAGCTTTTTCAACTTCTTCACCTGATGTGGTCGGCATATTATTTTCGTGAACATGGTTTTTATATGTGGAACACATTCCACATTCATCTTGGTTAGGTGATGCAAAACCTATATTTTCTTTTTCAGAAATTTTTCTATAGGTTTCGTAACTTATTTTATTAAACTTTGATAAGAAGTCTTTGTACAGTTCACGAATGGTCAGATCACATGGTAAATACCTCCTATTTGGGCTATGCTCTAAATTATAATGGGAAACTTGTGGGTAGTAGGAATCGATGTGTTTTTTTACATCTGCGTAATTTTTGTCCGCTATTACTTTTAACGCCTCAGCACTCTTTTGGCCTCTTTTATCTTTTAGATTTATTGGTAGATCATTGGTAGTTCTCTTTAGGTAATCGGTAATTATAGAGTCGGATCTTAGGCCAAGAGTATTCATAAACATGCTTTTACAAACCAATATGATGTTTTTCATTGCAAAATGCAGATTTGACAATGAATTTTCTTGCTGTGTTTCATCATTGGCTGCATTCACGATAGGCAAATCTTGCAACTGAATATTGGTTTCTGGCTGGGAATATGACAAACTATTTCCTGGATGTAGCTCTTTAACATGTGGTATGTTATATGATATCGAAAATCTTCTCGGTACATCAGCGTCGACCTTTCTATACTTAATTTCTTTTCTGACAATATATTTATCTAGAAACAGTCTTTTTTCTCTAAAATTTAAATCATTGTAGCACTTATTTTCCTTCCTTCTTCATTAAAATACAACTATTTTTGCATGGTTCAAGTAATTGTGGTATATAACATTTGGTTTTCTTTTTTTTTATTCGTCATGTTCATTATTTTCATTGGTGTATGTTTTCTTGGTTTTTATCAAGTCTTTATTTTCAGTCTTCTTATTTTCAATATCACTGGAATCAGGATTTTCAAAACGTTCTTGTTTGCTTTTATTTTCTTTGTTAATATCTAACATTTCTGCAATATTTTCATTTAAATTAAAATCATTATTATGGATCACGACCTGTTCTGAAAATGTTTTTTGTATAGGAATCATTTCAATACCGTCGGTGTTTGCAATGAACCCCATTTGATTATCACAGGATAATAAAGCAGTTGATCTGCTACTTCTTTCTAGCATTTTATTACTGTTGTCTATTTCTATTACATGTTGAAGATCAACATAGTTTCTTTTTTTTCTCATCCGAAGGAGCTCTAATCCAATGCTTTTCTCTACATTTTTCAAGTCGACCCGAATCGATTACTGATCTTCTTGCTAAAGCGGTTTCCCACGGTTCAGACGCAGGAAAAAGTTCGGTTTCATCTAAATATTCTAGAAGTTTTATTTTCTTTGTCGCTTGAAAAACGTTTTCATTCGGAATGGATGTTGAAAATTGTGACGGATTTTCATAGGACGAGGGAGTAACTGCGGGGGATCCATTAAAACAATGTTGTGAGGCACCCCTCTAAATTCGGTTTATTTAGAATAATTTAAAACCAATAGCCCAAATATATATGTATATTAGATACTGCCCGTAAAAATTTTACCCCCCTCTCTTTCAAAACGATGTGGATTTTTTTTGTAAGTTTGACAAGACGTTTTATTTAAATAAAAGCGACTTATAAGCAGTACTGGAAATGGGCTTTTTCACGAACCGGAACGCTATGTGGGGCCAAAGGTAGTTGGACCAAGGTAGGTGAACAGCAACGCAGGTAAAAAATGCCACGCCTAAACTAACTTTTTTTACCATTTTATTTTTGCCTTTCACATAATTAAGTAATTGTCCCCCAGTGCCCACCCAGTGACTATTTAGCTACACCACTATGTAAGTCAAATCGATTATTTGAGAAATGTTCACTCAATAGGTCACTAAAACGACAGTTTTAGTCCTTAAAAAAATGATCAACAACTTTATCGCTATAGGTACAAAACCAAATACATACAATGAAAACAGAAAAATGCGCCAAGTTCAGCTGATGACCGAGATGAATATTTGGTCTCTTCCTATCGAAACTATATAACGTAAAAAATTCTGATTAGGATGGATTGTCAATAACAAATATTTTTGTATCGTGGAATAATATCAACAAAGAAATGTAATATCACAGGGTTGTCTTCGTTCTGGATACCTATGTTTAAAACGCCAACAGCTTCATAAAAATGTATTTATTATAAAATACGACAAATGCTAAGCATACCGTAATAAATATAGCTCCAATCCTCGTTAACATTTTTGTTAGATTGTGCAAACAGAGCAACATATTTTTCTTCATTAGAAAACGTTGGGTTTCTAGCCATTTTTTATTATAAAATTAAAAATCATTGTTGCGATTATCTAATCTACCTTCCAAACTAACCAGACGTTTTTGACAAGTAATTTATTTAACGTGACAACAATTTTCTTTTGTTTTATTTAGGCAATCCCAGCGTACTACCAAAAACTAAATCTATCTCTAGAAAAATGTAAATTACTGGGCGATTCGAATAGGACTACGGACTGGTGTATTAACAAAGTAGTGCCCGTTTTTAAAGGTGGGGTTAAACATGAGGTAACTAATTATTGACCCATAACTATAGTAAATGCTATCTGGTTGGTTTTTTGCCGTCTCACAATTTATCCATAATTCTTTAAATAATAAAACACAAGTTGCTGTAATGTATACTGATATGGAAAAGGCGTTTGATAGAGTATCACATAGTGTTGTAATTGATTCCTGGAAAAAAATGAATGTAACACCAAATTTAGTGGATTTAATCCAGTCATATTTAAGTAACGGAAAGCAATACATATAGATAAAAGGCGCCAAATCTAACATATGTATTAGTACTTCCGGGGTTCCTCAAGGATCTAACCTAGAACCTCTATTATTCCTAATAGCAATTAATGATATATGCCGAGTTGTTAAACACTCTAATAAATTACTGTTTGCTGATGACTTTAAACTCTTTATAGAGGTGATAAATGACCATAACTGTGATTGTTTACAGGAGGATATAAGTAGTGTGGTTAACTGGTGCAAGGCCAATAATTTTAACCTTAATGTAAGAAAATGCTCAGCAATGTCTTAATTGATTAATGAATCCCATCGAATAATGGGCTTCATTATGATGATCTACGAAAAGTTTTAAGGTTGACGTTTCAAAAAGGTTGTTTGATTGCCTTGTGTTACCTAGATTAGAATATGCAAGTTTGATTTTGTCACCACAGTATGATGTGTGGAGTAAAAGTATTATGAGGGTATAGAGAAACATTTTAAAATATAAGTTTTTTTTTAAATTTGTTTGATTGAAACTTGGTTAACCACTTTAATATGTTAAATATTTTGTCACCACAAAATGATGTGTGGATATTCTCTCGAGAGAGTCATTTTTGATAAACAGATCTAGCACAAGACAGACGAAGACATTTTATATGGACTTTCCTAGAATAAACGTTTATAAAAATTCACCAGTATATAGAATGTGCAACTATTTTAATATTTATGTTAACGATATAGACAGCATTGGTGTTAGTAAATTTATTAAACTTATAAAAAAAAATTGTTTGCTTCTCAGGCTCAGGTTTGAATTTTTTAGTACAGTTAGGATACTATTTAGTTTAGTATATTATAACCGAGTATCTGTAACTGGCTTAAACGCTGTAGATGCTTTATTCAATAAATAAATAAATAATTACTATTATATATTTTCGAGAAGCTTATTGTGAACTGAATAATATAAAATAGAAATATACGGGGTGTTCCATTTAAAAAATTATAAGTTTGTGTTATATCTCAAAAACGATAGCTCTTATAAAAAAATCTGACTATGCCACTGGATTCTAGGTGAAAAACCGTATCAGAGCTATTATTTACCATTTCCATAAGTTAAACAACAACCGAAACACGAGGGGACCTAAAAACGCAATATTTTCAATTTCACACTGTATCTTAAAAACGAAGGGGGCTATGAAAATTTTTTTGGGTCATCTTTCGTTTCACAAAAGAGTAGCACCATGTCGCGAAAACCAAAACCCTGTACTGGTTCGTTTTTTCCATATTATTGGTTTATTTTATTCAAATCATTTGCTATGAAACTTATTGCATATGATAAAAAATTTTTTTCGAGTTTTTTTCATTGTTTTTTGTTTGGTGAATGAACGTGCAATAAAGTGATTTTTAATATTTCTCTGGAAAACGAAACAAGATATGATGACAAAAAAACGGACATAAAAATTGTATTTTTAGTCGCCTAAATCAAAAAATTTTGAAAATGAGACAAAAATCATAGCGCAATTTTTTTGTCAACAATATTGGGTAAAGTGCTGCTAGGGACGTCACTGGACCTAATATTTTTAATCTAGTTAACCCCAAACTGGCCTCTTATTACTACAAAAACCGTTGCCAAATTTCCAAAAAACCAGTCAATGGATTTATCAGATATTTAAAAAAAAACATTTTAATTTTAAAAGTTTAACTTCCTGTATCTCGGAAACACAAGGCTTGCGAACCTATATTTATATAGACTTTTTGTCTTAAAAATACGTGAGGAATCGCCCAGTAAAATATTGGTCACTTATTAAAAAACACCCTGTATATTATCAGGTGTCAGGTTAACGCCTATTTCAAACGCACCCTAAAAACCACAATTATCAAACACAGTCCGCCAATTTTATAGTGCCACCTTACTTAAAGCCTATAAAACGTCGGAATAATTTAATGGATTTTAGACTTTATAATGTTCTGCTGCAAACTGAAGGCGCTTTATATGAAAAATTGCTTCTATTGTATTACTTAGACCTAACAAAAAAGAGCTTTGTGAACTAAGGTTTTTATGTTCTCCCAGAAAATCCATCAGTACTAAATCGGGGCTCTTCGGAGGCCAATAGATTGTTTCAAACTTTTAATCCACTCGTTATAGCAGGAATTTTCTCACACCGTCAATATTATGCCAAATAACATTTCTATAAACGTCTAGGTGCAAATCTTCAATATTCGCAATGTAATCTCTTAAAGAAATGAATCTATCTCTCACCTGATAAAGCCGGTCTTAATGAATGTTACGTTGATACGCAAAGGGGTAATTCTTTGGCTTATTCTATGATTGAAAGTTCATATAAAAACGTGTCCGCAAATGTTTCGTTTCTGAAATACAGGGTGTTGAAGTTGAAATTTTATTTTCGATTTTTTTAAATAACTTTTGCAAAAAACGAAATCGGGTAAATCTTTAATAAGTATCATGCATTCACTAGTCGTCTGTATACCACAATTATTTATGGTCCTTAAATAGTTTTTCAGGCTGAATTCTTTAATATTTTACGAAGTCGCTATTTTGTTCTGCCGTCTTGGATTCGTACCAGAATTTTATCAGTTGATTACTACGTAATACTTGATTTTTAGGCGAAATTTAAAATAAATTTAATAAGTAGTTTTTTAGTACTAAATTTTCTTCAAACATTTCAGTAGGCCGGCATCTTGTTTTTCCATATTGGAATTTTACCACAATGTTGCCAGATCATCCCACACGATCGTTAATTTTTTACTTAGTACCAGAGGTTGACCCCTATACCGCAATAGGGAACTTGCATAAATTTTTAAATACGAAAAAATACTAAAAATTATAGGGCCACTTGGTATTTAAACATAT
Source organism: Kuschelorhynchus macadamiae (assembly GCA_030620095.1). NCBI lineage: Eukaryota > Metazoa > Arthropoda > Insecta > Coleoptera > Curculionidae > Kuschelorhynchus > Kuschelorhynchus macadamiae. Next base: position 25,556 of record JAUTXW010004710.1, read on the forward strand.
ATCTAAAAACAATCAATTTTATTGCCTCCCCGGTCGACAAAAGGTAATTAAAAAAGCCCAAAAATTCAAATTACGTCACTCGACCAAAAATGGGACGTGACGTCATTACGTATTCGCGAAATCTGGCAACGGTGCAACGTTCAGGAACAACAGGCGTCATTCGTCAAGCAGTGAGCCAAATGACATTTGTCTTTTTTGTGGTTAATGGACGACATTGACAGCGTTTTGTGATTTCAGTTTTGGTAGTTTCGAGTTTATTTTTTTCAGTAATGCACCTTTTTCTTTTAAATAAACATAAAAATTAAACCACAAAATTAAAACAAACAAAACTGGCAATACCGCAATCAACCATGACAGCTGACAGCCTGATGATATTGCATTTTTGCCGGTCGTTGGCGACGTTGCCATACTGGTACGATGTGACGTCAAACCGCCAAATGCTGTCGTTTGAAATGATCCATTGGCACGCGAAATTTAAGAACTTTATTACAAAATAAGTATTGATTTTTAAAGCGTTATATTTTAGATATTTACTTTTTATATGTAAAAGAATACATTAATATAATTACAAAAAATATGCAAGTTCTCTATTAGTTATGGCGAACAGTTTTAAATCAATCCATTAAAGTAGTTTTTTCAGGCTGAATTTTTAAATGTTTTATTAAAACGCCATTTTGTTCCACCATCTTTGATTCGTACCAAAATGGTACCACTTCATTCCAACAAAACTTGACGTTTGTACACAATTTGAGATAAATTGGATAGGTAATTTTCTGATAATATTTTTTTAACATGTCAGTAGGCCGCCATGTTTTTTGCCCATACTGAATTTTTACCAAAATATTATCAAGTCATCTCCATAGGATCCCTTAATTTCTGACGAAAATTTGAAGGCAATTGAGTAAGCAGTTTTTTAGCTATGCCGCGAACAGACAGACCGACAGAATTGAGAAACCATTTTTTTCGGAATCTAGGGACACTGTAACAGAGGGTGTTTTTTTCACGACTACAATGCTTCCCTTTTACGATGGAAGTAATAAAGACCTTATGACTGTTTAAAACTGTTGTAAAACAAAATAAACACATTGTATCTACGCTCGACACATTTAATAGACAGAAAACAATAATATTGCAGTAATAGAGAGACTAATTTACTAAATAGCTGTTAAAACAACGGGTGAATTGAAATACGTAAAAGCGAATATGAATGCTGTTTTTTATGATGCTATTTAAAAATAGCAGAAGAAGAGATACCTATCTATAATTTGAAATTTAACCAAGTAAGTCGAGTTTGTCTTTTGTTTCCGTTTTTCCGTAATGATATTTTCGATATTCCCGGAACTAGATTTAGTAATATTTATTCAGCGTAGATATGTAAGAAAGTTGAACCGCACTTAAAAATTAATTAAAGCGCAACTGCCCGATCAAACAACAAATTAATTTACACAACGAGGGAATTAGCATTTTCATCGGAATCAGCAGTAGAGAAAGTGTAGCGAAGATAATGACACTAGCTAATCAATTGATTTATATGATTTGGAATTTTATATTGTAAATATTTCTTTGAAGTTTAGTTTAATTATGGTCTCTCTTGATACTAATTATTACTGCCTCATTAGTTAAGACCGGAATATATGCAACACAAAACCTTAACGATATGCGCATATATAAGCACTACTTTTCAGAATTTAGACAGGTTATATAAATTTTTGATTTTTTTAATTCAATTTTCACTAAACTAGAAGATTTAGTATTGAAAATAATTATTTTTCTATATCAGTTTATATCAAATTTATATTAACGTTAATTTGAAAAATTATAAAACGCACTAGTTATTATGTGTGCTTCAAGGTTTTTAACTAAACAGTTGTAGCGTCTACAAATAAGGACATGTTTGTACAAAGAAAACGATCTCTCTGCATCTACTGAAGTTATAGGGTAACATTTTAATTTCGGAACTAAGGCAGGTTCAATAGCCAAATTATTTACAGTTTTCCCTGATATTATGTTTACGACCTGCCTTAAAACTAGTGTTTTTTTTTATTCAACTTTCTAATTTTGCTACTACTGTTTTTTCTACTTCACCCCGTATTTGTTTGCAAATTTGCACATATGTTAGATTTGTACACGACTCTTCTAGTTGCAAAATATTTTCTGCTAGAAATTTATAATTACACTTAATATACGGGGTGGCCAACTAAGAATGGACGCCGGCCATAACTCGCTAACCGTTAATCATATAACTTGGGGGAAAAAAAATTATTAGCTAAATCGACTAAGAGAAATCGCTGGAAAATATTTTGAAGTTCCGCATATGGCCGCTAGGGGGCGCAACTGTTATGGTCAATCAGAAAAAGGGCTGTTTCTTAAAAAATATTCATGTAAAGGTATATTATAAATACTGCCATCGTAAAGAGTAGAAAAATTGTGATTTTTTTGTTAAGGATATTTTGCTCTATCTCGTAAAATGTAGTGGTGGGGGAAGGTCAATAACTCCGTTATAAGTCAACGGAATTGAACACACTAGGTCTCGTTTAAAAGAGCCCATCTTAACTAATAATCTGATGTAAAAAAAAAAAATCCGATTTTTGATTTCGCCGTGGTAACTAGAGGACGCTGCTTGACATCACAAAAATTATTACGCATTATTTTGAAAATTTTAAATAGCACGTTATATCTCTTTTAACACAATTTAATAGAGGAGGTTTTCTCAATAAGTCAGTGCAAATTTCAGCTTCCTAACTTTTTTCAAACCGGAAATATAAATAAAACAAATATTAGGGCGCTGGGTACGCAACATCTCCCTAATCTGTATGGACATAGCCTACATCACAATAATTCAGTAATAATACCACAGATAATATTCAACGCAAATCGCTAAAAATTATACTAATTTCTGAAATAACCACCAGGTGGCGCAGTAGACGTTAATAAGCATAGTTTTACTCGCAATTTTACTTTTCTCTATATTTTTTTGTAGTTTACTCTATTTTCAGTAAGTTAGATATTATAAGGTAATAAATAAGAAAAATCCTAATATATTTGACCAACTTGTTGCAAAGGATCTTTCTTAAAATCGACAATTTATGCACAAGAATAACAATAAACTAAAAACATAGATAAATAATAATTCCTTAGCAATTTTCTGCCACATCAAGCAAAAAAAATAGTAGGCTGTGAAAACAAAATTGAAAGTAATACGTCAAAAAATAAACAATAGTTTCTTGTCAGTGCCTTTTAGTTGCTATTTATCGTTCTTGAATTTCCTAATAGTATTGCTATCATTTCGCGTTTTTGTCCGAGATTTTCGTGTTTTTTGAGTTTTTCTAGTTGCTGTTGTTCATGTTATTGTTGTAGTTCGTATTTTTCTTGTTCAAGATTTGTTATTGTTCGTGTTGCGTTGTGTTAAGAACAAAATGATTTACACAAATCAAGAACTATTCGACATGATAGGTGTTTATTTTGAATGTTTGAGAAATGCTACGGTTGCTGCAAGAGTATATGCGCAGGAATATCCGCAGAGACGCCACCCAAGTAAAAAGGTTTTTCTTCGAGTGATCCAACGTTTGCGAACCACTGGAAACGTGCATATTCCCGTATACCGCAGACAACGCAGAGGACGCACCGAAGAGAATGTAATTAATTGCTAACGTATATGTGTTTAATCCTCAACTAAGTACTCGAATTATTGCGCTAGACCTAGGAGTAACGCGAACCACTGTTCAAAATATACTCAAAGAGCACAGGTAAGCAACGACATTGCAAATATAAACTGGACATATTTTTTAACAAAAGTCACGTGATTCTGATGTCACATAGGTCTTTAAGCCTAGAAAACCAATAATTTCCTGGAACATCAATTAAATATCTTCATCTTATTTTAGGTTACATCCATATCACTTAGTGCTGCATCAGGAATTGACTGCTGCAGATTTTGATCACAGACTAAACCATTGTCACTGGCTTTTGGGTGTAATGAGGGAAGATCGGCAATTTCTGAGGCGAATATTGTGGACCGATGAGGCTACCTTTCAGAGCGATGGACGTGTCAATCTTCACAATACACATTATTGGTCCAGAACAAATCCACATTGGATGCGCGAAGTCCAGCACCAAGGCCGTTGGTCTGTAAATTGTTGGGCAGGGATTTTAGGCGGACGAATTATCGGACCATTTTTTTTTGATAATCCATTGAATGGTGAGAGATATCTAAGATTTTTAAGGGAGGAATTGCCGATTTTGTTGAAGGACGTACCTCTGAACGTCCGACAACGATTGGTATACCAGCACGATGGTTGTCCAGCGCACTTCGCCGTCAACGTTCGGGAATTTTTAGATGCCCACTATCCTGGCCGATGGATAGGCCAGGCGGCACCCTTCCATGGCCAGCTAGGTCACCCGACCTAACGTGTTTAGATTTTTATTTATGGGGTCGAGTGAAAGATTTAGTTTTTGCCACCAGACCCACTACACGGGAAAATATGATTCAGCGAATAAGAGACTGTATAAATACTATTTCAGTTGGTGAACTGGAGGCTGCAGTTTTATCCACGCGAGATAGGATGCATAAGTGCATCGAAAACGATGGCCGACAATTTGAACATTTAGGGCGGCATTAATTGAATTATATTTTTATTATCGTTTCTTTCACACGTTCCATTTAAATGGCTTTCATTTCCCATTATAATGAAAATTTAATATTGCACTTATTGACTGCTACTGCGCCACCTGGTGGTTATTTCAGAACATTAGTATAATTTTTAGCGATTTGCGTTGAATATTATCTGTGGTATTATTACTGAATTATTGTGATGTAGGCTATGTCCATACAGATTAGGGAGATGTTGCGTACCCAGCGACCTAATATTTGTTTTATTTATATTTCCGGTTTGAAAAAAGTTAGGAAGCTGAAATTTGCACTGACTTATTGAGAATTTCCTCCTCTATTAAATTGTGTTAAAAGAGATATAGCGTGCTATTTAAAATTTTCAAAATAATGCGTAATAATTGTTGTGATGTCAATCAGCGCCCTCTAGTTACCACGGCGAAATCAAATCGGATTTTTTTTTAAATCAGATTATTAGTTAAGATGGGCTCTTTTAAACGAGACCTAGTTTGTTCAATTCCGTTGACTTATAACGGAGTTATTGACATTTAAATAAAAACATGTTTGACCTTCCCCCACCACCAAGTTATATGATTAACGGTTAGCGAGTTATGGCCGGCGTCCATTCTTAGTTGGCCACCCGGTACATTAACTGTTGTTCCACTTTAATATTTTGAAATATTCCTTTACACTTTTGCATGCACTGCGAATCATTATCAGACATTTGTGAATTTAAGTATTGCATTTTTCGAAATTATCTACGTAAAATATTGGCGCACGAATCCAGGTGGAACTTCTGGTCACGACGGGCTCAGATGGTAATGGTATTCAGCAAATTCGCCTTGTAAAACTGCTTTCTTAATAGGACCTTTATGAATATTTTTTTCACATTTGCATTTTGAGTCATTGACGAACAGGAAGGATTCTCTAATAGTTTCCGCAGTCCTATTTAATCCGTGGGCTACGGGTGTTACATTAATTAAATTTTCATAAAATATTTTTAAATCCTGTCCTGTCTTTATCATATACGGCTCAGCATCGGACAACACGACAAGGATTTTATCTGTAGGAACTGAATTCGCAAAAAGATATGTGTTAATGTTTCTTGAATAAAACGGGTAACTGTAAGGTTGTTTGTTTTTTCTAGTTCTTTTACTGCTAAGAGGTAAGCTTTTCCAGGTTCTTTTTCAGTGAGTTTTCCGATAATTAGATTACCACACGAATCAGTTGATTTGTCGACGACAATATACATATAGTTACTTATAATTTCCTTCATTATATTATCTAGCACGGTACCAAACATCTTTCCAGCGACATTTTTTCTTAATGTTAATTCATCTTGGGCATTAAATTTTGAGTATTTTTGCAGAAAAGCTTTGACTTTGTTTTTGAGAACAAAACTAACTGCAGCTACGACAAACGACAACCTTAATAATACTGGTAGACTGTATCAAATGTGAACAAATAAATAATATATACAGGGTGTAGAGCAAGGGTCTTCAACCCGCCTCCTAGTGCCGCATGCGGCCAGGTTTCTAATTACTTGCGGCTCTCAGAGGCTAAAGAAAATATTATATCGCGCCGCACCCGCGAATGACACTCCGAGGACGCTAGCGCCACCTAGTTAGAAGTGATCTACTCTGTTAACTCGCGATCACGACTACCCACAAGGCCACTAGTTGGCGTTGCATGTCTATTGAACCTTTCTAATGATTATAGAAATTATCACTACTAGAGGGACCTACTAGTCCAGTCTCGCATCTGCTAGAAATTTTGAGAGATTCAATGTTGACGCGGTCGGCCTATATAAAGGCGGCATCACACGAGCAAAAGAGTGATAGCTAGCAGTGAAGTTGCTACCTGTGCGATAAATGATTATAATGAGTTGAGTATAGTGTGTTTTGACGAGTGTAAGGGGAATACTGTCTTTGTAAGTTTAGTTTTGGTCGTGGACATTTTTATCGGAGAATTAAACTCTATTCCTCTACCTTGATATTACAAATGGCTTCTAGTTTGGGTAAAAAACGAAAAATTAGGGAAGAAAAGCGCATATTTCAACAAAAGTGGTCTGAGTTGTAGTTGTTCGTGAGTGTTAATAATAAAAAGTTAGCTACGTATATTCGAGAAAATAGCTTCAAACCTTATACTGATGGTGAATTTATCAAGGAATGTATGGTGGCCGTTGCTGAAGTATTGAGCTCGTGTCAAAAACAACTTTTGTCTAAAGTTAGTTTGTCCGATGTTACTGTTGCCAAAAGAATCGGAGAGTTAGCGGCAGATATTGAAAATTCACTAAAAGAACGTGCATTGAAATTCGTATGCTATTCTGTTGCGCTCGACGAAAGCACAGGTTTAATGATACCACTCAATTAGCTATATTTATTCGGGGCGTTAATAATAATATCACTGAAGATATGGCTGCCCTTTTTCCGATTAAAGGAACTACAAAAGGATGTGATATTTATAAGTACTGAGATAATATAATTTAGAATTGACAAACCTTTCTGCAGTTGTAACAGACGGTGCACCATTCATGGTAGGAAAAAATGAAGGGATCGTAGGTTTGATGAAAAAACAGCAGAAAGATCTTTCTTTGATGCTTTACCATTGTATCGTTCATCAACAAAATCTGTGCAAAATCCATAAATATTGATGAGGTGATAAAAGTGGTCGTAAAAACTGTGAACTTTATTAAATCTCGCTGCCTCAGCCACAGAGAATTCCAAAATTTTTTACACGAAATTAATGCCGAGTATGGTGATGTGTCATATTTTTCTGATGTTCGTTGGCTGAGCAGAGGAAAAACGCTAAAATGCGTTTTTGCATTTATTCAAAAAGGAAATCGCCTTTTTCATGGAAACCAAAGGGACATCAGTTCCTCAATTTAGTGATGACTGGCTGCGCGACTTTGAATTTCTCACGGACATCACGTTGCACTTCAATAACTTGAACACAAAAACTACAGTGAAAAGAAAATCTCATCAACAACCTACTTGACACTGTGAAGGCATTTGAGTTTAAACTGGATTTATGGAAAAATCAATTGTTGAAAAAGAGTTCACGCACTTTCCTAAACTGAAGTCACGTTGTCTTTCTTTGACAGATGGAGCTTATCGATTTGCAGTGTAATTCGGAACTGAAAGACAAGTACGACATGGGTCTTCTTGATTTTTATTCAAAATATGACTCGTTTAACTCGTTAACGGAACTTGCTTTTTTCAATGAAAGGCTTGTTTCAAAAAAGGCAATAAAATATAAAGATAATATAATGCCTAATATATATACTATATGTGATATAGTCGAATGCGGTCTTATCGTGCGGGTCCAAAAGTCACCAACATTATGAATAAAATCAGAAAACACAGTGAATATCAAAATGTTGTGTGATCCTTTTATCGAACTATTAAATCTCGATGGGCTATTTACAAATATACGGGGAGAAAGAAAATATATTTGTTTATTATATTACGCAATATTATTAAGATGGCCACTTAATATTATTTTATATATTAAATGCCGAGGGACTAAATAAGAAAATTCGCTAAATATGTATTTGGTTAAAATTTTTTGGCTGGCAAAAACAAAAATACACAAAATGGCAAGCGCCTTAATAAAGTCGGAAGACTGTTCAAATCAGTGGAACAATCAGTACATATTCTGTTTATACAGCCACTTAATGAAAGTGAGATATTTTTATCAATCATCAAAAATTATGAGCCCCGCTTGACCTACAAATCTAACCACTTATACAGTGTCATTTATTTAAATGCGAGATGTTTTTTTTTTTTTGTACTGTGATGACAAAAAATTTTATTTTGCAAAAATATTATACACTTTTGTTAAAAACACAAGATAATTAGTGATTAGTTCTCTCGTGAGATTTTTTCAGATCTTTACGTTTAGGGGTCCCTAGATGCTGGAAAACATGTTTTCTCAATTCCGTCTGTCTGTAGGTATGTCTGTCCGTCAGTCTGTTTGTTCGCGGCATAGCTAAAAAACTACTTATTCGATTTTTTCAAATTTCAGTCTAAAATTAAGGGCCATGCATGCGAAAAATACAATCTATATATATATATATATATATATATATATATATATATATATATATATATATAGCCTGTATTTTTCGCATGCACGGCCCTTAATTTTATATTAAAGTATATATATATATATATATATATATATATATATATATATATATATATATATATATATATATATATATAAATATATATAAAAATCGGTAAAATCGCTTTACCAGAAACTCGGGGCTAACGAAAAATACAGGCTTTATATATATATATATATATATATATATATATATATATATATATATATATATATAGCGATTTTACCGATTTTTATATATTAAGTTTTGTCTTATAATTAATAAAAACATTTTTAAATTAAATTTCACTGGCTAATATCCAGTGGAGCCAGTGGCAAAAGCTCTGAGAATCGGTATAAGGAATGTACAGAAATATATATAAACATAATTCACTTCCGAAGAAAATGTACACGAAAAAATTTATGTCCTGAATGATTAAAGACGGAGCATCCAAATGTGGAATCAGTTGTTCTTTTAACCACTTTTCAAACAGTTCACAGTTCATATTATCATGGTAGTCCATACTTTTGGATGTTGAAGAAAACAGTAAACTTGCACCTGATAGAAATCCTGTCCAAGAACCTGCATGCAAAATGATGAACCGTTTTCCCGTCCCACATCCCTTTTTTCTCTTGACACTCTTTACAGACTCGTCCTGCCAAGATTTCGAACCACTTCTATTAGAAAATATTCAAGTCTTGTCTAAAAATACCACTTTTCCAAATTTTGAGTTAACATTTTCCGTGTGTTTCTTTAAAAACTGGATACGCTGGCTTGCTATATGTGACAACCCTAAAAATCTTCGATTACAGTCCTTTTATATCGAAAATATTAATTTTGATAACGATTTTGTTCAATTTCCATTTTTAAAAGCTTCTTTTAAAACTTGAAGGGTTATATTAGTGTTTGATGTGTATAAATCGTAAATTGCATTAGGGACATCCATTTTTACATTGTCACTTAAGTCTTCTGTCTTTGGCTTTTCTGCACAGTCCTTATACCGATTCCCAGAGCTTATGCTACTGTCTTCTGGATATTGGCCGGTGAATTTTCATTTTTGTAATATTTTATTAGACTTAATATCATTTTTTTCGCTTGTGGATGCAAAAAAACCGAAAATTGTTTTCTATTACTCATTTTGTCACTGACTTGTCAATCTGACTTTGAAGTGACATCGCTCAAAGATTTTTGCAACTGCTGGTATTTATATGTTTATCCTCTTTTTTTATATGAAAATATCATAGATCTATCTAATTCATCTTCCGGATTTTATGGGGAGGATATGATTAAACGTAATAAAAAAAAACAACCTTAAAAACTTTGTCGTTGATAAACCGTATGACCGCACGATAACACTGCTTTTGACTATACCATTTCGGTATTATAGTATAATAATTTGTTTTATATTAATAATTTTCTAGCGACATATTTTCAATACATTGAAAATACGTGTTTTAAACTGAGGAGGAAACTCTCTAAATTTTGTTGCAAAATCGACAATAGAAAGGTTTTTGAATTCTGAATTTTTAAAATACAGTCAGTAATTTTGAGATTGTTCTTAGTCAGATCAGAAGTTGCTAATACCAATTATTGTTACTTAATTGGCAACAGAAGGTAATATAAAATACGCATAAAACTAAATTCTTTTAATATAGGTATAGCAATGATAGAGAATGTGAAACATAGTATAAAGTATGGCGCATGAAAATTTAATTCAGTTAATTTTTACGTTATTATCCTGACTTAATTTACATAATAATTCGTAATTATATGACTACGTTTGCAATAACGTCTGCACTTATACTCCTAGTTATGTTGGTTTTTTAACATCGCAAATAATAATTTGGCATTTTGCAAACGGTTATTACCCGAAGTCAATTGGATAATTGTTTGTATTGCTGTTGCAGATTTGCTAAGCGGAATATACAGGGTGCTACAAATTCGAATTAATGCATGAGGATCTCGGAAACCGTAACAGATCCCGTAAATTCGAGTGACCTAAATAATAATAATAATAATAATAATATAAGTCTTTTATTTCAGCTATATAGGGTAATACAAATAACAAATTCAGCGAGATGGCAAGATCCAAGATAGCTGTTCATCTAACCACTTAAAGGTTTAATTTAATATTATAAAAAACTAAACCAAATGCTAATCTAACAGTATTTTAAAAATACTTATTAAACCATTTGGAAATATGTAAATAAATGATTCTTACACAATAAGCAAATCTACATACAAATTTACGCAACTATTTACATATCCTTGTAAATTATATGATAGCAGTAAAGAGTTAAATAATTTAACACCATTGAAATTTAAACATGCTCTAGATCATACCTGTAAAATAAGTTAAAGAACAAAACAGCAGTATGCATTTATTATAAAGAAATGAGTCGACAATAAAAAATGAATTTTGTTTGCATGTGATAACTACACGAAAAATAAGATTGTATTATACTTTGCATGAACATATATAGTAAATGTATTTGACCTGAATAATTTATCTTATAAAAACTTTTCTTTGGGTATAAAAAGGAGCTGCAGTACTGTAAGGAAAATATTTTAGGCAGAATATTTTATTTTATTCCCAATAAAAAATATAACAAAATAAATTTAATGGTCGAATACGGAGAGATAAACAAATACTGTTTATGAACAAAGTATTTCGAAATTCCTTAGTATTATAGTCCGACAACGATAATAAACTTGCAACCTCAGTTTTTACATTAAACACTATTTAAACCGTTAGTATTTAAATAGTGTTTAATATACAGGGTGACCATTTTATGGTGATACAGTACCTTATCTAGAAAACGGTAATAGTTACGACAAAAAGTTAAATACAAAAGTTGTTTGGATTCATTTTATGACGTGACACATCAACAGTACTATATATTATTACATATTTATTCTCTGTTAATTTGCGAAAGTTTTTATAATTACATCTATATTTGAATTCTTTATCGTTTTTGAGTAAATTAAGTTTTTGGAATTTTTTTTAAAAAAACATATTTTTTGAAAAAAAAATTTACCTATAAAACTTTAATGGAACTAACTAATATCCTAAACATACATTACTAAGTGTTCAATTCAACGAGTTTCCATGCTGGTCTTACCAATTAATACACAAGGTGTTAAAAATGGAGAGCAAAACAAACAGAACTTTAAATGTAAAAATCTCCAGTTTATCAAATGGAATACCCTGTATATTTTTATTTCATCTGATTCAGCGTTCAATTACCTATCATTACTCGTATATATGTCCTATACCTAAAATGAACAGTTTCGATTTTATTAGCCGTTTTCTGATTTGACTATTTTTTTTTAATACAAGTAAACGGATGAAGTGGGCTAAAATAAAAATGTCGTAAACTAAGCCTTATTCTCATTTCCTTAACACAGATAGCGACTATAAATAATGTTAGAAAATACAAATAAAAGTGAAATATTATGTAATTTATGTTCTTATTATTTAATGTTTACGAAAATAAGGGAGAGACAAAAAAATATCTTGTGCCACACGGTATAACTAATAACTAACTGAGTATTAAACATGATTAAAATAGATTATAAAAAAATTTCAATATGGCCACCGTCCATTGTGATACATTAAGTGTAAATAGCCTCCATTTTTCGAATAGCGTTCCTTACCGAGTTAGATGCATTAAAATTGTTAATCTCTTCCCTGATTTTTATTTTTAACTCATTTCTATTATTAGATCTATTTTTATAAACTTTATTTTTTAGTGCACCCCTTAAAAAGAAGTCTAAAGGGCTTAAATCAGGGCTTCGTGGTGGCCAGGATATTAAACCATGTTTTCCAAATCCACAATGGAAAATGTTGATTAAGGAAATTTACTACCGGTGCAATCGTGTGGTAAGGGGCGCTATCCTGCCGAAAAATGATATTTTCTCGAATATTTGCTGGCAAGTCGTCGATAAAGGGCATGATTTCATTCCTAAGCAGCTCCAAGTATCTTTTGCCATTTAACGACCTGTCAAAAAATATTGGTCCGATAATACGGTCGCAAATAATTCCGCACCTTACATTTACGGTTTGACGGCCTTGTTTTTTAATTGCTTTTATTAGATGTTCATTAGTTTGAGACCAGTAATGAGTGTTTTTCCGATTAAAAATACCCGCCGTATTAAATGCGGCCTCATCAGTCCAAAGCACTTTTGAAAAAAACACATTTTCGAACTGCCGGTCCATAATATCACAACAAAAAGTCAATCTTTCATTAAAGTCTAATTGTGATAATAATTGAGTTGGAAGAAATTTATAAGGATGATAACCATTCACCTGCAGTGTTTTTCGAATACTTCCTCTACTGACACCTGCAATGTCTCTGTCAGCATCTCTTTGGGATCTTTAATCATCTTCCTCGAAATAAGGTAAAATCTCCAGTTGTTTTTCCTCAGTGAGAACAAAATTGGGACCATTTTTCTTAGAGCTTTTAAGGACACCATTTTCCAAATCACGCACAATTCGAAAAAATACAGTCCTGGCGGGAACTCGATTATTAGGATATTCCCTCGAATATTCTCTAAGGGCTAACCCTGGACTTTTATTATTTTTTATGACAGTTGTATAATTTCAAACGTTCATCTAAACTATATAAAACCATTTTTTAACAAATTTCGCAGCAAAAATTTGACAAAAGAGACAAACAGAGCAAATGTCAACTTAAGTCAACAATTGTATTAGGTTATTTCCTAAGCCTATCTTGATTTTTTTAGTTTCTGATCTCACTTACTGGCAAAATTCCGGGATAAATCAGAAAACGGCTAATAAAATCGAAACTGTTCATTTTAGGTATAGGACATATATACGAGTAATGATAGGTAATTGAACGCTGAATCAGATGAAATAAAAATATACAGGGTATTCCGTTTGATAAACTGGAGATTTTTACATTTAAAGTTCTGTTTGTTTTACTCTCCATTTTTAACACCCTGTATATTAATTGGTAAGACCAGCATGGAAACTCGTTGAATTGAACCCTTAGTAATGTATGTTTAGAATATTAGTCAGTCCCATTAAAGTTTTATAGGTAAAAAATTAAAAAAAAAAAAAAAAAATTCTAAAAACTCAATTTACTCAAAAACAATAAAAAATTCAAATATAGATGTTATTAAACTTTCGCAAATTAACAGTAGAATCGAAACATGTAATAATATATAGGATGTCCCATTTAAACTAAGAAAGTTGACATGTGTCACGTCAAAACGAAACACCCTGTAAAAACAAAAGTGAAATAAAATAAAAATTTAATTGAATTCAAACAACTTTTGTATTTAACTTTTTGTTGTAACTATTACCGTTTTCTAGATAAGGTACTGTATCACCATAAAATGGCCACCCTGTACCTGAATCGGATGGGGTCTTGAGGCACAAGCTTCCGAATATCATTGATTCGATCTGGCAATGCCGTTTCTCCGAGTAGGCGTACGACGGTTGAAGACCGTGGTACCAAGCAAGTAACACGGGAACAGTTGGTAGTTCTTACCTGCATAAAGAAGGTACATACGCTCCTAATAATTTTTAACCGAAATTGTGAAAGTCTTATATTAAAAATTTTCCATAAAACTTTATACTCAGTACCTCTTGCTCATTAATAAATTGCAATTTATGTTGAATTTAGTTTATATCACTATATATCATTGGTCTTTTCCAGTTTATTTTGTTTACTTTGTGTTTTATTTTCACGAAAAAAATTAACCAAAAAATTTCAAGGTTCCTTCTTGTCTCAACTTGTCCTGATATATTTTATTTTGCTACATTTTAATGTTCTTTTATTAACTTCTAATGAGAAAAAATGGAAAAATATAAACTAAAAATTGGCAGCTGCAAACATATCGTTTATGATTCGAAATATTTTCAGATGGCGGTCGGGGACAACAAAATGAGAGGCGGTAGCTTTAGACAACTTAAGAAGAAAATATTATAGAGCTAGTAACTGCACAATTTAAGGAAAGGTCAACAAGGTTCATATGAAAAAACCAGGGGGGCAAACAAAACTAACTTTTAAACAGAAGGCGAAACTAGTGAAAAATGTAGCGGCTGCTTGCAGATGGCGCTTCTCAGTTACAAGCCGAGACTTAAAAACAATGCTGAAATAGAAATAGTGATAAAGTCATTACTTTACAATGATCATTATTTCCAGTCTTGGAGGCAGGATTGGGAAATTGTATATTGGAGTGAAGTGTAATATTTGTTTTTTGTGAATGAGAATTTTTTGTAGCAGAACAAATTAAATATGTTTTTAACTTGCTTTAAAATGTATTTTTTATGTAAATAATTAGCTATGTTAGGGAAATCGAAACGCATGTTTTTCGTTAAATCCTCCCACGGTCAGATTATCAAGATGTTGATTTAAAGGTCGTGTCAAAAAATAAAAATTATTAAAACTAAAAATTTTTTCGAAATGTATTAATAGCTTTTTAGAATTTGCAGACCTCCGTCGAACTAAATAATCATCAGATATCATGTGCTGTTGTAGTAATATAGGGCCTCTAGAGGTATTATACTATTCAAATTGTGTAGAAACTCCAAAGTGTGTTAAGAAAGCAAGAAATTTTCCAGTAACTTAATTTATTTGTTATCCAGTTTTTTTATTAATTGGTTATTAATTATATACTTTCTTAGGATTTACATTTGTCGTTTGCTCAACGGAATTTTGCATCTTATCTCTTCTTCTTAGGAATTTTACTTTCATTAGTTAGGGACATCAATTTATCTTTAACTATGTTATTTAATTGAAATGTTATTTAAAAGACAATCAAATATCTTATTTGAGTAATTCATATTCCCATTCACCTTTATTAACCAATAGAAAACAATTTTCAGCGGTCTATGAAGTTCCTTCAGGGGTCGGCCGTGTTGTTTGTGGGATTCCCCAAGGATCTGTTCTAGGACTGGACATCTTCCTAATTTATGTTAATGAATTGGAGGGTGCCTCTTCTCGAGCAGAGACCGTGCGCTTTGAAGATGCCACTACCGTCATCTTTTCTAATAAAATATTTTACTCTACAAAACAATATGAATGCAGTTTCATCTAATAAAACTCAAAAAAGGCTTAGGCCCTGAACTTGAGAAATAATAAATTTCTGTGCTTGTATCTTGACCCAAAGCCCTGGGAGAATCATATTAACCAACTAGCCAAAAAACTAGCCAAAAGTAATATTTTCGTTATTAGGTCTCTTATATATTAAGTATCAAGAGAGATTGACAGCCTATTATGCATATTTTGATAAATAAATGAATAGTTGTTGGTTACCCCGGCAACTAAATTTCGTTTTTTTTTCGGGTACCTCCTCCTGAATTAGCTGAAATTTTTTTCTTAGCGGCATTTTACTAAGACCTAAGCTGTGCAATTTTGTCTTGGTTTGCCAGACGTCGTACTGTAAATTCGGGTGACTTGAGACGAATTTTAATTTACAAAACTTACTTATCTTTGGAACTGTTTGCGTTGGTCTCCTTAAACTGACGTGAAAACGTGAGTCTTGGATTATACAGTACGATTAAAACCTTTTTGGAGCTATTCTATCAATAACTCACCTTAGAATATGATCGAGAGGCTTGAGATAAAAATAGTACGTTTTAAAAAAGTATAGGTAACAAAAAATTGCTAGGAAATAATCATAATATTATGTAGACCACCAAAATAGTTTTTATTGGAATTGGGACTTTTTCTTCAGAATTTACAGGAGTTTAATTTTTTATTTATGTCGCGACAATAATGAATTTCTGTGTTTGGATTATTCTCATTTAGATTTTCAAACAAAATTTATTTTTTGACCTTAAATTGATTCTAAGAGATATTTAATAAAACTACATATCTTAACATGTAGGCTAGTCTGTCTTCGAAATAGTTCGATATATATTAGTAATAATACATATTATAAATTGTTGTGTATCAAAACATATTTTTTTATTCGCGATTATGTCGCGTTCTAAAAAAATTTTCGAATTAGCTTTAAAAATATCAGGAGTCGTGCCAGAAGTCTCAGAAGATCTCAAGATCAGTTAACTAAATCAGTTCTAACTGAAAAATAATAAAATTACTGAATCCAACAATAAAATAAGTACATTCAGTTCTGAAAAGCGTAAAAGTAAGTGTTGATAGTGACAGTGATTACACCGACTCGGACTTCTCTTTGGGAGAACCAGAAAAAAAGAAGATAAAACGGCGAAAGAGATGTGAAGTAGATGACTCATAATGGACTGATCGTTGCAATGCAAAGTAAAGAGAGAAAGGTCAATAGTATTTTGGTAGAAAAAAAAAAGATGGAAAATGGGATAACAAAATAATGAGAAATTCAAGAAGAATTAAAGCTCGCTGTTCCTGATTGTCAAAAAATAGTGTCCTCAAATGTTCCAAGATATCAGACGAATCCAGAAAAAAAATATTTGATCCCTTTTGGTTATTGAGCTGGGAGGGAAAAAGATAAACGTTGACGGCCTGGTTAAAATGATGTCTAGTATTAGACAAAAGATAAAAAAGACGCATCATCATCAAAAAGATCTTATTCGATGTACTATTACTTAAAAGTAAATGAAGAGCTATTTAGAGTCTGTAAGATCATGTTTTTAAATACGTTAGAAAAATGGTTGTATGGAACTGGAAACACAGTTCAAAAGAAAATTTTGTAATCGCAAGAAAAAGTAACCAGTCTAATACCGAGATAGCAACTATCAAGAAAACTCGAAAAAATCTATTTCAGAATGAGGTTGATTCGTTGAAATATTTCTTGGAAGTTTACCTAAAATGGAATCCTATTATTGCCGTAAAGAAGCTTCGAAATATTAGCTGTTACCAGAATGTACATCCAAAAGGCACTGTATGGTAACATACCCTTTGTCTCGGTAGCAAAATTCGATAATAGTTTGGAATCAGAGAAAATCGCTTTATTTGATCCGAAAAAAGACGCTTGCGAAAAATGTATGTCATTTAAACTAGGCTTTATACCTGAGGATGAATATAAATTTCACATAACAAAAAAACAAGGAGCCCGTGCAGAAAAAGAAAATGATAAGAATCAAGAAGATAATAATATTGTGTTTGCTGTTGACATCCAAGCTCTGCTAGCAGCCCCGAAATCCAATGTTTCATCACTGTATTATAAGTCAAAGCTAAATGTGCATAATTTGTGTCCTTTTAATTTAAAAACTAAGGAAGCCTTTTGTTTCTTGTGGATTGAGACAGAAGGTGGAGTATCCGCAGAAGAATTTGCCTCTATTCTTACACACCTAATCGTAGATAGTTCTTCCTCAAATGCCAACGGGTACCATACAAGAAAAAATTATTATTTACAGCAATGGATGCACTGCCCAGAATAGGAATGTGACTGTTTCTAATGCTCTGATAAACTTGGCGATGATTAAAAATATTACAATCGAACAGAAATATCTCGAAATAGAGCACAAGCAAATGGAAGTGGATTCTATGCATGCTTCTATCGAAAAAAGACTCCCAAAATAAAAAAAATCGATGTACTTGCCGAATATATTAGTATCTGCCGAAGTGTCCGAAAGAATACAAAGCGTTACAATGTATAATATTTAACTCATTCATTTTTCAAGTCGTTTGATGATATCAAATTCCTTAAATCCATTAGACCTGGAAAAATGAAAGGATACCCAAAAGTTTTTCCTCTTTAAATTAATTTACTTAAAGTATATACTTCATTATTTATTACCACTAATATTTCTTTTTGAACAAATAAAAATATATTCTAAAATTATGGTTAGTTGGTTTGCGAAATACAAATGTAAAATGATGATCAATAATATCTCAGGATCTCAGAAAAAAGTAAAAATATGTTTTGAATTTTAATGTAATACTAAAAATATTAAGTAATTTCTAATGAATATATGTAGGTACTTTTATTAATACTTATTTACTGCATATCCCGCCAAATATACTTATTTAACAAATAATACGTTTTTAGCCAATAACCGATAACATATTTTCAAAATATCGTGCAGCCATTCATTATTAGTTTTTGAAATTAATGGGATTTGTATTATTTTCCTCAAAGGAAAGTATGTAATCGTGAAAAAAATCGCCCTCCGAGATTTTTTCAGATATTCACGTTTCAGGGTTTTTAGATGCCGAAAAAGATATTTTCTCGAATCCGTCGGTGTGTCTGTGTGTCTGCGGCATAGCTAAAGAACTACTTGTCTGATTGATTTCAAATTTTGGTCCAAAATTAAGAGTCATATAGAGGTGGCTTGGTAATATTTTGGAAAAAATCCAATATAGCGGAACAAAATGACAGCCTAGTTAAATGTTTAAAAAAATATTGCTGAAAAAATACTTATCCAATTTACCTAAAATTTTGCAGAAAAAATAACTGTGACATGGGACATGTTTTACTGTTTAAAGCTCTGTAACTTCAAAACGCCTCAATTTACAGCAAAACAGATTGCACTTTTCTGTCTTAGCTTTTAGTTACCTATCATCTGATACCAATTTTAACTTCGACAGGTAATGTCAAATTTTGACAGCTTCTGTCAAATTTAAAATTGGTATCAGGAGATAGCCAACTAAAAAGCAAAATCGGAAATTGAAATCCATTTTGTTGCAAATTAAGTTTAGGGGCTATAGAGCTTTAAAACGTCAATTTTCATCCTCCATTTTCTCGAAATTTGATTTTAGATGTAGGAAACATCAAGAAAAAATATTTAGAATTTTCAGGCCAATATAAAATTGCAATAATATACAAGGCCTTCCATTTAGAAAACTGATGTTGATATCGGTTTCGGTTAGAAGCGGCAGTACCGCATAATTTAAAATATTTTAAAAATAGAGTTTATGTTTACCTATGGCCAGAGCCAAATGTTCAAGATAGTCTGTTTATTGGTTCTCCAAATACTTCTAATAGGATATTCACCGTGAATATTCCTGTATCAAAAAGTAAATATATGGGTCATATATGAGTATACATACATATTTTTATCAAGAAAAGTGACACCTATTAAGAATAATATAACGTTTATAAACTTATTACCAATTTAGTTACGAGGAAAGTTCCGGGTAAAGCCCCTTTAGCAATTTTTGTATATTGCAAAAGGAAAATAAATAATGTTTAAAAAAACAATTCGTGGTATTAAAATAAATAATATTTCATACATATCTCTAGTTTGACGGACATTGAGGGTACATTGACTATTTTACATATATAACTACTAGCGGGTACCCGCGACCTCGTTCGCATATGTCGACAATGAAAGGTGTAGAAAAAGGTACTTAAATCGTCTTATTTAAGTACCTCTTAAAATCCGTTTTTATGTAATACCCTGTAGACATTAAAAAATTAAAATATGTAAAAAATAAAATAAAATACACTTGTTAAAGCTTTTTTTTTGAAAAACTAACCGTTTTGTAAATAATAAGAAGTTTATTACAGGGGCCGGGCGGTTTTACCCCTTGAAATTTGAGGTTAGTAAAATCTCCTTTTATCAAATCTTTACATCATACATTCAACCTCTGTGCCAAAACTCAGCTTTTTACGTCAAGAGGTTTGGGTGGGATTGTGATTAATCAATGGCCCAATATTGAACCATCCTGTACAATTTTTTAAAAAATCTTATAATATATAAAGTATGAAAATAAAAAATTTCCGACATCCTAAGCGTTTTTTTAAATAGAAAATAATTTATTACGTAAGGGGCGGTTTCATCCCCTTACAAGTCTTTTAAAAAATCATACCTTATCGAACCTCTACACTCTGTAGTCAACCCGTATACAAAAAAGCCCTTATTCAAAACTAACTAATTTGTAAATAAAAAAGATTTTAATATTCAAGCTTCACCCGCTTGAAATTTAAGTTTCGAAAAACCTCGTCTTGTCAAACCTTTACACTGTACAATCAACCTCTATATCAAAATTCAGCATTTTATGTCAAGAGTGACCCAATTTTTTAAACACCCTGTACTCATTTTTTAAATATCATTAAATATGTAAAAAAGAAAACTAAATAACATCCATTCAAGCATTTTTCCAAAAACTAACCGTTTTTAAAATAAAATATATTGTATTATTCAAGGGGTGGTTTCATCACCTTGTAACTTAAGTTTTGAAAAAATCCCTTTTTTCCGACCTGCAGTCGATCCGTGTACTAAAATTTCGTTTTTTTCGGCAAGCGTTTGAGCAAGATCGTGATTAATAGGCGACCCGATTTTTTAAAACACCCTGTATAACAAGTTCGAAGTTTTAAAATAAAATAAATCAAATAAGATCTGATAAGATAGAAAAACTAACCATTTTTTAGATACAAAATATTGTGATATTTAAGGGGGCGGTTTCACCCCTTGGAATTTAAGTTCCGAAAAATATCTTCTCATAGAACTTCAGCTTCTTATGTAAGCGGTTTGAGCAGGAGCGTGTTTAATCAGTGAGTCAATTAAGGATTTTATATATTCGTATAGATAGATAATAAAAACAATAACAATAAACCAAAGTTAATTTTTGACAATATTTCAAATCTACGCCCGGAGCCTGCAAATGGCATTTCTTAACCAATAGCGAATAAACAACTGGCACCATGGAACGAAATAAATTAGCGAGATTTAATCCTTTTTACCCTTTTGCAATTTAAGAATACAAAAATTTACGCGCCTATGAAAATATCCTGTTACATTTTATCAGTTATCGCCCATTCCGCAGAAAATAAATGCATCCCAGAAATTAGGAACCAATGACCAACTGAATGTGTGTGAATAATTCGCTGACAGGCACAAGTCCACGTTGACCCGAGGAGGACGAATATAAGGAGCTGTCAATAAAAATAATGCTATTTTATTTAAATGTGTTTTGTGGTAAATTGATCGTACCCCGATGTTTGAGCAATTTCAATTGACGTATAAACTTTACTTTAAATTCATGCATTTTTTATAGGTGGTTTTTATAAACTGAGGTTTGCAGAGGAGTGGAAGTTACTTCCACAACGTCGTGAAATGCTTCAGTCAAAGGAGTTCGATCATCTACATATTTTGCATTCAAATAGGTTGCCATTAACAACTAGAAAATTTTAAGACCATCAGGACTTGAAAACCATCATTCCTTCGGATTACCATTCGTACTATGATAATTTACCACATAAGTAATTATTTTTTACTAAACGTGACATTTGACAACTTGTAATGATACTTTTTTGTGTTAAATAAATAAAATAACTTTTTTAGTGACTACTTCATTTTAATATTGCCAGAGAAACACTCCAGTCAATAAAATTCATATATAAACACGCAATGAAGCTAACTACCTTTATCACGTTAAAAAAAATCGGGCAGCCCAATTCACTGTATTTCAATTTTCCTCTACATCTAGTAATTGTAAAAAAAATGTTAACA
Organism: Kuschelorhynchus macadamiae; assembly: GCA_030620095.1. NCBI lineage: Eukaryota > Metazoa > Arthropoda > Insecta > Coleoptera > Curculionidae > Kuschelorhynchus > Kuschelorhynchus macadamiae. The sequence continues at coordinate 47,636 of JAUTXW010004710.1, forward strand.
TTCAAAGATAAAAAACTAGTTCGACTTTTAATTATTTAAACAGTTTTATGTTGTTAGTGAAAAATTACCGTGAATGGAGTTGGCTTTTTTGCAGATTAAGCCGTCGTAAATACGCAATGAAGCTAACTACTTTTATCACGTTAAAAAAAATCGGGCATCCCAATTCACTGTATTTCAATTTTCCTCAACATCTAGTAATTGTAAAAAATGCAGCATTCGAAGATAAAAAACTAGTTCCACTTTTAATTATTTAAACGGTTTTATGTTTTGGTAGTGAAAAATTAGCGTCAATGGAGTTGGCTTTTTTGTAAATTAAGCCGGCGATATCGCAATGGAAAATGTATCAACCAGGTTGTGGGTAAAAATCAGTTTTATAAGGTACCTGAAACAGTAGCTAATTTTTTTTTTTGAAAATGCTAAATCATATACAAGTCATTCATTTTGAAGATCGTCTGCTACATACGTTATCAACTGTCGCTAAAGGGTATGTTGATGAATCGGTAGCACACAGGACAGAAATAGCTATTAAAGTGTTTAGAACGTGAGGCAGTGCTGAAATTACACCCTATTTGCGACCAAGTACATCAACGGCAGTTGTGTCCATGGCAGAAAAAAAATTAGTTTCAATTCAAGAAAATTCGACTATTGTACCGAATAGTTCAAGCAACATGTCATTCATGCAGTGCACATAATTGTACTTTTGATATAAAAGAAATTTAACTTTTTCTGAAATTAAATATCTACCTTTACTTATGTGTGTATATATATCGGAGAATTTTTGTCCCCAGGAAAAAAGTAATTTTATAAAAAGTCACAAAAAAAATTGCTTAGTAGTTTAACCCTTTTTTAATTATGTGTTGCTAAGATACATTTTAGTCTCTTGGGACTAAATGAATCTCTTTTGTCCCTATTAGGAGGGACTAAACAAAACAACTGCCTATAACTTCTAGAAATTTGACAAGAATCTATGGTACTAAGCCCACTCGGTAAACTAACATATATTTCTCCGCAGTTTTTTAGAACTTAACTGCTCTTTACGCTCGTTTCGTGTGCGATCAAGGTGAAGACAATTTAAGAAATATTACCGATAATAATCTACGTGTGTTTGTCTGCTGCTCTCTGAACGTTGTGGAATCTGACCTTTAACAGTCTTTAACTCAAGTTAATGTTCTGGCTACACATCAATTATGAGTGGCAGGTACGCCGTAATGTACGGTTGTTTTCAACTAAGCTTAATTTTCCAGCCTATTTGGCTTAACGACTGTGTAATTTCAAGTTTCAGGTACTATTATGCTATTTTCTAAATGTGTAATATATATGAGATATATAGATACGAGAACTCACAGCAATATAAAATTTTCAACAACGCCAAAAGTTTTAAGTGTGTTTATTACATCAAAAACTGGCGTCGATTGACATTGGTGTTATACGTTTTTGAAAAGTCGGTATTGGTCACCAAGAATTATTATTTAAACTATAAAATACAATATTAGTTCTAATTCTGAGACATTTTCTAAAGAAATATGTGATTCTGCTATTCTGTAGTATTATTAATATATTGTAAATCTGATGGTACAATCATCTTCCAAAAAACCAGTTTGTACCTCATTGAAAAACCTTTTACTGCCTTTTTATAATGAATAAGTCTCATTAAAACGTTTTTATTTGTTTGTTTACTGCTGGAAAAGTATGCCTATTACATATGCCCTTTAAATAAGGCCACAACTGTAAAGTAAAAATGGTGGTTGCTGTAGAAAAAGGACGGTGACATTGACGTAAACGTTACTAAAATTTTTGATTGAAAAACCCGACGAGTAAACAAGAACTTCAAAAATAACTTTCATTGGAACTTAGTATTAACATTAAGTCATTTATGATATAAACTTTAAAATATCGTTTTATACTATTCGCCCCCTCCTGTTAAGTAAATTCAACTTTAAATGACCTAAGAGAACTCCAAACGAGTTCTATTTAATATTCGCCATGTTTTCTAGAAAAATAAGTACCGAAAAACGTTAAACAATAAATATCCCTTCATTAATTTTATGTATGAAAGGGAGAATAATAGGCAATTATCTTTTCTCGACACGGTAGTTATTAGAAATAAGGATAAATTAGAATTTGATATTTATAGGAAATTTACTAATACTGATAGGTATATAACATCCGACTCATTTCATTGCCGTCAACACAAAATGCCAGCATTTCATTTCTTAACTCACAGGTTAGTCAATTTTCCATTAAGTAAAGAATCAAATCGGCTTAAAAATATAGCTAAAAGTAATGGATGTAATGATAATTTTGTACAGGGTGTTCCAGCGAGGACTGAACAGGGACCTATTTTCGACCTTCCTTGTATTTTGGAAAAATTCAAAATAGCCAATCGATGTATTTTTTCTTGTAGAATCCAAAAATGTCATCCAAGAGAAGCAAGAAGAAGATTTATTGCAAATTTTCATAGAAATATATCCATCAATACAATTCTAAGGATAAAAAACCTATTTGAGGAAAATAAAACTTTACATGATAGAAAAAGAAATATACAAAGAAGAAGAAATCGAGACCAGGCCATTATAAATTATTTTCAAGTTAATCCAACCAAATCTATTTCGGATGCAGTTCGGGAAGTTCAGTACGGCGCGGTGGCGGTGTAAGGCGCAGAAGAGTTACCCGAGGGACTGTTCACAGGACTCTGAAAATTCATAAATTTAGGCCTTTTCGTATCCTTCCACTTCAGCACCTAACACCGGCACAAAAAGAACTTCGCTTCCAATTTGTTTCTCAAATGGTAATTCGGCAAGAAAACGAAGACCCTGATTTATTCAAAAATATTGTGTGGATCGACGAAGCTACTTTCACAACATCGGGAGTATTCAACAGACATAATAGTCACCACTGGGCCGTTGAAAATCCAAAACAGTTCCAGACTATTAATTATTTTTTATTGAATTTCTTTTTCTATCATGTAAAGTTTTATTTTCCTCAAATAGGTTTTTTATCCTTAGAATTGTATTGATGGATATATTTCTATGAAACTTTGCAATAAATCTTCTTCTTGCTTCTCTTGCATTTTCTTGGCACTTGTAAAATAGCATAACAATCTGTAGTCTCTCGTCCAAAGAGTATTTCATTTCGATCAGAGTCAAATATATATTTTTTAGGTGAAGACTTCGACAATAATTAAAATAATGTCAATTTTTATTGACAAAGCATTCAAACGTCATTTTACCTTGATCACCTATACCAACCTATCGTATATTTTAAACAGGTGAAGCTAAAATTTTAGTTTGTAAAACATTAAAATGTAATATAAACAGCTATCGCAAAATCAAATCTTTTAATAAGAACGGACATAAAAAAAAATCACTCTTTCCAAAAATCGTATAAAAAACGATACATTCCATTTAAAAAACACCTGATGCATAGCGTAACACTTTTGTTTCTGGTTCAAATCTTTTTTCGATGACATTTTTGGATTCTACAAGAAAAAATACATCGATTGGCTATTTTGAATTTTTCCAAAATACAAGGAAGGTCGAAAATAGGTCCCTGTTCAGTCCTCGCTGGAACACCCTGTACATAAATTAGTAAATAGACATAAGCATAAGAAAATGTTAAAATATGCCACTACGCTTCAAGCACCTGAAGCTCCCAATAAGTTCATAGTAATCCCATATGATCCAAGATATACGAGAGGTCTGGAAAAAGTATTTAAAAACGTAGGTTTTAGAGTGGTTTACAAAACGGAGAGCAGTTTGAAAAATCTCCTTTGAAACCCTAAAGACAAGTCGACTTGAAGGAGATGAGTGGCATCTGTAAAACGAGCTGTAATGACTGCGATCTAAAATATGTTGGACAAAAAACAAAAAATCAAGCGTTGCCCAACATGCATTGGAAAACAATCACCAAATAGAAATAAATAATCTTAAGTTAATTAAAATGTTTCTAATAATAGATTATACAGGCCAACACACATTTTGATGCCTGCGGTTTTTTAACTGTTCCTGGGTAATTTTTGGATGCGGAATGTAAAAAAGTTCTCAGATTTTGTCTATCAGATCTAGTTTTTATTTTTTTTTAAAAGAAAAAATATTGTGTATATATTTTACGTTATAACTGTTATAATATAATATTACCATTGCCAGTTAAAAAAACAAAGACACATGGATTTAAGTATTTATTGCAAAAACATAATTTACATAACTACATTAGTCACTAATCACATAAAAATTTTCTTTTATACGACTTTCTAGAATGGAGTTTACTAGGGCAGTCTTGCTGAAGGCTCCAGCAGTAGTCCGTCATCATGTGGCTATCCCATCGTCCTTGATAACCAACCACCTAAGTTTTCTGGAAAACGACCTAGGTGGCTGTGGAGCTAGTGAACTTTTATACTCATGTTACAGCCGAGAATATTAAAATTTGAAAGCATAGTTTCCACTAATTCTACGTAATTCTCTGTTTTATGATTGTCAAGAAAATTTTGTACTACTTGAACAAATGAACACCAAGCGTTAGATTCAGTCTCGTTCATTGATGTGGTGAATTGTGGATCTTTAACAAGTTGCCTTATTGCCGTGCTAATGCCAGGAAATTTACGTGACAAATACCCAAAACAATTTCCATCTCGATTTAAAGCCTTCACAAATTGCTTCATTAGGCCTAGCTTGATATGCAAGGGCGGAAGTAAGATTTTTTCTCTTGAAACCAGAGGTTTGTTGATCTAGTTTTGTTTTTCTTGAATCATGACATCTCTTGAAGGCCAATTTTAGTTAACCCAGTGCTCATTTTTAGCTCTGCTGTCCCAAAGGCACAAAAAACAAGGATATTTTGTATAACCACTCTGCTGTCCAAGGAGGAAGTTAACCATTTTTAAATCAACACATATTGCCCACTGATGTTCTTCGTATTTAATTTTTTTCAAGACTAATGCAATTGTTTCATATTCTTTCTTCATCGTAGTAAAATGACCAATAGGAATTGAGCCATATTTGTTACCGTTATGTAAAAGAACACGTTTTAAACTACGTTTTGAACTGTCAATAAAAAGGCACCAATCATCTGGAGTGTATTCAGGCAAACCCATTTTTTCTAAGAGCCCTTTTATATTGTTACGATAAAATGTATTATTAGTACCTGGACAAAGTCGAATTTTTTCTTTTAATCTGGATGCAAGTAATTCAGCGGATTCCTTTGAGAGACTCAGTTCTCTTATACGATCGTTTAGTTCTTGATTGAAACACTGCGGGGTTGCTAAATCTGCTTCAAATTCGCTGTCGTTTTCTGATTGAATTCTTTGAACTTCGTCAGACGTTGATGTTCCTGTATCATCTTCTGTCAGTTCGGGTAGAATGCTAAATGATGGGAAGGGTATTTCTTCCGAATGCGCTACAGGCCTCCAAACCATTGGTACACCAAACTTTAGGCACTTCCTCTTTCCAGTTGTCCACTGTCGCAAATGTTCAACACATCTTTTACATATGAAATGTGGGGCCCAAGATTTATCTTAATCTCCTAAATGAACGCCAAAATAGGCAAGATAAGCTCTTTTCACAAAGTTAGAAATCGTTTTTCTGCTCTCTTTCAAAGTGTATTCACCACACACATAACAAAAAACATCGGGATGATTTACACCGGTACGTCTGCTTGTGGATGCCATTGTTTCAGTTTAGTCTCTTGATACTACAAAATAACTAAAATTTACACAAAATGATAGCAGAACTTTACTTGGGAAAACTCAGTAATATACTAAATTGAGTACAGCCAAGCAGGTATAGAAGGATCGGGTCGTAGGCAATTACAGGTATAAAAGTAGTTAAGAGCAGTGTATTGAGTAGTTCCTAGTATAGAAACATTGGGTCAGGGACAATTCCAGGTATCCATTTGGTTAATTAGATTCTGGGAAATTTCTGTTTTGACGATTAAGTGCATATTTATCTCTATATTTGTTGTCCTTTATCAGAAAAAAATATCAATTAACTTGTAACCTGTATCTCAAAAACTAGAGCTGTTAGAAAAAATCTGGTCGCATTTTTGGAATCAGCACATTAAAAACATCTAAAATCAGATGTTAGATTTTCGGCACCAAATTGTTGTTTGTTTTTATTTTGTTACCCTGTGTAATTAATTTATGATTATGTATTTGATATAAATAAACGATCCTTTTTAAATTTTTTTTCTGCTCGCTTGTAGAAAAAATAGTGTACCTTACACGTGCATAAAGTGACTTTTCCGCACTTCAATTGCGTGTGGAAAAGTAGCACTTTCCGCACTTGTTAGGTAAACTACTATTATTCCATCGCAGAAAATTAGGTTTCACAATATTCTTAGCTTATTTTAATCACAATTTTTATCACCGCAAATCGGCAAACGTGAACAACGTAAACATGGTTGTAATGAAGCAAACACCTCCCGTAAAATAGCCGTCTCCGCGGAACGGATGACTCATATATTTATATCTGGTCTGGATCCTGCCACTAAGGCAGCTGAGGTGATAGAATTTTTGAAATCCAACGATCTCTATGAAGGATGTGTGTGCTACAAAATGGTCACCAGAAAGGACCTTATGAAGAGCTCATTTAGATTAAGTGTCCCAGAAATGAAAAAGAAACAAATAATGTCTTGTGAGTTGAGGCTTACCCTTATAAACCATTTTCAGATCATTCAGCGCCCTCCGCCCCAACCGAAATCCCAGTCCAAACAGAGAAGACGAGCCTAATAAAAAATGCTTGTATACCCCCAAAGGAAAAAAGTTTTCTACATGCAAATATTCAGAGTGTTCGCAACAAAGTGTCAGATATAGAGGTACTGCTGAGTGAAAACATTTTGGATTTCTTTTGTGTAAATGAGCATTGGCTTTGTGCGGATGAATTTTCAGTAACCACCATGAGGGCTATGTTCCTGCGACTGTTTTTTGCAGGACTGAGATGTCACGGTGGAGCGGCAATCTATGTAAAACACAATATAGAATATTCTGAGCTCAATTTTACTGAATTCTCAGAAGAGCTAAGTTGTGAAATAGTTGGAATATCATTGAAATATAGCTGTATTCTACTTCTTGCAGTCTACAGATTACACAATGGAAATTTTAATACATTTTTGAATAAATGGGCAGATTCTTTTGATACATTGAATTTGTCAAAGAGAATTATCTTAACGGGTGATTTCAACGTTCACTTCCAAGTGGGAGACCAAGGAGCCAATGAATTGCGTAGCCTTTTTCAATCTTTTGGTCTACGCGCCACTGTAGCTTTCAACACCAGATTAAAGGCACGTATTGACAACATATTTACAAATTTGCCGAGCAACACCAACACTACCAAACTTTTTGCATTGGATCTATCTGATCTTCAATTGCAAATGAAGGCCTTTTTATACTTCATATTAAAATTGAATCGTATGAATGTAAATGAGAGATTTTGCCTGTTTGTGGAAAAGGTGACAGGTGCAATGGAGGAGAGATTTCCTCTTAAATCAGGGCTGGTGGGTAGTGGGGGCAGAGGGGATCCTTCTGTCCACTGGTTTGATGAAGATCTCAAAGCCATGAGAGAAAGACTCCACACCTTAATATCAATTAATAAGACGAATTCCATACTAGTACCAAAAAAATGGTGAATGAATACAAACATAAAAAACAAATATCCTTAAAAAAATAAACGTTCAAGATACTTTTATAAAGAGTGCAAGTAATCCCCAAATTGCCATGTGGAAAATCATTAAGAAACACACTCCTTCTACCACCCAAATAAAAGATGAATGCGAAACACTTAATGCGAAATCATTCAACACTTTCTTTGCTAATATTGCTCAGGAGACCTTGAGTCAACTATCCTCATCGACAACAGATTTCCGAGAGTTCCTAACAGTTCCTCACAGTCTAAATGTTTTCTCTTTAAGTTGGTATCTTATATCAATGTCAGGGTATATTGAGTGAGGGTATATTCCCATCAGTTTCGAAAATAGCAAAAGTTATTCCTATTTACAAAAACAAAGACACAAGCACAGATCCCTCAAACTATCGACCTATATACCTGCTCACAGTTTTCTCAAAGGTGTTTGAAGCAGTGTTAAAATACCAAATAGTTAAACTTCTTTGAGAGTAACATCTTTTTACAGAGCCAGTTTAGTTTCCGAAATGGCAAATCTACAACTCTTGCTATTAACAACCTAATAGATTTTGTTGTACAAGGATTCGAGGATGGCTGTGCCACCTACTCAGCATTCTATGATCTCACTAAGGCTTTTGACTGTGTTTCACATGACATCTTATTGCAGAAACTTACCAATTATAAATTCAATGACAAGAGTCTTACTCTTATGAGGTCTTACCTTTCTGAGCGCACCCAGTATGTTTCGTTTAATCGAACCACTTTCAGTCACCTGCCAATCAAACACGGGGTTCCTCAGGATTCAATCTTCGGAGCAGTACTGATCTTAATTTACGTAAATGATTTGCCCAATTTCCAAGCTAATGCTAGCATAATTATATTTGTCGATGACACTACAAACCTTATTAGACACAACCCAAACACCCCTATCATGCCTGTAATAAATCAGCAATAGTTTCTTGCAAATTATCTGAGCCTTAATAATAGCGAAACGAACAATGTTAACTTTTCCCTAAGAGCAGGGAACGCAAAGTTTTAGCATGATCCTTATGTGAAATTTCTGGGTGCGACTCTTGATGCAAAGTTGACATGGAAGGAGCATGTTGTCCAGTTGAGTAACAAGCTGTCAAAGGTTTTCCTTATAAGAAATCTGACTAAAATGGTTTCACTATCAGCGGTGATGTTGGCATACCACGGTTACTGCTCATCCAATATGTCATACTCAATACTCAACTGGGGAACTCAGCCCATGCAAAACACATATTCGGTCTACAGAGAAGATGTGTGCGTGTTATATTGGGTTTAGGATATCGAGAATGCTGTCGTAGTGGTTTTAAAACGCTTGGCATCCCGACATTGCCCTCACTTTTTATATTGCAATGTCTTCTTTACGTAAAGAAGAACATTTCATCTTTTGCAGCTCACAATCATTAACATAGCTACCCCACCAGAAACAACAGTAATTTGGTGTCCGATTTTCACAGACTTGCCCGAATTAGAAGTGGTACATACCATTATGGGGTCTATTTTTTTAATGTTCTCCCAAGTGAGATCAGAGAGTTGAAAATGACTGAATTTAAAAATGCAATAAAACACTTTATAATTCGTAAATATTTTTAATCAGCAGAGGAGTATCTTAACAGCAGGTTTGTCGATCTGGTCCTGTGATATAGAATACCGTTTGTTGTACATAATCATTTTAACTTTGCTTTGTTTACTCTAAAAGGTTTTTAACTAGAATAGACATTTTTGTTTATTATCTTAATTGTAGCTGTAGAGTTGTGTTCCTATTAATGTCATTTTAATGTTTTAATAAGTTTTAGTGTTCAATTTTAATACTTAAAACACATCACTTGTGTTCTTTTGAATTTTATTATTATACGTGCTATATATCAGTATTAATAGTTAAACTAACTTGAAAGATATATTTATTGTAAATTTCACCAATAAAAATCAAATTAAATCAAACAATTTCTTGTTTTTGTATTTTCATTTGTAACACCGCTAGAAAGACTATTTTAGGATACGTTCCAAAGAAAAAAAAATAACACTGATCGACAAGATAACACAGGCTAGCTCATTATTTTCACAATGGAAATACCCTCCCAATAATAAAAAAGATATTCGGAAAGCCCTAATACGTACCATTTTTTAATAGCCTAATTAGAACCTTTTATATTGGCAGGTAAACAATTTTATTGTGGGGCGGCTAAAATGGGTCCATTTTACACCGGAAAAATTACCTAGACTGAGTTGTTTACAACATTAGACATAAAATAAACGTTAAACATCACTCTTCTGTTGAGTTTCGAATTGAGTGGTTCTCTGTGTATCGATAAGCAAGTGTATGTGAAGACAAGAATGTCGAATCAAACGCGCCGAAGTTCCAAAATTTCTCCTGACAAATTTTGTCATATTTGTGGAAAATTTCTGGTGAAATCACAAACCAGGCCATTTTCCTAAAATGTAAAAAAAAGCCTACGCTAAATATTCTGGGGATTTAAGCGGTAGGCTCCCCATGTGTGCTGTGTTAGTTGTAGTATATTATTGGTGCAGTGGATGAAGGGAAAGAGAAAAAGTATGTCTTTTGCAGTTCCAATGGTATGGCGAGAACCCACCAATCATTCTGACGATTGTTATTTTTGCCTAAAAAAGACTGAAGGTTATTCCAAAAAGGGAAATCACAATATAGAATATCCAAATTTGCAATCTGCCATACGACCTGTTCCCCATAATGCAAATTTGCTAGTGCCGATTGCGCCTTTAAATTGGCAAGCTATTGATTTGGGAGATAATGGAGATAACGCATCATCAGGCAGCTCAGAAGAACAGTGCACCGATCCCACTTTTACAACAGGTCCCAGTTCCAGCGAGCCAGATTTGATTGTTTAAAGCGAATTAAATGATTTAGTACGTGATTTGGGGTTATCCAAGCAACAGTCAGAACTTCTGGGTTCCCGTCTTAAGGAATGGAACCTATTGGCCAAAGAAACAAAAATTACGAATTTCAGAAAAAGAAATGCTTTGTTTTCTGAATTCTACAGTATAGAAAATTCGTTGTGGGCGTGTACTGATATAGACAGTTTAATGCAGGAACTTGATATTGAACATTCTCCCCATCTCCGTCTCCCCCGTGGGGGGCGTTATTAGTTATAGCGATTTTAGTGTTTTCTTTATTTATGGGACAGTCGTGCAATAAATCAGCATTAGGTAACAAAAATTTGGCCAGAAAGAAACGAATTTTAACCGGGATCTCAAAATGTTAAATTTATACCTCTAGTTGATCCCAAAAATGTCCTTTTGCCTCCTCTTCACATTAAACCTGGGTTGAATAAAAACTTTGTGAAGGCTTTGAATAAAGATGGTGAAGGATTTAAATACCTAAGAAAAGTTTTTCCCCAATTAAGTGAGGCCATATTAAAAGAAAGCATTTTTATTATTACATCACATTATACATATTATTACCAGGCAGGAACTCAAAGTATGGAATTTATTTGTTAATGTAGTAAGAGGATTTTTAGGCAACAATTTGGATGAAAATTATGAACAATTAGTTAATGAACTCTTAGATGCCTATACAGCGTTTGGTGCCAGAATGTCATTAAAAATTCACTTCCTCCATTCCCATCTGTCATTTTTTCCTAAAGATTTGGGAGCTGTTAGTGACGAGCAGGATTCACCAAGATATCAGAACAATGAAAATTCGGTACCAAGGACGATGGGATCCAGCCATGATGGGTGACTACTGTCGGTTTTTGAAGAGAGAAGATAGTACTCCTCATACACGCAAAAAAATATAGTTTAATTAGTGTTTTAAGTTAATATTTTTCTCGTTTGCTTTTCTCTTAGATGTATGGTATGTTTAATAGGCAAAAACTGTAAATATATCAATAAACAGGGTTAAGAATTTTCTGAAATCATTTTTTCTATAGATATTAAGTATCGTAACATTCGATATTATGTGCTACAACTTTCTATTTGTCATTTTCGTATTAGGATAGGTCCATTCTATTAGATTATGCTATTCTGACTTGTGTTACAACAAAAAAAAAATTTTGTCGGCCAGTGTAATTAAAAAAGTCGTTTTAGAAATAAATGTTAGGACGAAATTCTTAAAGCTCAATTGCTCTATTATTAATATATGTACAAAATTTGACTTTTATAATAATAAAAGATGCTTAGATAACCCTTTACTATGCCTCTTAATTTACTCTTTACACATCGGCCATCTTAAAATTACTTAACTATACCGCCAAAACAGAAAAAATGTCAAGTACACAGCAAGATTGCACGATTTCTAATATAAAAGCACCGACGTGCGTTCACGTAAAATATTACCATAAAATTTAAATTTCACTTAGAATATTTTCACGAAAAAAGAACATAGATACTTATTTGCGCAACCATTAAATCAAATAACCATGTAAGTCAGGTCTGGTTTCAACTTACAAATCGTTTTGGTCGTTTTTGCTACATCATGTTTACAACAAAATATCCTGTTTGTTTTTTAGGCTCTGAAAGTCATTAGAAAAACCAGCTCTGCATACAAATTTCCAAACCGATCAGGTTAGGCTGGTTGTCTTAAGGCGACGACCTTCACTGATTTTGAAATAATGTTATTCTTATTTCTGTTTCGTATTTCAGGTAGACCTGTCGTATACTTCACCTTATTTGGGACAGGTTTCGAGCAGTATCTTCAGATCTGCGAGATTTCGTCAGAATAACGAGGAAAATTGTATTATTTTATTCAAGAACTGGCGTCATTCTGCGGATACTTGGTGGAAATCAATAACTAAGATTTATGGCAATAAATAATAAAAAAATGGTAAATTTCCTTTACCGGAATCCCCCAGGAATTGTCTTAATGTTTTGTGCTACCATATTGGATTTCTGCCAATATTTTACCAGTCTCTGCCTATGCAATACTTGCTTTTTACATGTACAGTGAAACCTCCCTTAATGGTCACCTCTGAACAATAGACACCTCTTTTGAACAGACAATTTTGAAGTCGTCAGTATATGTATTCCTGTGTATTAAATCCTCTTGACAACGGACACTCTCAACAACGAACACGTACAGTAAAATTTGGAACATTTTTAACAAAAACAGTAAACTTTACCTCCTCACGGACAAATGTTCAGATAATTTTTGAAGAACCCACATTTAATACCTGTATTTTTATTGCACATTATGGGCAATATTTAGATCTAATAAGCGGCGCGGCGCCTATCTATTGTTAATAGCACTAGTTTAACAATAGGCTGGCTTATGATGTCTGGCTTGTAGGTAAATTGCGGTGAATTGCATAATAAAAATCACTCTATTTTTTTAAAATATAGAATTCATCAATAGAATATCTTAGTTTTGATGTTACTCTGGTGCGACCAATATGTCTTCAAACAAAAGAAAGTTTTTGAGTCTTCAAAGAAAAGTTGAAATAATCCAGTACGCGGAAAAAACCAACTTAGTGTTGGAGTATTAGCCGAAAAATTCTGTGTAAGGAAATCCCAAATTAGTGATATTTTGATAGGAGCAAGAGCGATCTTAACAAGCGATTCTCCGAGACCGGGAACATGAAAGAGAAAAAGAAATTTGCGAAAACTGAGGGTGCTGCCATAGACCAAAAAAACCCGAAATATTCTAGAAAATATAAATAGAAATACCATTCAACGGGTAATCAGAACAGTTGAAAGGAAATGCGGACACTGCATAGAAAAAAACGCTCAACATTTTTAATCCTAGTATTATGTACCATTTTTTTATTAATTTTATTGAGTAGGTAGTTCATACTGATTTTCTGTTAATTCTTGTAAGGTTAGTACTTTTAAATCGCCATGAACGGTTGACTTCAGAATGTGAATTTCTGTTTCAATTCTTCTTATGGAAAAAACCAGATTTTCATTAAAATATTCTAATATTTGCCTATTCTATTCTAATCAGTGCAGCGCTTGAAAAGAAGTTCTGTCGACAGTCGTTCTTCGGGGTACATTATGTGCAGTGCACATAGTATTAATGTTACTGAGTAGAACTTACTGATTTTATGCAAAATTTAATGTCCAATTTAAAAATATTGCTATTTGAAACTATTAAATTTTAATTTATATCGATAATTCGAAAAATTTTTTAAACAGTCTTATTTTAAACGCAAAGCCTACTTGGGCAAAGATGTTAGTGTTATATGCGGGTGGTAGTTTGAACATGTGTGAACATTGTGCACGAATCAATTATGTTATTAAGTAGTTTTTACTGATTTTTTGTAGAACTGGATGTTAAATTACAATATATTGCTATTTAACACTATTAATTTTTAACTTTTTACTTTGATAATTCCAAAAAACGTTTAAATATTTCCTCTACGCACTTTTTGCACCTTTAGTAATAACCTAATTACAAAGTGTGATACACCGTTGAAAAGCTAAAGAAATACTCTTTTCAAAACTGTTAAAATTGAACACAGCGGCCATAAGAAAAAACAAAATTGATGATGGTTCTAGAAAATCGAAACGTTGTATGTAAAATCTGACTTAATAGGTGCACTCTACGTAAAAAGTTGCCTTAATAATGTTCTTACAGATTTTGAAAATTTTCATAAATAAATAAATTATAGGACTTTTTCGAAAATGCAGTTTTTAAAAAAGATAGAATCGCGAGCAAAACGGCGTTAAATTACAAACATAATTGTCTAAAATTTTCTCCATTTAAACGTTTTTGTAACTATCACGGTTTCCGAGATCCCAATACTGTCATAACCAATTTCGGACACACTATATATATATATATATATATATATATATATATATATATATATATATATATATTATATATTTATTTATATATATATATATATATATATATATATATATTTTATATATATATATATATATATATATATATATATATATACATTATAACGTCCAGGTATACAAACAAGAAAGAAATTAACTGTCATTCGGACAAAATATTCTGCCTATAGTAAGCTTATTTAAGTATGGAGTCTAAAAACCATAGACCATTATAATGACAATCCTTTAAACGCTTTCTATTAGGAAATACCCTCGTTATTAATTTTTGTTCTTGACCAGAAAAGTGAAACACCGTTTATATATGTACTTATATGTACCTATATTTTGCGCTCCTCTGTACAGTATTTGTTTTTAAAGATAAAAGAAATTAAATTAAAATATATAGAATTTTAGCTGAACTGCAAAAATGTTTTATTAAACTAAACAAATGAACGTCGCAAGTCTGCCGAAATATACAGAATTGTTTGTTTTTACTGCAATAGCTAATATATTATTTTTCATATTAATCCTCGTAATATTTTCAAGGTAAGTCTATTTTTTATGTGAAATTTTAAAAGAAGGGTTAGGGCAAAGAACAAATATATATAGTTCCTTATAATAGACTACCCATTGAATAACTCAATAAAATTCTTAGAAGTTAATAAAACAAACATTTTATTATACACTTAATTACAATCTCTGCTTTGGAATTTACTGTAACATACGATTTATCCTAACTTTTAAAAATTACAATTACAATTCGGATTTTGAGTTCTTAGATGTTTTCTGGACGAGTTGCAAAAACCTTCGCCTTTAAATAGCCCCACAGAGAAAAGTCTATTGCAGTTGAGTCCGGGGACCCAGAAGGACAAATTAAATCCCCAAATCGTGAAATGAGTCGTCCATTAAAGATTCCTCGCAGAACTCTCATAGAGCTTCTAGCATTCTGGGCTGTTACTCTTTCTTACCGGAATAATAATGCATTATTTAGTAATCCCCTTTTTCCTAAATCAGGAATAAAAAAAACATATCGAGGATATTTACGTAACGCTCGGACATCACTGTTAGAGGATCATTATTTCCATCGTGCAAAAAATATGAACCAATAACGCCAAATAATCCTAGCGCACAGCAAACAACAACTTTTGGATTATGAAGATTGTTTGTAATGATTTTTTAAGGATTTTCGTTTGACCAATTATGGCGTAAAGTCCCTATGAACTTACCAATACATGCGAACGGCAGCCAGTCATCTTTTCGGACAGCTGTAGGTTGCAGGTTCTCGGGTACACCTTTCGAAATTAAAATGGGCGCCACCTAATTGACTGTGACTCAATTAGGAAGAAATCTATATTGATATTTAAATGCAGACAAAATAAAGATTTGGAGGGCTTTTCAATAAAACACTATATAAAGTGCAGACTGTCAAATTTTAATGATCACCTTGTTCTTTTTTTTTTAAGAGTTGTTTTATAAAATAATTTTTGACATATGAAATTTAGCTTACATTCAAAAATTCAATTGACATTAAGATATAAAAAAATCAATCAAGTAAATGTAAAATGTATATAAAATATATCAAATATGGGAAATGTGATAGAATGTTATTACCATTATATCATAAACCTGTGAACATCTGGCAAAATGTCATGACACAAATATGTAAATATGAAAATTAAATTAAATAGCCCACAGACTGGTTTTGTAAAGCACGCTCCAAAAACCTTCCAATATCCGGTACAATAATAAAGGAAAAAGAACAAGAAATTGCGAAGAATCTAGAAGTTGATGGTATTAAAGAATCAAATGGATGGTTGGAGAAGGTCGGTCAACTTGATAATATCTCTTTCAAATCCATCTGTGGCGAAGAGGCGGCTGTAGACTTGATTAGGTAACTGATTGGCGGACGAAATTATGTGCTATTATCAAAAACTACGCACCGAGAGACATTTATAACGCCGATGAAACGGGACTCTTTTTCCGCGCCTTGGCAAATAAAACGTTTTCTTTAAAAGACGAAACATGTGCTGGCGGGAAAGCGTCCAAGGAGAGACTCACTATTTTACTTTGCTGCGCTATGAATGCACAAAAAGAAAATGCACTGGTGATTGGAAAAAGTAAATTTTAAAAGATCATGCGTGGAAAAAGTGACACTTGAATGGTTCTATAACAAGAAAGCATGGATGACAAGGGATATAATGTCGGATTGGTTGATGAAAAACTTTTATTTTTGGATAATGCTGCATCTCACCCAAAACTGAGTTAAAAAATGTTAAAATAATTTTTTATCGCCAAATACGACTACACATTGCCAGCCATTGGACCAGGGCGTGATTCAAAATTTTAAAAACCACTAGGGGAGGTCGGGTACAGTTGTAACGCGGTACAAATGTAACAGCGGCTCCTAAAATTTACTAAATTAATTTTTAACTTTGGCAACTACGTGTTATTACAGCTTGCATTCATACACAAATGTTCTGGAAGTACGGCGAATTTACACCTGACGAATAGTGAAATATATTAAAATATTTATTTCAAAGACGTAAAGTAAAATTGTGATTGTGTTAAAGTTTTTCTCATAATATCTGGTAAGTAAAGTTGTTAAATGTTTCTGTGTTGTTAAATATTTTGTGAAATATGTGTGATTAAACACCTATGGTGTATTTGAGGTTATGTTTCTGCTAAGTGAAGATATGCATAAAAATGTGCTCCAACGTTGCCAGGGTACAAATGTAACATTTCAAATGGGTACAATTGTTACATGTTACATTTGTACCCCTACGAACAAATCTCTATAAAATTATTGTTTTTAGCATTATGCCGCGTCAAAGAATAAGAAAAACTGAGAGAGGACCATCAGATGATATTATGAAAAGGGCAGCCAATATGGTTATAGAGAGAAATTTGACAGAAAGGCAAGTGGCAAGAGATTTAAATATATGCCATGTTACACTTAACAGATACATAAAAAAAATGAATGCGGGTGAATCTCCTAAAATGGGTTACAATCCACATACCAAAATTTTAACCAAAGAGCAGGAAAATGCATTCTTAAAGTACATACGGAGGTCAGCTGCTATTTACTTTGGTCTTACGCCAAAAGAAATCCGAAAATTGGTAATAATAAGTTTATTTTCGCTATATTTTGTTCGTTGTACCTATTTTATTTTTCTTACAGGTCCATGATTTTGCTTTAAAAAATAATATAGAAGTTCCCCAGCAGTGGTTGACAAATGGCCTTGCTGGAAAAGACTGGTTTACAAATTTTATGCATCGACACTCAGATATTTCTATAAGAACTCCTGAGGCAACCAGTTATGCACGTGCAATAAATTTTAATAAAGTGAATGTCAATAAATTTTTTGACAATCTTTCAAGACTCTTAGAATTGCACAAGTTCGAACCCTCCAATATCTATAACGTTGACGAAACGGGAGTTACAACCGTGCAGAAACCAAATAAAGTCGTAGCTGTTAAAGGAACAAAGCAAGTTGGAGCTGTTACTTCCATGGAACGTGGCACTTTGGTAACTGTTTGCACAGCTGTTAGTGCTGCGGGAAATACCGTACCTCCCCTTTTTATATTTCCACGAAAAAAATATCATTCCCACTTTATTCGAGGTGGTCCTACGGGTTGTATTGGTGAAGCGAATGGTTCAGGGTGGATGAATGAGGAAACTTTTTTAATTTTTATGCAACACTTTGTAAAGCATGTAAGACCTTCCCCGGATAAAAAAGTGCTGTTGCTATTAGATAACCATAGCTCACATTTGTATGTTCCTATGATAGATTTCTGAAAAGCGAACGGTGTGGTGCTTTTATCGTTTCCACCACACACATCCCATAAGCTTCAACCTTTGGACCGTGGTGTATATGGACCTTTTAAGCACTTTGTCAACATCGCTATTGATAACTGGATGAAATCTCATCCAGGACAAACATTGACCATTTACGATATACCCACTGTAGTTGCTGAGGCATTTCCAAAGGCAACAACTCCAAACAATGTAATGGGAGGATTCCCGGTCTCCGGAATATGGCCGTTTAATAGGGATGTTTTCGGAGATAATGAATTTGCACCTTCCTCCGTCACTGATAGGGAACGCACAATCACTGCCGATAAAACTCCTCTTGATAAAGACAGTAACATCACCAATGATGATGATGGGTCAAGAATGAGACCAGATAGTCCGGTCCCTGGGCCAAGCACGAGGCCAGATACTTCTGTTCCGGTTTCTAGCGCGAGGGCAGATAGTCCTGTTCCAGGACCTAGCACGCGACCAGATAGCCCTGTTGATTTTGATGCGTCTTTTCAGCAGCTAGAACAAATTCGTCCCCTTTCAAAGGCTCCAGCTAACCCTACACGGAAAGTAACAAAAAGAAGAAAAATGGGCAGCTCCGTTTTAACTGATACTCCAGAAAAATATATTCTTGAGCAAGAACAGCTAAAAAGAAAGCAAAAGGTTGGGGCAGTTACCAGAAAAATAGGTGATTTTGATGAAAAAAAGGATCAGTACAAACTAAAAAATCAAGTAAGAAGGTTAAGAAAATAAAAAAGAGTGAAGTGCAAGTCTCTTCGGAGGAAGATGGTGATGATTGTTTTTGTCTGTATTGTTTGAAACCTTATACAGACAAACTCAATGATGTATGGATCCAATGCAATAAAAGCAAGGAATGGGCACATGAAAAATGTGCCCATAAATTAAGACCCTTGTTTTTTTATTGCCTACATTGCGATGAAGACGATGACCAAGAAGGAGAAAGTGATAAGGTGTAGTTACCATGTAAAGTGTTTTTGATATTATAAGTTGCATTATGTTTTTTATGTTTATTAAGAGTTATAACTTTGTTTTATTCTTAAAAATTAAAGCAAAACAAAAGTATAATGGGCTGTTACAATTGTCCCTCAGTATGTTACAACTGTCCCCACAGCGGGTACGCTTGTAACACTTTGAATGGCCACATTAAAAATTTTTTTTAATAAAAATATTTAAGTATTTTAAAAAAAGTATCTTTTCTCATAATTGGTAAAACTATAAACTACTCTAGGTTAAATTTTCATCTTTTTAAGTTGGTTCAATTTGGCGAAAAAAAATTAAACGTAAAAATTGTTACATTTGTACCCGACCTCCCCTACAGAAAGTTTTTAATCAAGGGACTTTTGTCATCCATGGAGTTTTCTGAATCTACGAACAATTGGAGAAATTCATAAATGTTGTAAGTGTCTTGATTTGGATTGTTGCTGCATGGAAAAAAGTCGCATCCAAAATCATCAATAACTTCTTCCCTGAAGCTGGATTCGACGAAATTTTCGAGGAAAACGTTGTCTACGATAGTGAAGATGATGTGTCCTTATCGGAATTATGTAGAAACATCAATGTATTCTCTTTCGACTTACGGTCAAATTTCAACTGACAGCGATGATGAAGAAATTATTTCTTCCAATATTATAAACATTAAGGACGGATATAAAATGTTAAGGGATATTGAAAACTTTTGTATGTTATCTGGAGATTCTCTTTTAGGGGAAAAAATCTCAGAAGTTGCTTCTAAAATGAAATCTCAAATTATTAAAAATAAATCAACTAGTTTAAGACGAACAACACTTGATAATTTTTTTAAATAGAAACTTTTTAAAAAGTAGAACCGTATCAAACTGTATATGCAGGTAGTACAATATTTTATAGTAGGTAGTACATTTTTATTGTATGCATATATGTATGTAAAAATGTTGTTGTATTGCGTACTAGTAACAATTGTATTAATAACTTGTACTAAACATTTTTTTACTTATAAATAAAATATTTTTTTAAATAAAATTACATTGGTATTTAATTTGTTCACTCCCCACAACGGACCGGACGCCTCTATATAACGGACAGTTTCTGTGGCACGGTTACTGTCCGTTATTGAGAGGTTTCACTGTAATTTAAAACAAATCGAATAAGTAGTTTTTACACTGACACACACCGCCATTTTGTTGATTGACATTGATTTTATAAAGTCAATTGAATAAAATTTTTTTGCGTTGATTTTTAAACATTTTATTTGACGGCTGTTGTGCTTCGCCATCTTGAATTCACAACACAATTTTGAAAATTAATTGAACAAAATTTGAAATTAATTTAATATTTTTTTCAGGCGGATTTTTTAAATAATTTATTAGGCCGCCATTTTATTTTTCTATCTTGAATTCATTCATCAAAATGTTACCAGTGTGTTCTTATATAATACTTAATTCTTATGCAAAATTTGAGGTAAATTGGATAATTAGTTTTTAAGTTTAATTTGTCTAACGTTGCACTAGACTACCATCTTATTCCTCCATAATAGATTATATTACCAGATCATCACCATATGACCCTTAATGTCTGGCAAAAAATCAACCGCGTAAATAGTTTTTAAGCTATGTCGCAAACTGACAAACCAACAAGCAGACAGACAGATCGACAAAATTGATAAAACATATATTTTTTTGGCATCTAGGGATACTTAAACGTGCATATATGTATAACCTGGTAATTTTTTTACGATTAAACACATTTTATTTAGCCGCCATTATATTCTGCCATCTTAGATTCGTACCACAATATTATCGGGTCATCTCTATACCTTAAAAAATTATTGCGCAAAGAATGAAATCAACCTGTTAAATAGTTTTTAAAGCTGAATTTTTAAATATTTTATAAAGCCGCCATTTTGTTTCGCTATTTTGGATTCGAATTAAAATTTTATCAATTGAAGAGTCAGGGGAAAAACGATGAATGTTCGTTGACTATAGAACCGGGAAAATCAAAATTTTAGATTTAAAACCACTGAAAATTTAACTAAAAAAATATTCACACAAAAAATGCCTACTACTGACTACTTTAACGGTTTTTATACTACAAGAAAAAAGTTTGCTTTTTTCGACAAAACTCTAGCCGAACGCGCAAAAAAAGACGTGTATAATGTATCCCATCGATTTTTCCCTTAAGAGTTTCTAGCTACTTTAATGAAAACACGAGGTTTTGTGAAAATAAATATATCTAATGTAAGAAAAAAATATAGGTTATATATTTTGTATAAAAGTAAGAGTCTTAATCGATGTGGAAGATTGCGAATGTATTCCTGTGTTGTATCTCCACAAAATTTTGCAAGTTTGCTCAGATCTTTAAACTTATCAGCTGATATAGGCAGTGGACCTATTATAATAAGAAAAAATGGTTTCAAACAAGAGTCATTCAAACATTGAATTTTAGTTTATACCTTTATATAAGAAAATTCTGGTAACTCAAAACTCTCCTACATTATTCAGTACCAAAGATTTTCAGACAATATCAGCAGATGTCCAGACCCCATTGAATGTGATACGAAAATAGACAAACCTAGCATTTTCCTGAGAAAATCTTATTTCCTCCGTGTTTCTAATTGGAACGGTCATTTTTTTTTGTAAATACCATTCAATAGGAACTCCCATTTCTGAAAATAATTTTGTTGCACATTTTCTACATTGTGATTGAGCATACTGAAAAGCTTCTATCCTGTCCTGTGGCATTTCTGCTCTATGGTTTTTATTTACTGCAGCAAAATCTTTTTCACACTCCAGATAGAACTGACCTCGAACGAGAAATGTCATTTGAATGAAGTCTAACCGTTTCTGAAAATGTATAACCTAGTGCAAATATCTAAACATTGTCCAGTTCTTGTTTTGCCCGGCACACGAGTCACAAAAAATATGCAGTTTCTTTATTTGGTAATTTAAATTAGTGTAGAGCATATGTTGCAATAAGGAACAAACATCCGAGCTTCCTTTTTTTCCTAGTATTTCCGGATATGTATACAAAATGAGATCGTTGGTCGATAACATGCGAAAAATAAAAGTGTAAATCGATAATTGGCGACTATAATACACGACATTTGTTGAAATGTTTGGAACTGACAGGTCCTTAGCAAGGTCGATGCATATTGATTCAATGTTCGTCTGCTCTCCTTCTTCACGTTTCCTTTTGTAAAACGTATAATGTATTCCCTTAAATGAATTTCTTTATCTAACTGCATATTTCTCAAGTTTATACATTACATCTTTGCTTTCTTCCAAATTTAAGAGGTTTGATTGCAAATTTTGTATTTTTATATTTTTCCCGTTACAGAAAGCATAGGTATCCAAACGAAGGTACCCACAACCTGGGCCGTTTTTAGGGGTGTGCACGGTGTGCCGGCACAAAGGCGACCAAATTATTGGGGCGGCCGCAGGCCGCCCGCCAAAAACACAAAATTAGCCATTTGATTACAAAAATATACCTATATTTTTGTTTTCAAAATAAAGAAAAATTAAATTACATTTTGTTAGGCTTTTAAGATAAAACATTCATAAGAAATTTATTACCGGTCATTTCTTTTTTTGCTGTGCATGAGTTGCCGAAATTACAATAGAACTATTTATAGCAGCGTTCCTTGGAAAAGCAATAAAAATGATAAATAAGGGCGGCCGCGTTTCAATGCAAAAATGTTTGTTTATACTTCATAATTGGTATGTGTACAGTATATAGTTTTATATAGCTCTATATACTGTAGAATGGGGCAGTTTTTAAATGTTTTGTTTTTCTTTTTAGTATTCGATTAACTAGCGAGAGTTTAACAGTGATATAAAGTGTTTGTTGTTTAGTTATTTTTTTCTACATTTTGCAAAAGTGAAATTTCAAAAGAAACAAATTTTCGTAATTTAAAAAGGTAAGTTCTTCGGATAGATATTACTTTACTTAATATTACCATCCAAATCCGCAACATACGTTTTGGATTTAATATTAAACATGTGAAAAAAAATATTTTTTAGCTTGAGATCAAAAAGTGTTTTATTGTTAATTTTATGTCTAGATTAATTTTCTATATTTCAAGTTTTAAAAAATGTATAAAGTACTTTTACTAATTTACTTATCTAATAAAAATATAATAATTATATTTATTTTTTGGGTCATTTTAAAAACAAAATCTGATGCTAGATTACAATTTTACTTATTATTTATAAAAAATTCCATTTGGTGCGAACTTAATTGGGGATACTATAAAATTATATCTTCGCAGATTCAGAACTATTACATAAACTAAATTTTCTAACTTTAATTACCTTTCAATTTTATTTCCAGATGTCCGATAGAAAAACAAAACGTTTATCTGGAGCTCAATATAAAAAAAGAAAATTAGAAAAGGAAGAAAACAAAAAAAAATTAAGTGGATCTTTGCAAAAATATTTAGTTCCATCAACATCGTCACAGGGTACAGATACAATTGAGGATGAAAATGTAAAGGATGCACATAAAGTAAGCGACCCTGAAGAAAAAAAACACCCTGAATCAAATACAGAAATAGATAATGAAGAAAAGATGGTCTTAACCGATGATAATCCTAACTTAAACAAAGTTATCCCTGAAACTAATGATGATTTTGATGTCAGCGACCCATTCACCTGGCCGGATATTTTACAAAATCAAGTTATTGAGCAAATAGTACAAAACGATTTTCAGCATATAGAAAAAAAATTTCCTTCTGATGAATCGGGAAGGAAATTTTCTTCAACTCAATATTTTCGAATTTTGCCAAATGGTGAAAAAATTAAAAGAGCTTGGTTGGTATACTCTTGTAGAGCAAATAGCATTTTTTGTCTTTGTTGTAAAATATTTTGTAAGGAAGTGTTTAAATTAAATAGCAAAATAGGGTCTTCTGATTGGCGACATCTTTCACATATTTTATCCAAGCATGAATCTTCTGTACATCACTTGCAAGCTAATCAAAAATGGGTTGAGTTAAAAATGTCATTAAATAAAAAATTAACTATTGACAAAGAACGGCAAAATTATTTTGAACTTGAAAGGGAATGCTGGCGCTCTATCTTAAAAAGAGTTATTGCAATTATTCAATTTTTAGCTGGACAATCATTGGCATTTCGTGGAAAAAGTTCCGTCTTATACGAACAAAATAATGGCAATTTTTTAAAAGCTGTTGAAATGGTGGCCAAATTTGACCCAGTGTTATCCGATCATCTAAAAAAAATTACAAAGACCCAAGAATCAAAAAGTAAAATAACTCACTATTTGGGAATTCATTTTCAAAACGAAATAATTACTTTGCTAGCAAAAAATATTTGCCATCATTTTACGACACTCTTAAAAAAATCCAAATATTTTTCCATAATTTTAGATTCTACTCCAGGTGCAAGTCATACAGAGCAAATTACATTTGTAGTCAGATATGTAGACTGTAACGAAGAAAATGTTGTCATAAAAGAGTGTTTTTTGGGTTTTTTTCCTATTTTATATACAACTGGGGAAGGGATTTTTAACCTATTGGTTAATGATATTTTGCCTAAGTTTGAATTAGATATTAGGGATATAAGAGGTCAGGGCTATGATAATGGGGCCAATATGTCCGGAAAACATATCGGACTTCAACAAAGGGTAAAAAATGTTAATTCCAGGGCTATATTTGTTCCTTGCACCGCTCACACACTAAATCTAGTAATAAACGATTCCGCTAAAATCTCCCACGAAACAATAAATTTTTTTAACATCGTGCAGGAACTGTATGTATTCTTTTCTTCTTCTCCTTTTCGTTGGGATGTTTTAAAAAAAAATGTTAGTAATTTAAATCTTACATCGGTAAGTGACACCCGATGGGAAAGCAGAGTTAAAGCGCTTAGACCACTTCGGAATCAACTAGGAAATATTTGTAAAGCTTTGGTTGAGCTTTCAGAAGATGTTACAAGAGACTCAAAAACAAAACTAAGTGCCAATTCATTATTAGAAAAAATAAAATCATTTACTTTTATCTGTAGCTTAGTCATATGGTACGAGTTATTAGTTAAAATTGACGTAGTCAGTAAATTATTGCAAAAAATTAATATTGATCTGACTCAGTGTGTCACATCATTAAAACATGTACTTAACTTTATTAACGAAATGCGATCGGACCAAAGTTTTAACACTTACATAGAAATTTCATCCAATTTACTAAATGAAATTGATGTGGAACCAGATTTTCCAGAAGTTCGTATAAGGCGGAAAAAATCCCAATTTAGTTATGAAAGTACAGACAATGTATTAACTAAGGAACGAGAGAAATTTAAAATAAATTTTTATTATACTGTTATTGACCGAGCTAGAATATCAGTAGAAGAAAGGTTTAATTCTCTTTCGTATTGCAGTAATATTTTTAACTTTTTAACACGGTTTCATGATGTGACATCGGATGATTTAAAACAAAAATGCGTTGAACTTGAAATCGCATTAACCGAAGACGAATCGAGGGATATAAGTGGCGTAGAACTATTTGAAGAAATTGTTACATTTAAATCTCTAACAGATCAAATCAAACCTATTGAGATTCTAAAATTTATTTATAGTAATAATTTGGTCTCATCTTTTCCTAATTTATGTATAAGCTTGAGAGTTTTTTTAACAATACCAGTAACGGTTGCATCTGGTGAACGGTCATTCTCAAAATTAAAAATAATAAAAAACTATTTAAGATCTTCTATGTCACAGGAAAGGCTTACAAATTTAGGTATAATTGCCATTGAAAATGAAATTTGTGAAAATTTAGACCATAATAAAATAATAGACGAGTTCGCAAGTACAAAAGCCAGAAAAATATTTTTGAAATGAAGAGGTTGTTTTTTTATTGGGACTTGCTTAGTTTTATACTTAGATACAATATAAAAGATACCAATTTTTGTTTGTTTGGCTTTTATATTATTTGATATTTAAATAATTAATAGTTTAAACATTTGTATTTTGTTTTATGTTGTTTATTGTTTCGTTTAATAGATTATTACCTTATGTTATGATACAATGTTACTTGTTAATGTATACGTAGGAACTTAAATATATTTTTTTGTTCAATAAATATTGTTTTTTTTTTTGTTATAAAAGGGCGACCGTTTTATTTCTGCACAAAGGCGGCCGAGGGGCTAGGAACGGCCCTGCCCACAACTAATGTTGGAATTTGTATTAAAAATTTCTCGATATCTGCCATAAGATATTTTTAGATCGGGGTACTTTTCTATGAACATTTATGCATTTTCGAAACGTTAAGATCCTCAGGTATATAGGTGTTTTGGACTTATTTAAGCTGTAATGACTGCCACGGGTTTTGAAGGAGGAAGTATGGTCTTTTACACACGCAAATGTTAGTGACACACATGAACCGATGTAACGCAAAATCTGCCTCAATTTTTTCATGAATTCTGGGTGTATCATGTACTATCTCACTTACTCCCTGAATTGACAGAAACGCCTTGAAACCCGGAGAGACCTAGGCCTGCTATTTGTAGTCGACTAAGATCCTTACACCATAACCCGGTTTAGGATCAGTTTCCACGTATGATGTAAACTAAAGTCCGTATCTCTATTAAAATTGTTAGGATGCTTATAAATTTCAACAGATTCTTTAATTTTTCGTTTACAGAATCCCAAAACCGATGCAAGAACTTTGGTTTCTTTTACATTTATGACATGTCCAGTAGAATGATGGTGTTCTGATACAGCAGATTGTACATATTTACCTAAGTGCAACCTATGTAAGGATTCAGTTTGAACCATTTTTAAGTAAACGTTCCCCTTCTTTTAGATTTTTTTTATATTAAATCTCCTTCTCCTGTGTTAACCATCTTGATAAGCCTGTTGCGGCGCCTCGTTTCGCTGTTTTGATCTTGTTTTTTGGTTTGATGGAATCTGTTTTTAAGGGCAACACAAGTAGTATTTTTAGTGCATTTTGAGATACATGCTTGATTTACTTAATTCATAATGCAGGACACATTTTAAAACACTAAATATTTTAACGTTTTCTGGTATTTTAACCTATAAACTATGCAAACTAATATTTTCTAACCAATTTACATACACAATAGTGACATTCATAGCCATTTTACTTGGGCAAAAGACAGCTTGCGCGTTTTATTTATTAGACTAAATTTAACTAAAAACGCCTGGTGCTAGGACTCGGGACTGTAAAACACTTAGCAAGTTTAAAAAGAATTAATTTTTTTTTTCACGAATTTTACACCTTAGAAGAGTTTTATTCCTTTTTAACCTAATAAACATTGTTAAATAATTTCTCATAAAATGTTTATCTTTTCACATCTATTTGTTTGTAATGTTCATTTTCTGTTGTTACCTTGAACATGTATTTATGTTTTTAGCAGTAGAGACTGCAAGACTACAATACTATGTCATTATAACCTCAGAAATTGTAAATGTCTCCGAAAATAAAAATTATAATTATTACTATTATCATTATTTTAGATCTACGCTATGTAACAGTGAGAAAAATAAAGTTGAAGTTGAACTGTTCAGTGTACAAAGTAACCGATCTTCTTCTTGTCACTTGCAGGGGATCTGAGGCTAAAGAAATTATTGTGTTTTAAAATATATAATGTACTAATTTTGGAATCCCATCAAAAACAAAACATTTTTTAGCTCTTCTTCTTCATTTTAGATGACACTACCTGATCTACATTAAGAATAAATCCTGGAGTTTCCAGGAGAGTATACTGTGATCACTTCCATAGTTGATATATATAACTCAAAACTAAGTGAAAGAACTAAGACACTGTAAGTACCATATTAATGCTGGTGATATTCATATTTAGTATGTTTCTGTACTCATACTCTTTAGATTTTTAGGGAAAAGCGTATCTTCGCTGAGAGATGTCACTGACTCGTATATTTCCTTCTAGAATTTTTCCATTATTCCACTGTTGGTGGATGCTCTATTTATTTCATGCTGAGGATCATCGAGCAGGCGAGAGGGCTCACTCAGGGACAGATTATGAATTATGGCTTTTTTCCTTAGGATGTTATGTACACTGTGTCCCAGATTGCTTGTAATCACAGGGTTTCTCGGAAACCAGCAGAGATATAACTTTGTGGTTTTCGCGACCCCTGTGTCACTTTTTCGAGAAAGTTTGAATGCCGCAAACAGAATTGTGCCACATCGTTTCGTTCCCGAGATACAGGGTAAAATAGAGATTTTGCGCTTTTTGGGGGTGGTATCATATTTCGGACACCCTATCAGATAGAGAAAAGGTAAAAACTGCTATGGATAGATATTTTTACGTAGAATCCAGTGTTGTAGTAGCACAAATTTTTAGACAATCCGTTTTTGAGATATAGCCCAAACTTAGTATTTTTTTAAATGGGACACCCTGTATTGTTCGCCTTTTTTTTCTCTTTAAAATGATGTATCACACTATGCACTTTTGACGTAAACTAAACCTTATAAACGCTATATTAAAAGAAAAACGTAAGTTGGCCATGGAAATATGGGTAGATATTAAAAGTATCCAGAAGCAAAATTAAACAACATAAAAATTAATAACCATTTTTTTACTATGAAATAAATAAACTTAATAATCTTGATAAACTTAATCACAATACTAAACAAATTCTACATAACTAGAAAAACTGTTCAAAATGGCCGCCCCCCTCACGAACACATAATTGGCACACAGTGCGAATTCTTCTTAGAGCATTCATCATTATTATAAGTCTATCTTCCAATGATCTAAATGCCTGAATGGTTGCATTTTGCAGCTGCTCCATCGTATTGACTGGATTCAGGTAAATTTTGTTTTTTAAGTAAGTCCATTTGTACCAATCCAGCGATCGTGAAAATTTTCAAATAGAAATGGCCTTATAATTTGCGCATTGTGGGCAGGAGCACCGTCCTGCTGAAAGTAAATATTGTGCAGATTTGCTAGCGGCAAGTTATCCAATAAATCCGGTAGTATTTGATTTAAAATTGCTAGATATCTATCTGCTGTTAAATTATTATTGTAAATATGGAATGTAATCTTTGTTCCCAATATAAAGCAAGCGACGCTAAACCCAAACCTTCCTTGCTGCTGACGTTCTCTTGTTAAAAATTGGTTTTCCGTATACCAGTGCCTATTATTATGCCTGTTAAAAATACCACTACAACTTATATAGGCTTCGTCGGACCATATAACCTTGCTACCGAAGTCAGGGTCATTTTGGGTTTTTTGACGATACCAATTACAAAAATTTAGACGCCTTTCTGCATCTCCAGGATGCAATTTTTGTACTACATTTACTTTATAAGGCTTATATTTATTTTTTCTTAATATCCTTTGCGTTTGTGATTTTGACACCCCCACTGTTTCCTGAATATGCCTACATGAATTCGCGTGATTGGCCTGAATACTTGCTAATACAACAATCTCATTGTTCTCGTGATTTCGTTTATTATATGTTTTAGCCCTGTGCTTTGAAAATAATCCATCATTAATTAAATTTAATTTAATTCGGCGAAAAATTGCCTTGTGTGGCTGAAGCCTTTCTGTATATCTACGATATAAAAAAAGCTTTTGGAAATAGTCCATAACTCAAAGTGGAATTGAAAAAAAATTTTGAAAGGAGGTTCATAATAATTTAAGCGCTTGGTGCTTACCTGTTAAAATATAAATCAGATGCTTGATCACTGTTTTCATGACATTTCAATAAAACAAACCATCATATCATACTTATGACTATTTTCAAAATTATTCATTTCTTCTTAATATCTATTAATTTACCTGTTAGAATTATTGGTAACTCGTATGATAAGAGGATAAACACGGCAATATTTGATATATTTAAGAAACAAATAGTTTTGATTTTTGTTTCCATGCCATATTTCCATGGCCAACTTACGTTTTTCTTTTAATATTGCGTTTATAAGGCTTAGTTTACGTCAAAAGTGCATAGTGTGATACATCATTTTAAAGAGAAAAAAAAAGGCAAATTTTTTGAAAACAAAAAAATACAGGGTGTCCCTTTTAAAAAATACTAAGTTTAGCTATATCTCAAAAACGGTTTGTCTAAAAAAAATTTCGATTACAGCACCCCGTAAAAATATCTAATAGCAGTTTTTATCTTTTCTTTATCTGACAGGGTGTCGAAATATGATACCACCCCAAAAGCGCAAAATTTCTATTTCACTCTGTATCTCGGGAACGAAACAATCTGGCACAATTCTGTTTGCGGCATTCAAAGTTTCTCGAAAAATTGACACAGAGTCGCAAAAACCGCAAAGTTCTATCTCTGCTGGTTACCGAGAAACCCTGTGATTACAAGCAATCTGGGACACAGTGTACAAGTCTCAGTGGTTGCCAGTTAGGTGTGATGAGTATAGCGTAAATAACTGACATTTCTCCTAATTTTATATGTAAATACTTTTCCTGATGTCATAAAGTCAAACACAAATTGTATATGAGATATCTCTTGCCTAGCTTAGCAGATTTTGTCTGAAATTTTCTAAATCTGCAGTCGCTCAGTTTTACGAAGATTAATAGGTGTGACTTGTTCTCTGGCGATTGATGAAAGCTTACTTGTTGTTGAATAAACAGCGTGTAATTGCATATCTACTACAGGTGCTTTGAATCGCGGATTTTTGTATTTATATTACTAAGATTTGCCATGACTTAGCCAATAGTTTGATGCAGTCTTATCGAGATGTGCAGCGTCCAGTTCATCAGGTTATCTTCCATGTTGCTTTCTGCTTCTACTAATCAAGTCGCATTAAAGTTCGTTCAGTTCTTGTTGCAAGTAGCTCTCTCTCAAGTGCTTGAAGATTTAATAGCGTATATCTTACATTCTCCAGGCAAATGATACTGAAAAATGTACCGTCAACTTTCTCGATGAAGTATTTATTAATATTATTGTCAATATTATTATTATTATCATTATTAAATCAGGAAGCATCGAAGGATTTGGTTAAAAACTAGAACTGCATACAAATCTTTAAACCGATCACGTTTAGCCATTTTTGTTTCTTACTCAACGACCTTCAGGATATTTTAAAACAGGTCTTTATTCTGGTTTCGTTATTATATTGCAGGTAGATGTTTGGTACTTCAACTCATTTGGGACAGACGCACAATATCTTTAAATCTACATGATTTTAAGCTGTAATAATGATAAATATCATAAATGCAAAAAGAATCCATGACGATATTTTATTAATAATGCGCGACATTTCAGCTATTGTAAAAGGTTTAAATTTACATATTTTTCTCATATAGAATTAACATTGGAGTAGCATTCAGGTTTCATGTTTATGATTTAATTTTTTTTGCTAATTTCTATTTTTTTTTCAGATTATATCTTTTTATATCAAATTTTTTTCTTACTTTGGAAAAAAAATGTATTAAAAAAAATGTATTTCATATTATTGCTCACTGTTACAACGAATGAAAAGTGTTAAATTTTAAATATTTAATTTTTGATAACAAATGACATGATGAATGATAAACAAATTACTTTTTTTAGCCTTTTTTTGCAACTTAAAAAAATATGTAAGTTTAAATCGATTGAAACAAACACTTAAAAAAATTAAATATCTCAATATGTAAAAAAGTCTGCTTACGGAATGTTTTTTCAATACGTAGTATAACGAATATTATCTAAGCAAGGAAAGAAATAATTAAACTAAAACTAAACAACTAAAAATTTGTCAAACGAAAAATTAATTGACATTTAACATTTTATGATTAAAAGGCCATTTGCTCGTATTCAAAAAACAACATTGCCAAGTGTAATTCCATTTTGTCTGCGTAAAATTCGTTAATTGTTTATTAGGGTTAGTTAGTTATTTAGTTTAAGAGTTTATTAGCATAAATCTGCTACAAAATTTACATTACGATATTATTTGAAGCACATATTACACAACTTTATGTAACTATTATGCAGTTATTATTAACCTATACAAATATTATAATAATAATAATAATGTTAATAAAACTTTTAACATATCAAAATTATATAAACTGTTTTTTAAATAAGTAATTTTTTAAGGACTTTTTGAATTTTTAAGTGATGGTTCATTTTTTATTTCATTTTTTAAATTATTAAATTCTTTTAATCCTTTATAAAATATCGATTTAAATACCAAATTGTTGGAGGATAGAATTAAATTAAAATGGTCTTTTTGCCTTGTATTATATCGATGCAACTGTAAATTTTGATTTATAAATTCCTTTAAATGATTTGGCAGTAAACTATTTTCAATTTTTTAAATGAATATACAAATATAAAAAAATATCAAATTACATATTAACATCTAGCTATTTTAAGATACGTAACATATCACTAATTTTCGTATATTTGTCTTTATTTAAAATTACTCTCATTCACTTGTTTTGTAAAACTTGAATTTTTTGAAACATATCTTCATTTGCCATATATATAATTGTTGGACAATACAAGAAATGTGGTAATATGATTGTATTATAAATTGTTTTTTAGCAAATAGTGATAAATTAGTACTTATTCTTTTTAGATATATAATTTTATCCGCTATTTTCGAAATAGTTTTTTCAAAAAATCATTAAATTTTAACCTTGAACCTAAAATAACACCCAAATATTTAAAGGAATCAACAATACCTAAATTCTTCCAATCAATAAATATGTTAATTTGTTTGTCAAAATGATCGTAACGAATAGGAGAATCATCTAAAATAATAATATACCGGGAGCGTTAATAGTCATACATTTTGTTTTTTCTACATTCAATTTTAACTTATTTATATTTAACCAGTTAAGGACTGATTTTAACTCTCGATTTATCCTATTACTTGCTAATGTAATATCTTTATATTTAATGTAAATTAGTGTGTCATCTACAAACATTTGTATTTTACAGTTTTTTAAAACACCTGGTAAATCATTGATATATAAAATAAATAATAAAGGACTTAGTTTGCTTCCTTGTCCCATATTTATATAATTGAGTTATAAATATTTTGTTATATGATTAATAGTGTGTTCTATAGTTGAAACGCTATCATCGCGAGCACAAGGGGAAATGGAGAAACGGCAAAACGTTAACACCAGGTTAGGCGCTGAAGCGGCTAAAGCCACCATCGTTAAAGATATAACATAAAAAACCGCACAGCCGAATTGCCATCGCAGCGCCAGCGCGGAGGCACACAATGTAGTAGCAACCTTTTTACTCTTATCATCAAGTAACCACTATGTTTACTTTTGTTGTAGAATAGGATAGAGAAGCAGGACCCGGCACCACTGAATGAAATGATTTGCTTATACTTATAAGCAATACCCTTGGGTAAAATAATTAATTATTAATTGTTCACGTTGAAAAGGCAAATCAAAGCCAGCTAAAAATGTATATAATATAAGCTGCAAGATAACGTAACCACATAGAAAATAATGCGGAAGGAGAATGAAAAATTTTGTGTTTTAATGTCTCGTTTTTTAAAAACAATCCACTGTTTTTTCATAATTTGCGTCAACAATTAGTTATCAATAAAGTCCGTATTATATGAAACTCGAAACTTTGAGAACAAGCGCATATATATATATATACACATATTTTTTAAAATGTATGCAGAATATGTGCAAGAAAAGACATATAGGTAGATGCAATGAATATGCAGTAATAAAACAAATAAATTTTTATTTTCTGAATTAAATTCTCACTAAATTAAGGGATTTAGTATTGAATAAAAATAAATTAAAGTTGTATATACTTTATTAAATCACCTAATACAAGTTTTACATTTCAATTTATACCAAACTTAAAATTAGTTCAATAGTCAAATTATTTAGAGTTTTCCCTGACATTGTATGTGCCACCTGCCTTCAAACCTTAAAACCAGTGTTTTCTTTTCTATTGAACTTTCTAATTTTGCAACTACTGTTTTTCCTACCTCACCTCGTATTAGTTTGCAATTGTGTACACATGTTTCTATCAGTGGCGGCACTTCCATAGGGTCAATTGGGCAATGACCCACCCAAAAATATTTCAGAAAATAAATTATTCGTTTGCCCGTCCCTCCTAATAGTTGTAATAAAACGCGAACCTTGGGAAGAGTTAAATACGCTACACTATTATCCGCGCGCGGCGGTTCGAATGGCCTCGTTGCGTTCTTTAGACATAATAAAATACGCTGTACTAAGCTAGGCTGGCTGTTCGAATTGCCCTGATTGCCTTAAAGCTTACCGAGCGGCAGCCGAACATTACAGTAAATAGAATATGAAATCGCGATTTGAGCATCAGCCGGTCTCTTCGCTCTCTTCTCATAATTCGATCGGTAGGTAGCGGCATCACGTCGGCATGCGGCAGTTCAATTGCTTAGAGGTCAATATTCTAACTCGATATTCTTTCGGACGTTTTTAATCTATGAACATTGACTTATTTACTGTTTTTTGTAATATATATATTTTTATTTTTATAATCCGTGTTGAGTTGTGAATGTAGAGGAAGTAAAATGGCGATAGTGCAAAAAATTAAACAACTAAAGAGTGCTAACGAAATTAATTTTGAGAAAATAATCTAATTCAAGGTAAGTTGTCGCCCTTTGCCAGAACTTGGTATACGACAAAATAGTAAAGACAAGAATAAAGAGATTCATCGAAACTTTCTCAAAAGTATGTACGATTTAGCTAAATGGATATGTGGTTGTGAAGACTCTAACTCATTTTATTGTTATGTTTGTTTGTTGTTTTCTAAGGAGTCGTTATGGTGCAAAACTGGTGTTAAAGACTTAAAACACATAAAAGAAAAAATAAAAAAACATGCGTTTTCTGAAGATCACATGAAATGTTCTGTGAACCATGCTACGGTCGGAAGTGTTGGTATTCGCACTCAGCTAGACACAGCTTATAGAAAATCCTTTAGAGATTTTAATGAAAATATATCAAAAATCGTTATATTTTAAACAAAATTATAGATTGTGTAAAATTTTGTGGGGCATTCGAGCTGGCACTACGTGGCCATGATGAAAAGGCTTTGTCTGAAAATCCAGGGGTTTTTCGAGGGCTTACATATTTTGTTGAGGAGTTGGATACAATTTTTAAAGAGTATATGCAGAATGCAACTGTCCTTAAAGGAACATCTAAATCCATTCAAAATTAAGCAAGACATTCAGTCAGCTAAATGTGTTGCTGAGCAAGTAGACGAAACAACTAACAGTTCCACCAAAACCCAAATGGTTATTATAATACGTTTTGTTTTGTCTGGCATTATCCATGAACGATTTGTTTAATTTGTAAATCCTTAAGGGACCACAGCTTCACACCTTACAGACGTAATTCTTCATGCATTAGAAAATCTAGGCACTAATAATACCCCCGAGAAACTAATTGGGCAAAGTTACGGTGGAGCATCCACTATGAGTGGAAAATTAGGAGGCATACAAAAAAAATTAAGGAGCATTATCCTGCCGCTAATTGTATGCATCGTTATGCACGGTTTCTCAGCATACTTTAGTCCATCTCCAAAGTGCACAACAGTTCTTGATAAGTTAGTTAAAGTTCACTTACCTAAAGCTGCTCCCACGAGGTGGTACTTCAATGTACGTTGTGTAGAAACTGTGTTTGTTTATCAGGCACATTCTATTATGTTTAGAAAAAATAATTGAAATAGAAGAAAATGCCAACAGAATTAATCAAGCTTTTGGTTTAAAAGGCTTTTTACAAAATGTAGATTTTTTATTTTGGTTGAACTTCTTCCATCCCATTGTAAAATACTTTTTAATGAACTTCAAAACCGTATTATCGAATGTTTTATCAGTAAAAAAATATATAGACTCCTTTAAACGTTCCATCCAAGCAGTTCGCGATAAAATTATAAACGACCTATCTTCAGAAATACCTTCAATTTCATCTAATACTAGTAAACGGCTAAGTAAAAATGAAGATTCTAAACGCCGAGTGGCTTTGGAGGTCTGTGACAATAATTTCTGAAATGCACCATTTCTTTAGTTTCAGTGATCATTTAGTGATCAGCCAACTTATTTATAGTGATCAATTTGAAAATTAGAACAATAATTTTCCAGATAATATTTTAAATTTGGTTAAAAAAGACTTTCTTTGTATAAATTACTTAAAACTAAAAACTGAACTGCAAGTTATTTATGATCGTGATGATTTTCGTGTAAGTTCTGGAGTTCCTTCAATGCTTCAACGTTTTATAAATAATAACCTAAGTGATACGTTTTTTGAAACCGTCAAAATATTAACTTTAGTGTGTACTTTGCCAATGACAACTGAAGAAAGCGAGCGTTGTTTTTCGACCTTTGACTGAGACTTTTCTATGCAACACTATGGGCCAAGATAGACTGTCCGCTTTAGCAATGTTAAGTATCGAAAAATCTTTTATAAAGGGAAATGTGCATTTTCCAATTCTATAGAACGAAGAGTAGACCTGAACTTCAAGAGAATTTAAAGCTCAAGTTAAATATAAGATATTTATTTTTATTTTAAGTATGCCTATTTTTAAATTTGTTATTGACCTCCCAATATAATTCACCACGAGCCGCCACTGGTTTCTATTATATTCATCGACTCAGGTAGATATATACTTAACTCTTCTAGTTACAAAATACTCTCTGCTAGAAATCCATAGTTACACTTAATATGTAATAACTGTTGTTTTACTTTAACATTTTGAAATATTCTTTTACACTTCTGAATGCACTGTGAATCATCATCAGACAATTGTGAAATTAAGTTTTCAATTGTTGGAAATTATCTGCATAAAATATTGCCGCACGAATCCAGGTGTATTATGTGGTCACGACAGGCTTAGGTAGTAATGGTATTCCAGGCAAATTCGCCTTGTAAAACTGCACTCTTAATGGGGGCGTTATGAATACTTTTTTTACATATGCTATTAGATAATTGACTAACGGGAAGGAAACTCTTTGTTAAAAATCTGATTGACTAACTGCTTTACTTTGACTGAATGGGGCTAGACTTTATCTTGTTTACCATAGCAATGTGAGACGGCGTCTTAATGTGTTGATCTATTAGGAATTTCTACAAGGAGGAAACAACTTTTGAACAAGGCTTGTAAAAAATGTGATCGTCGTCCTGAACAAGGTTTAATGCGCGAAGTACAGCGTATTTTCGACATAAACACCACATTCGCTTTCACTTTCACTTTGTTTGGAAGAACAAAACTAGCGGCTAAGACAAACGATAACCTCAATAATACTGGTAAAGTGTATCACATGTGAGCAAATAAATAATTTAGAGAGGGAGTAGGGCCAGGGTTTTCAACCTTTTTTAGTGCAACGGCCAAAAATCAATTTCACATCGTCTGAAAGGCCACAATGTTCGACGTCACTTTACCACCATATCAATAAAATAGTTAAAAGTGTAATAATCTTGATTGGTTAAAAATTTCAATCAATCAATGCGATTTTGGACACTGTTTAATTTTGACAAGTATGCAGATATTTGGTTTTATTTTTGAAGTAGCAACCCGTAAACTTCTTTATCTTGCCGTAATTGTCCTTTGAATGTCTCAAACTTTGTGGCATGCTTTGCATCGTAATGTCTTTTTAAGTTGTATTCTTTCAAGGCTGAGAGGGATTTTTGACACACCAAGCAAACGGGTTTTTGATTAACACTAACGAAGAAGTACAGCTCAGTCCACTTTTCTTAAAATATGAACCTTTCTTCACTAATTTTTCATTTTTTAGACGAAGTAGAGGCCATTGTTAATGCCAAGGTAGGAGAAACGAGTTTAATTCTCCGATAAAAATGTCTACGACAAAATTAAACTTGCGCGACTGCACGCCACAATACACTATACGCTTTACCCGCGTCAAAACACACTATACTCAACTCACTATAATCACTTATCGCACAGGTAGCAAGTTTACTGCTAGTTGGCACTCTTTCGCTTGTATCGCTTCGTTCGCTCATGGAATTAGAACTGGCCGCTGCCTGTGTGATGCCGGCTTTATATAGACCGAGCGCCTCAATTTTGAATCTCTCAAAATTTCGAGCAGCTAAGAGACTGGACTGGACTCTTGTAGTGGTAATTTTGTGAATCAATAGAAAGATTAAGTAGACATGCAACGCCATCTAGTGACCTTATGGGTAGTCGTGATCTCGAGTTCACAGAGTTGATCTGATCTAACTAGGTGGCGCTAGCGTTCTCGGAGTATCATTCGCGGGCGAGGGGTATACAATATTTTTTTTAGCCTCTGGCAGCCGAAAGAAATTAGAAGGCGGGCGGCATGGTGTAGGGTGTAGGTAAAGAAATTCTTGTTTGGCCAAAAAACCCACAGACTAATGCAATTTCTTAATAGGAGAATAGTTTATTACGTTAATGCCCTCTTAGTGAAAATCCAATCTAAATCGAGTTCACTTTAAAATTAACCAAATAATACAGAAATCCCAAAACATGATTAGATATGCAATAATTCTTAATATACGCATTTTTCCTTCAAAATAAAAAAAATGCACAAAAAGAATAAAACCCGTTCTCTAGTTATCAAAGCACTGCAATGTGAATAGAACATATGAGTCCAAAATAAGAATTAGTATCTCGGAACAAGGAATTAAGAACTTAAACTGCAACACCAGGCTTTCGTAAGACACCTCTACCGAGCTAGAAGCCCCCAGCCTATAGTCGTATCCGTCCCCAGATACAACACGCCACTTCACACCTAACAGTAATTAAAAAAAGAAGCACTAGAAAATAGGTATAGTTTGTGTTGTGTTGCTCACGATAAAAACTTTATAATGATTATAATGCCAAGCCTTTGTTTCACGGAGATAAAGAAATATCCTACATATGATTCATTTCATTATTCGTAGAAAATAATTCCATTATTTAAAACCTTAAACACCTCCAAATGACAGTAATTAAACAAGAGGAAAGCTGCAGGAACGGCAACTTTTACACCTTCATATCAAAACGATCAAGTAAAACAAGGTCTTGACACTTCACGGCCCATGTGCGCTATCTTGGCTTGCGCTTTTTTTTTATTGAAACATGATCATAAAGAATAGAATGGTGTAAACGTGATACTCGAAAAGAATATTTTATTGCGCAAACCTCTCATTAAATATCCGTTATTTTTGCAATTTCGTTTTGCCTATTGTTGATAATAGCATTCACCCACATGGATTCCTTACGTCAAGGACGCATAATGATGCTCATATGATGTATTGCAATACCACCTAAGAAAGTAATTAGCACCGGAGGATGATGAATTTACAAAATTCATGCAGGTTTCAGGTTGCGTCTTGTCAGATGTCGGATCTTACTCGATTCTCTTCACTATTTGTTAAGCCATGACTGTGATTAATCACGATTGTCACGAAGGTGGCGCACAGTGGAACGGCTATATGAAGACACCGGGACGTTGTAATATTTTACAAAATACTCATATTTACAATGATATTTTAAATAAAAAAAAGTTTTTTTTATTCATACGAACATAATACTTTATATATTTATTCGACTTAAATTATAAAAAATATTTTTTATAAACGGCAAATGTATAGTTAATAACTTCAAAGCCCAATTCTTGACAATAATTAAATTTTCGGTAGTTTCACTTAAAATAAAGTTAAATAAAACACATGTGATTGATTATGTTTTTCTGCAAATTGAAGTTTTTTTACACATTAGAGTGTGGCATATATACTGGGTGTTTTTATTTTTATTAAATGTACCTTTTTTTGCGCTATTATACTACTTTAATATTATTTAAACCTTAAATTAACAGCATGGAAGCATTAAGAATAGGAAGGTGTAATAATAACTATGTAAGTTGGTAGGTTATATAATTTATATTAGTTTCTCTGGGATACTAATAAGTGAAAACTGCAGGCTGTAGCAAAGTTTAGTTTACTAATTTGGTTTTATTTTTTAATTTTAATTGTTTCAACTCACTATATAAATGTTAGAATACAGACAAAGTTTAAATATATGTTTGATGTAAACAATATTTTGCGGACTGGAAAAAAACATTAAGAGCAATTAATACTAAAGAGTGTGAAAACTAAAATCTAATTAATAAAATTCTTGTAACTGACTGACAGGCAACGAAAAGGCTAAGCTGATGGGTCTTGGTGAAATTTTGCATAAAAATAATCCGTATAAAACGTAGAGGTGAGAAATAAGAAGAAGTTTTATAAAGAAAAATACTATCTAAAGAGATTTTTTACAATCTATACTGGGTGTCAACGAAAGTATTGTTATCGATTTTCTTAAAAACAGTAAGAATATTTAATACAGTTTTTTAAAAGTCCGTATCAATTCAAAAGAATTTCTCACAATGTCTTTCTACTATGCAACGACTTTTAGCGACATATTTGCCATAATTTGCCTGTTTGAAGTAAAATAAATTACTCTAAAAGTTCTAAAGCTTCAGGCAATAGTTCTTTGTATTTATTGGTCTTATTTGACCGTAAACTCGAAATTATTGGATCGGATTGGAGTAACATATTATGAATAATATCCTCGTTGTTTGCTATTCTTGAAATTTTTCTGGAATAATTCTCTCTGTAGTCTCGAATAAATTTATGATTGGGTTCCTGTGCGTCTTCACCCAGAAGTCCAAAGGGAACGATAGCTTGTTGGATTATCTCTGCTTCATGCATAAGTAGTTTATACATCGAAGCAGGCATGTAATACCAGTTATATAAATTATGGATAATTTTTAAATTTTTCTATATTTATTTTTTGCCCTGAAGATATTGTTTGAAGAATGACATAAATTCTTTGTAAGAGATTAACATCAAGATTTGTTATTTCAGAGGAAAGTTGATAATTTGAATTCTAGCTGTATTTCCATCATTGCTAATACCCTTTCCTTGTTTCACAATATCAACTAATAAGCATAACTTGCTTCTAAATTTGTTTTGAATCTCTTTTTTTCGGTTATCTCGTTGCAGTTTGGATTCAGGGTTTCGAACAGACCATGTTTTAAATGGAGTATTATAAGATATATGTAGTAGACATACAAAACACCGAATCCGAGCATGCAACGATGACATTCCGTATGAGTAACAGTTTTCATTAATAACTCATTGAAGATGGCGTTTTTGAAATTGTGTTGCAAATTTTTCTGTCAATCACTGTCAGGCAATTGTGCCATTGATGATTTCGTTAGTCTCCTTCGCAAATTGTAATGAAAATGAAATTGGCCGGCACATTCTTGTTGACGATGGTTTATCATTATTCCATATAACTGTACCGATGACCGAATCATATAATTTAATAGGAACCAAACAACAAATAAAAAAACTTCTGTCGTCACTAAGTTCATTATTAAATGAAATTTTGTACTGTGTTTTGGTCGGAAGCTCCATCAAAACCCCTTTCGGAAATTAAAACCAAATAAGTAAACTGTTCTTGATCTACAACTTGAAAAAGACGTTCAGAAGTTTTGTCTTATAAACTCTGTAGATTTATAGGAACCGATGTATCAGTTATTTTTATTGCTTACTTGCTGGGATAACATTCATTTTGAGCTTTTTGAATCTGGTAGAAACTTGGAAAGCACTCACGTCCTATTTCTGTAGTTACATGCCGAATAAAATTGTATTGACATTGTGTTAATTTTGCCGTGACCAGGACGTTTAATGCTTCTTCCTTGCTCATGCACTGTTTTACGTGTTTTCTTAAGCTTTCACAAAATATTGTTATACGTTTAGTGTGTTCTGGATGTTTTCTTAAAAAATCTACGACAAACTGAGCATCTTTAGATTTAAATTGTTTTTGCGCTACAAAGCTTATATGTTCCCTTGGAAAATTTCGCACATATTTCGTATTTCTTCATTTTTGACTCTCACTTAGGGAATTGAATTTTTTTCTTGAATTAACGCAGGCACCACCTAGTAATATAATACCTTTAATATAATAATTATATAATATATTATATTACATAATATATAATACTTTTAAAATGATTTCCCGAAAACTCAAAGGGCTGGTCTAACCATTTCTTATTTTGTTCTATAAAGCGTGACTCGGCTCTACAGGACATGGTCTACTTCGAATATAATTTTGTGCAGAAATTTCTTTTTTTTTTCTACTCCCAGATATAAATGATCAGTATTAGCTAGCTCTTTTACTTTCTTAACAGCTGTTGAACCATTTTTAAAACCCATATTGTCATCTTTCCGTATAAGAAATAGGTCACGATTTGTTTTAATGGAAATCCATATCAGCTACCTTAAAGAAATATTGCAATGATCATAATAGTAAAATTTTTGAATAACATCTTAGTTTTACCAAAGAAAAACACTTTAAATTGATCTGCACAGTGAAATTATCAAAAAATGTAAGATTCTAAAAGCATTAGAAAATTTATTTGACAACACAAATGCGTTTGCTCTACCAACTATCAAAAAATAACGTTTTGTCTATACGCTCAACTTTTATTTATTCCATGGCCACTTTGATAGCAGACCGTAGCAGATAAATGTTATCTTTTCGCGATTACTATACTACAGCAATTATATGGATATTAATGGTAGAGTGAATCCTCTCGAATCTTAATATCTCTAGTTCCAAAACTTTGATGTTTGTGTGTTTTTATCTAGTTTGTTAATATTATTAGCATTTTTCTGACAAACAAAACGATATGTTAATGCAAACATTTTAGAAAACATTAACTAAGGCTTGGCCATTATGTATCAAAAATATTCACTGGTTTCAAATTTTACTTAAAGTTTTTTTTATATTTGCTATTTGTTGGCAGCATAATATCGAAATTCGTGATAAGTTACATTTGAAGCAAAAATTAAACGAATTAGGATATTTATATTCCAAAATTATAATAAGATAATAATAGTTGGACTTTTTTCTAAATATATGTGCAAGTTAAATAGTAAAAATATAAACATAGTTCTGCCCTCTATGTCTCTGATTTTATATTAAACCGTTCCACTGTGCGGCGCAAATATAAAATTATATTGTTTTCTTTAAATAGGGATTTACAGTTAATTGTTTTCCTCCTCAAGATGCAAATGAGGAACTGAGTTAAGGTATACACTTAATAAGTGCTTAATTAATACCAGCTATTAAGGAAGGGCTCCCAGCCGTACGTCGTCAAGAATGGGAAAGTGATGCTGAGGACATTTGCGTCATCATTTATACTAGAAGTTATGGTAAAAACGAATTTATGCTGTGTCAAAGCTGTGATAAGTATGCAGCAAAAGTACTTAAAGTAACCAGTATTAAGTATTTGGTTTTAAAATTCTACTTGCAGTATTAATGACCAGTATTTTGTAAAAGTTCTTAAAATATTCAGTACTTTACTTACAAAAGAAAATTTAAATATAAGTAGCATAAGTAGTAGATGTTTTTTTATTTAGTTTTAGTTACATCTACTAAGTACTTACAATATATCTAAATACTTAAAATATTCTTACAGTGCATCTAGATACTTACAGTGTTTAACTAATTTTTAAGTACTACCATCATAATGTTTTATTTTTTTATGTCAATAACCAAGTATTCATAAATCTTATTATGTCAGAACTTTTTTTCTAAAACACATGAGTATTGCACACATATTTGAAGATCAGTAAGATGTTTTAGTTTTAAAAAAAAATCTCATTTAAAGAAAGTTACGTACAAAATTGCATTGCATATGAAGGAAATATGTATATATTAGACAAAATACTGTTATGTTCTGTTAAACGGAAAGACATAAAATATAATTAAGATCCTGTACGTGTAGAATTTACACATATCGAACAAGTCACCTATGTGCATTATATTTGCTATTTAAACATTTTTACTACAGTCTCGATATTGCCTTGAGCTACATATTAAATATATATATATATATATATAAATATATATATATATATATATATATATATATATATATATATTATATATATAGTACCCGC
The DNA here is from genome assembly GCA_030620095.1 of Kuschelorhynchus macadamiae. NCBI lineage: Eukaryota > Metazoa > Arthropoda > Insecta > Coleoptera > Curculionidae > Kuschelorhynchus > Kuschelorhynchus macadamiae. The sequence goes on from JAUTXW010004710.1 coordinate 91,693, forward strand.
GACTTTGTTCGCGAATATGACTAGAATGATAGGGATTTAAAGAAATTTAAAAAATCAAATATGAAATATTTCATCCAAGCCTGTTCGATTCTCGATAGTCTTTAACACAGAAGCCACATTACCTCTTTGAATAGCGAGGCTGATTCTTTGGGTAATGAAGCTTTTTGCTTCCCTGCACGATATTTTTCTGCTTATTTTATTAATTAGTTTATAAGTTATTTTGCCTCATTACCGTAAGAACCAAACGAGGTACTTTTAAGTAAAATTCTTACATTATCAAAAGTTCTGATTATTTTACTTTAAGCACATTTTTGTAATCAGCTCCTCAGCTGCGTGCTCTGCTTATATCTCATTAGGTAATGACTCGCCTTGTTTTGTTATACAGATAAAACTACAGCCTTTTTGATAAAATTCTAATCGTAGACTGGACCAAAATTATCTGCCCGAAAGTCTTGATCTCGATATTAACCTAAACGACCTATTAGAATTTTTCGGCCGTATTCAATTTAATGGCGTAAAAATCGTCCATAATCGAATACTAGATCTCGTACTTTGTAATGATCATTTTACTGAAAAATTAACTAGATCTGATATTCCTTTAGTAAACGAAGATTCAGATTGAAGAAGTCAATAGAATTTATATACAGTGTGTATCAGCCAAATGGAATAAATTCGATAATAAATAAATGGGGGCGTGTTCGGAAAAACTCTTGGACCCTTCAATTGGTATTTTCAGTTGCTCATTTTCTCCAATAAAAACTTTTTATACAGGGTGTGTCCTGTAACAGTGGTCAATGCCAACTTTCTTATTTCAAATGCAACACCCCGGATATTATTTAATTTTTGGATTCTTTAGGAGATTCTAAACATATTTTATGTTCAATGTCCTATACCTATCTTCAACTATTTCGGCAATATTAAGTGTTTTCAAATTTATTTTTATTTTATTTATTTCGAATTTATTATTATTCATGAAAGTGGCTCTGGTTACTGAACTATTTATTTGATTACAAAAATTCGCTACAACACTCTCAATACTTATTTATCATTTAGGTCTTCATATTAAGAATGTAAGCAAAAACCATTTTAGCGTTCCTTTTTATTGATATGGAACAAAAAGAGCCAGTTTTGTTTACTTTTAAGTTTTGTTTACTTTTGTGTAAAATGCCTGGCCTTTCTCTTTGCAAGACAGTAGTTGTCAGTGTCAGTGTCATAGTCTTTTGAATTTCGTTAACTGCATAATACCTAATATCAGAAAAATGGTTCATTTAACAGAAATGCATAAAATAACAATTCTACAAATGATTGGTTATGGAGATAACACACGAACACAAGTGGAAGTTGCTCGCTTATTTCATGAAAAATTTCCAAATTTGCCGCATATATCCCAAGGGACAATTAGTAAAATAGAAAAGCAGTTTCGCGAACTTGGACATGTGAGGCAGATAAAAAAAGCAGCTGCCAATTCAATAAATGATCATACTAAATTGGATATTATGCTTGAGTTTGAGGAAAACCCACATATTTCTAGTTGACAAGCCGCCGCAATATTCGATATTAGCCATTCGTCGATTATTCGAACATTAAAAGAAAATAAAATGCATCCCTATAAAGTGATACCAACTCAGGAGCTCATGGAAGACGATTATCATAGGAGAACTTATTTTTGTGAACAAATGATGGCTATATTACATAACAATGTTATTCAATTAGAACATGTTTTGTTTTCGGATGAGTGCACCTTTACACTTCACGGTCATGTAAATCGTCAAAATTGCCGCTATTGGTCTAGGGAAAATCCTCACTGGATCAGCGAAGAACATACTCAATATCCTGAAAAGGTTAATGTTTGGGCAGGAATTGTTAGGGATCATATCATAGGCCCCTTTTTCATTGACGGCAATTTGAATGGCGATAATTATTTAGCACTGCTCCAAAATAATGTCGTGCCAACTTTGACAAATTTGTATCCGGCTCCAGCAAACCCACAAGTTCCAGCGAATATGATATGGTTTCAGCAAGATGAAGCACCGCCCCATTACCAAATTAATGTCCGGCAGTACCTCAACGGAATATTTCCAAATCGGTGGATAGGGAGACGAGGATCGATAGAATGGCCAGCGCGATCCCCTGATCTGACGCCATTAGACTTTTTCTTATGGGGACATATTAAAAATGTTGTATACAAAACTAAACCTCTCGACTTAGCTGACTTAAGAAGACGAATAACGCTTGCGATTAGATCGGTCACGCCTGAGATGCTAAATAACGTTAGAAGAAATTTCTACTTAAGATTAGGAATTTACCAAGACGTTCGCGGCGAGCATATTCAACAGTTCCTAAATTAACTTTTTACTTTTGTTTATACATTATGAAGAAATAAATAATTTTATTTTTTTAATCTTAATTTTTGCAATAAATTTGAAAACACTTAATATTGCCGAAATAGTTGAAGATAGGTATAGGACATTGAACATAAAATATGTTTAGAATCTCCTAAAGAATCCAAAAATTAAATAATATCCGGGGTGTTGCATTTGAAATAAGAAAGTTGGCATTGACCACTGTTACAGGACACACCCTGTATAAAAAGTTTTTATTGGAGAAAATAAGCAACTAAAAATACCAATCGACGGGTCCAAGCGTTTTTCCGAACACGCCCCCATTTATTTATTATCGAATTTATTCCATTTGGCTGATACACACTGTATAATTGTTCTTCACCACCTACTTTAAAATATAATAGTAAAACTTACATAACTAATTTTAAATAGGCAAATTATGAAAATCTCAATGAATAATTTAATAATATAAATTGGGAGAATATGCTAAACAATACTATCATTTGGTTGATTTGTTTTATAATGAAGTTTATGAAGCTATCAATATATTTATCCTAAGAAGAAAATTAATACTAACTGTAGAATAATCTTACGATTACTCTAAGCTCAAAGAGATAGGTGGACTGTATCATTAATTTCGTAATCATATATTGACATAGAACGAAAGCTTTCACGGCTGTGGTCAATTAAGAAATCATGGTTCTTGGGATTAGACCGTGTCAAAATGGGATCACTTTCCGACGTTTCGCCTTCGATTGCACGAGGCATCTTCAGGGATTTTCACTTCACGAGAGCGGAACACTGAATGAGTTTGGAGAGACCCAGGCCGGCTATTTATAGTCGACCTGTGTATCGAAGCGTGACTCGATGTAACGATCAGTTTCCGCGTATGGTGTAGACTGAAGCCCGTATCTCTATTAAAATTGCTAGGATGCTTATAAATTTCAATAGATTCTCTAATTTTGCGTTTATATAGTCCCGAAACCGATGCAAAAACTTTGGTTTCTTTTACATTTATGACATGCCCAGTAGAATTTTGGTGTTCAGATATTTGTTTCTTTCTGATACATCGTTCATGTTCCTTAAGCCTAGTCGATATAGATCGTCCAGTTTCTCCAATATAAACATCACCACAGGAACAAGGAATTGCATACACTCCTTCCGTTTGAATGATGTGTGTGTTGAAGATTGTACGTAAGTTGGACCGGCGAAATAACCTTGCAATCTTGTCTGTGGTTCCGTGTATAAATGGAAGAACTACATTTCCTATCGGTAATTCCTTATTAGTATCATTTCGTGGAGTAGGATTATAATATTTTCTAATTGATCGTCTAATATCATCAGTGCAATATCCATTCCCTCTTAAAGCTTGAGTCAGTTTCTCTGTTTCTGATTGTAAAGAATTTTGGTCACAAATCGCGAGGGCTCTGTAAACCAATGAATTAATGACTGATCACTTTTGTGCTGGATGATGATGGGAATTTGCATTTAAGTACCTGTTGGTATGCGTTGGTTTTCTATATACAGAGTGTCCTAAGGAACCATCCCCTTTCCTTTGTGCAAGCACATCTAGAAACGGAATCGTGCCTTCTGATTCAATTTCCATGTAAATTTTATGTTAGCATGTTGTTGATTTAGATGATCAAGAAACCCAGCGAAGTTTTCTGGACCATGTGGCCATATTACAAAAGTGTCGTCTACATATCTGAACCATGATTTTGGTTTTAGTGGAGACGACTCTAAAGCTTCCGTGAAGATATTTGCTCCCACCGGTGACAATGGAGATCCCATGGCTGCTCTTGAGGTTTGCTCATAAAAAGTTCCTTGAAAGACAAAATACGTTGATGTAAGACATGCTTCAGTTAGATCTAAAAGTGAGTTGTGAATACTGTTATAGTGAAATAAGTCTAATATTATGGAAACTGAATCATTTATAGGCACATTCGTATACAGCGATTCTACATCGAAACTGACTAAGATATCTTTGGGATCTAATTGGATTGATTTAAGTTTTTCTACAAAATGCGTAGAGTTTCTAATATATAAATGTGTTTTTCCTGTAAAATTATTAAGAATATTTGAAAGATATTTACCAATTTTGTAAGTAGGAGATCCTATTGCACTGACTATAGGTCGAAGTGGTACATTAACCTTATGTATTTTAGGTAGTCCGTAGAACCGCGGGTTCCTTGAGCTGCTTGGCCTTAACATCTATTTTCTCTTTTGTTGATAGGTTGGATGCATTTATAAGGTTGGTTATCCGTCTTTCAATTTTGTTGGACGGATCTGCTTGGATTACTCTATAGATGTTGTCTTCCAAAAGTAGTTGTATTTTCTTCACGTAATCTGTTTTGTCCATGACGACAGTGACATTTCCCTTGTCCTCTGGAAGGACCAAAAAGTCTGTATTGTTGTTTAATGTTTTTATTGCCCTGCTTTCCGCAGCTGATAGATTCGACTTAGGCGGGTTACAATTTTTGATGATCTTCCCTGTTTCATACCTTATTGCATCAGCGTCTTCTATTGGAAGTCTTCTAATTGTCGCTTCAACGGATGACACTATGTCTTCTACGGGTATGTCCTTTAGTGTAATGGCGAAGTTTTGACCTTTAGAGAGGATGGATTGTTATGCTTCAGTAAGGATTTTGGAAGATAAATTTATAACGGTGTCTTGTGGCTGTTTTAGTGGTCTTTGGCTGTCTAGCAGTCCTTCGAACTTTTTCTGTTGCTTAATTGTTACTGCTTGATATATCCTTTCTGCTTGCGCATTGGTAATGTTATCGAGAGTTCTAAATGTTTGATATTCAAGTATAAGAGCTAATTTTAAATGGATATTTAATAACTTACGAGCGTTTATATCCAAATCACGTCGAGTAGCTTGTATCCTTACTCTTACCAATGCCATACTGGCTCGTTTGTAGATGTTTCTTGCACTTTTTAATATTATGTGGTGTTTCATCTGTAGAGATTTTGGTACTACGTCTTCATCTCGGCATCTAAGGGGGAAAGCTAGTTGGCAAAGTAGCTTCTTCTTGTTGTTCCTGAGATCGCCAAAAGTTTTGGCATCCTTCCTGATTTCCTCTCCATAGAGGTTAGCTAATATAGAACGAAAGCTTTCACGGCTGTGGTCAATTAAGAAATCATGGTTCTTGGGATTAGACCGTGTCAAAATGGAATCACGCAATCGAAGGCGAAACGTCGGAAAGTGATTCCATTTTGACACGGTCTAATGCCAAGAACCATGATTTCTTAATCATATGTTGAATTTAAGATTAATTAAAATGCGTAGAATATGGCATGTTTATTAAATAAAAAAGAATTACAGAGTATAAAAAAAGATTTATTTTAGAAAATACGGAACACTTACTTTCACTTTACTCATCAAAGTCATCCAAAATGAAAAGAGGGCATATAAAAAATAAAAAAAGTCAAAAACTGAGCTAAATTGGATTATTCTGTTATTCTGTAATTTAAGGCGACAAAGATTCTCTACATGTACCCATTTCCATTATTTTTAGTAAATCTTTAGCTGAATGTCAATTTTCTAATAAGTTGAAGTGATCCCATATAGTTCCAGTTCATAAAAATGGAGAAAAAAATATCGTATCAAACCAAAACTATTTATGACCAGCAGTTAAGGTACAAATGCTTTTAAACAAAAAAAAGAACTAAAATTCATATAATTTTATTTTTAAGTTAAATTTTTGTAGACTTAAAATTAAGCTTTTGTAACCATTTGGCTTTTCTTTTGAGTATAATCGTAAAACGTGAAAAATTTGTCAACATTTTATTTTTTTTACTAATAAATTAAATAGAATTTCTTACTTAAAACATAATTTTTATTGCTACTTTGAAGATAATAAAAAAACAAACATTTAAAATAAAAAAATTAATTTAATCGGTTTGCACAACAACTACACTTTCAACTGGACCAATAGGAGTCACTATACTTATTTCGTTGTTAAAAAAAAATTGTCAAGAACTACGAAAATCAAAAGAAATATAGCTTCGGGTAGTTGGGCAATGTAAAGACTCAGGATTCCCTTTCTCTGTGATCCCACCAAGATATTTTGTAGAAGAAAACCCTAGGAGAAGAGCAGTTCGATTTTCACGAAAATTACCAGTAGAATGACTTCAGTAGTACAGTTTCTTGTTGTTTTTTCCAACTTCCAATGCTAAAGGAGGAGATTATCAATTCGATCCTATGTTTTACCACTTTGGATGAAATTTTCAGGGAATATCCAGGATGTTACCGGAGTGATCCCAAAGCGTTAAAAAAATGTTGAAAATGGCGGAATAATTCCATTTTAAACTGTTTTCTTGATGTTACATAGAACAATATATGCATTCACTAATACGTTTACCATTATGTCAGGAAGAAGAAATATGAATGTTACCATTGTAGATTATATAATAAGACATGTTATTATACAATGATGTTACATAAGATTCAATGGACCATATGACCTGTTAAACTTGACTTTTACAATAAAATTCATATAAACGGAACTAAAAAGGATGTAATAAAAAAATTTATAAAAAAAATAAAACCGATTGAAAATGCACTAAAAAGTGAAAAAAATATTTAATTCCATCTCGAAAATTTTATTCTGTGAAGTTGGCACCAAACAGTAAAGACAGTAACACAAAACACTCAGTACATAAACATATTTTTCTTATTAGGTAATTGAGAATAAGTTTGGCGCCGACTTTACAGAGTAAAATGTTCCAGATGAAATAAAATAATATTTTTTACTTTTTAGTGCATTTTGTTTTTAAATCGGTTTTATTTTTTTATAAACATTTTTATTTCCTATTTGTTACTTAAATGAGCACTTTTCAAACGAACGCTTTTTAAAATACATTAATTAGATAGATATTCCCATTCATATTGATGTGATAAACGATTTTATTTTGGCAAATTTTAGACAGCCATTTTCATTTTGACAAAATACTTTTGGCTGCAAGAAATTCCCCAGTCAACCAAGACAATATATCGAGGAAATGAATAAATGAAAGCTTAATTTATTGATTAATACTTAGATGTAATATTTGTTAAACACAAAGTAAAGATCGACCTTGTTAGAATTCTAACGCGGTAAAGAATTACAAAACCAATCCTTATATTTTAACAGCTCATCAATTAACAGCTTTAACCGTATAATTTTTTATTGTCGGATCTATTGATGTTAACAATAGCTTACCTTTGTCAGTGAAGTATAAATTACTTTCAATTTTTAGGCTGCAACCAATATTAAATTAGTTATTTTCGAGCTTGGAATATTTTGAACATGTTTTTTATAAATGGAAAATAAACGGGAACTAGCTAAAGTTTTAAGTTTTATTAAATAAAACACTGTGGCGACTGAATGTCTCCCACATTTGTCGGCCAAAGTTAAAATTTGCGCATATCACACTGTATATATTTGTTTTTCTTTTCATTGTTACTGCATAACATACTGTACATATTTATTTTATTTTACATTTACTTTTTTTAATCTAGGCTAATTATCTATTGCTATTGAGAAATGTAACAATTTATAGGTACTTAGTTTTCTATACATAATTGTGGGAATTTCCATCGGCATTTAGAGTCTAATTTAGTTTTAAGGTTCTTGTATGCTATCCGTTAATTTTTATTTTTACAACACTTCTTTGTACCATCACCGATAGTAAACTGTTTATTGCATTTAGGGTTTATGATAGGAAAATACCGAAACGACTCTTCTTAGTAAAACTTTCTCCAAATTCCCATTTTACTATCTGTAATCTGTGATGTTTTTATTTTGACCATGGGAAAGTTACGAAGATAAGCCAAGGAATAGGACCAATCAAAGCGAGGAATTTTGGCACAGGGGGTGGAACTTTATGTTTCTTGAGATTTGTATTAATATTAGAGGAGGACTCTGTTTTTGGACTTGCAAGAAGTCGGGTGTGAATTTTGTTGTTCTAGTTCAATAGACTTATTTTATTTCGTTTTAACAGTGTTTCAATAAACTCTCACAGTTCATATAAAAAAGGAATGTATTGGATATATAGCTAATCAAGCACACACATACTTTCCTAAAACGCAAAGTATTGATCTTAGTCGAACAACTATTTAAAAAAAACCTGAGATGACACGTGTTTAGCTCTTGCGAGCATCATCGGACTTAAAATATTGGAAAAACCTAATATACTAATTATGTAATTAAAAAATAATATTAAGTAATGCTAACTTAACTGATTTAAAACCACAAATCAAAGTACAAAACAAGAATAAAATACAAAATAACAAATCACACGTTACATCTTAGACGTACAACAATAATAAGGAGAGGCTGAATCCTTGAGTAATGATGGTTGCATATGCTCGACAAAACTTAAAACGAGCCCATGTAGTTAAGTGTGTTAATAAAACTATAAAAGAAGAATATAGGTCAGTGTCATTTGTCACGTGACTGGTCCGTAAATAAGGTTAAAATTAAATAAACAATGCTAATTATTATTTATGTTATTAAATATGAGATGGGGTTCGAAATTAAATACGTTATTAACACAGGCGAGAACCGGACTTTCTTGGCTTTAGTAATTTCCAATTTTTTTCTAATAAATATAATTTCCTTCCCTTGGAAGACTCATGAAAGATATTTATATTTTCAGGTACAGCAAGTGGTGTTTTCTGACGCTAATAGGTGGTTCGTAAATGCAGATTTAGTCTTCGTTTTTTTCCGAATTTTTATATTTATTAAAGAGGTTACATGTTCCTGTAGATGCTATACTATTTTTTTGCAAATTTAATATCGATTTGACCGTTCTCAAGTTATCGTTATCGCAAATTTTGTTTACACACAAATTCATTACGAGCATCGTAATTTTTTCATCGATATATAATATTCCGAGGTCGTTTCTATGATGGCTCGTAGGGTCTGTAGGTGATCCATATGGTATTATATCCCTTTCTGAAGCCTGCCTGTTCTGGTGGTCGGTAAAAGTCCAATTTGTGCATCAATCTGTTGTTGATTATTCTAGAGAACAGTTTGTATAGGTGTGAGAGTAAACTAATGGGCCTGTAGTTCACTATATTTGACTTGTCTGCTTTTTCGAGCAGGAGTTCTACTTCGGCGGTTTTCCATTGAGTCGGTATTTTTTCCTCTTGTAGAGACTTATTAAGTAAAATTTTGATTGTTTCTAGGATAATGTTTCCACCAGTTTTGAGCATTTCCGTCGTTATTCTATCTTCGCCTGGAGCTTTCTTATTCTTCATCTGTTTTAGTGATAGTCTTATCTCGTTTTTTGTTATTTCAGGAATTCCTCCGAGCCGGCATTTATGACCTTTGTCTACTTTTTCTGAGTCTTCCAACTGGGAGACATAAAACTGGCCGTAAAATGTTTGTATTGTTTCAGACATTTCTCCTATTGTGTGTACTAGTTTGTTATCACTGTTTCTCCTTTTGTATATTTTTGCCCGTTCTGCTGATAATTTTGAATGTAGGACTTTCATATTGCTGTTATCTTTGGTGGTTTCTTTTATAGCTTTTGTGTTGTGTTTCCTAAGGTCTTTTCGAATTTTTTTTTACCTCTTTATTTAGTCGTTTGTATTCCTCAGATGATCTTGGTGTTGTCCTTCTTTGTTCTATATTTAATTCTACGAAATAGATCCGTTTTATTTACATTGTAACAATCATTCAGATTGAAACAAACATATTTTCTTCTCTATAACTTTTTGTTTGCATTTAATTAGACTGCCATATTGTTTTACCATATAGAATTGACAAAATGTACCAGTTCAACCTTATTTCGTAGTTTATTTTTTTGTAAAATTTCAACTTAATTGGATAACTAGTTCTCTGATACTAATATTTTTAACATATAATAAGACAGCCATTTTGTTTCAGGGCTTCTCGCCAAAATTTCACCAGTTTATCCTTGATATCATACTTGATTTTGTGTAAAATTTAAGGTAAATTGGATTACCTACCGCTTATCCATTTGAGAAATTGTTGGCATCAACTGGATGGAGCCATGCCCATTGTACCCATGAAGCGAACTGCATGTTGGAATTTAAGGTAAATTGGATTACTTAGTAGTTTTTTTTTAGAAATATTCTTTTAAAATTTTATTAATCCAATATTTTGTTCCGCCATGATGGATTTTTAACAAAAAGTTACCATGTTATGCTCAAGCGACCCTTAACTTTTTACCAATAAGGGACTTTGAAACGCGAAGATGTGAAAAAACATGTTCTAAAATATTTCTAGGTATTTCTCCTGATAAATTTTAACTGATTGAGCTTTTAAATTTAAACTAATAAAAACGCATTCGGCAAAAAACTTAACTTACGTAAAAATTCTAAATCGTAAGCAATTCTAAAATTACAAAATGATTTTAATGAACTATGATTAACTAAAAAGCACATTGTATTAATTTATTCATCGCCTTGCCAATCTGAAAATTGCAGGAAAGGTTGGGCCAATTAATATTTTGATGTGTTATTTCTCGTGGCATTCTAATATAAATCTCAAATGTTACGAGTATATCAGATATGTATAATTATGGTCTCAAGAGGTCGTCTACAATAGAACTTTTGAACCATGGTAATAACGTGATTCATTTCTATTGAATTTTCTCATAGGTCAAATATTTTATACAGCGCGACGATAATGTTTCAAGATGTATTTGGATAAATTTAATTTAGTTTTTCGGGATTCCTTTTATTAAAATTTTAAAGTTTATAATTTTGTTTGTTAAGCTTTAAAAAATATTTTATCTACTACATGAATTGTTAAGAAATATCTGAATACTTAGTAGTCTCTTTACACGAATTGATTTTCAAACCTTTGAAGAATACACCTGGTGACACAAAAGACATGTAACAAGACATATTTTTAGTTTGAAACATATTAATTTGAAATTTTACCCCCTCGATTAACTCGAGAAGAGGCAAATTTGTAACGACAAATGGTAATTTTATTCAAGCTAAAATTAGCTTTGCTGCTTTTTTTGCAAATAATACAATTACTATTAAAATATATACATGTTTTAAACAATCTTATTACTTCTTTTTTTAGATATTAATAGTTTTATTAAATTTTTCACTTCTTAATTTATCGAAATAGCCAGTTAATTTAATTCTTTTTTGAAGTCATTTTTGATGTCATAAATTTTTTAAAAATCTATCACGACATGTTAACCAACATTTTCAAGATGGCGATTAAATACCTATTATTATTAGTCCTTCGAATCGCCTCGTGGAAAGCGGACCTCTGTATTTTTAACATAAGTAGTTCTACGTGTTCGGTTTTACGGCTTTGTTTCGGGGGGAGGCGGGAGACTCAACTACTTAGTGTGGAAACTAACGACTCTGCTAGAAAGGGAATAGATGCTGGGAACGTGCGAGGTCTAGTTGTTCCTGAATTCTATACTACTCGTCCGCCAAGTTATACATATTAGTGTAATGGCCGTTATGAGATGGGAGTAGGAGGGGTGAGGGTATAGCTTGAAAGAAAACGCCATCTCGTGATAGCAGTAGTACTCTTAAGGGGCACCTAGTCGAAGCCAAGAAGCCTTTCAAAGATATTTGTAAGAATCGGGGTGTTCCGGGAGTTTAGAGCTCATCATCTGGGCTACCATTGTTAACATCTCCAAAATGAAATAAGATGTAAATTGTTTGTAAGGGTCGCCCCAGCTGTGTCTAAGCCCCAGACGAAGAGCAATCTGGTAATTGCCTCATAGCGAAGCTATTAAAACAAGCATTACATTACAATACCTATTATTCTTTAATAGAGAGTTTCGTTGTGAAAAATACTATTAATGCTTGTTTCATGTTATACCAACGTCACAACAAGGATACCATGATCCCGGTCTGGTACTTATCCTACAATGCATCAAGAGTAGTGATCTATTTCAGTCAAAGAACAGGCAACCATAGACTAGCGAGCCCCGTGTAGGCCAAAGTCACAAAATGGAATCACACAAACAACTACTTCGCTGGCTAATACCACGACTAGTATTGAATTATTTTGTTGATTCCTGACTTTCGTTAGGAGAAATAATGTTAATATATTTTTTTTCACTTTACACCCCAGGAACAAAATGCGTTCAAAGTTGGGAACAGTTTTCTTGTGTCTAAATTGTGTCGACACTTGTTCTTGGACTCGTACCCTATTTGACACCATGTCTAATTTTAAAAAATGTGTGGACACCATATCAAATCAATTGTGTTAAAGAAGAGTTTGTGTCTAACTGGTAATCTTTTAAAGACCATATACCTAGAACGTTCCCGTATTGTGCTAGTTTAGATACAGTAACAAAACGATTTTTAGATCGAAGCAATTTAAAACATGGAATAGTAAGTTTATTTTGGACTGTTTAAATAATGAATGTATTCTTTTTCATTCATTCTGTCCAGTCGCCATTTCGAAAAAAAGTGTACGTTTGAAATATCGTTAAAAAGCTAATTTTAGGTTAAATACGACAGTCTATAAAAGTATACAGGGTTTTCTTTAAAATAAAATGTAAGGCCACTTCCACTAAAACTAGAAGTAACTTTTGGTTATTTTTATTTAATTTTATTTAGCTAGAGGTTGTGTATAGTTAAAAAATAGGAAAGGTACCTTATCTCAGGCATCCCTCACTTAATATTCTATATCGTTGTAAGCACCTTAAATTACAACATTATTAATCAAAGATAGTTGGGTCACACTAAACAATGCCACAATTAATTTGAGAAAACTGTATTCCACATCTTGGGTGTAAGACGGACATCTCAGCTGGCGACCGGTTTAGAAGGAAAATATATATCACAAACTAATAGTGTTTTGGGTATTTGGTTTATCACTAGTCTCTAGCCAGTGTCAACGAGACGGTTTTTGACGTATATAAATTTTAAATTTGATATATGCCCAGCCGTACAAAACAAAGTTACGGAGCATAGATTTAATATCAGGGAGAATGAATTGTTTTGCTTTGAAAGCAATCATACATCGTTAAAAATATTACTTGTTTTGATTAGTTACACCATCATCATTTGGTTCATTCGAAAGAGTATTGCCAACTATCTTACAAAGAATGAAATCATATTCCCAATATATATATATATATATATATATATATATATATATATATATATATATATATTTATATATAGGGTGATTCACGTTGAGGGTCCTATTAAAAGTTCTGGAGAAATATAAAAGGGATTTTTTTAAATTCGGCATACGGACATAAATAATAGGTAATAATCTATATTTTAAAAATATTTTCGCAAGTGCAGCGTTGCCACATCTCTCCGAAACCAATAGCAACATTGAAATTTCAAATAGAACACCCTATATTTTATTGCAGTTTCTGATTCTACGCACAATTTTAAGTAACTTTTGTTAACATCTTCCTATACTTATCTCTTACCATTTTCTCTAAAAAAATTAATTTATGATTTTTTTTTAGAAAATCACCACGTTAATAAAATTCCATATTTACCTGCGTAAGCGAGATAATTACTAGATTTTTTTTTCTGGGTTAGAGAATGCATATATTTAAAATAACTATATGTTAGAATAGCGATATATCATACAGGGTGTCGTATAAAAAAGGCATTTTTATCGAAATTTAGTAATGGTGAAAACTCATTTATTTTAAATACAACACCCTGTATTTTATGGTATCTTCGAATAAACCAATACCTTACCTACAATATTTCCATATATGTTCCTTTACCCATCTCCCACCATTTTTTAGATATGAGCCAACTTTGAATATTTTCCTGTTTTCAAAGAATACCATAACAAAACCACCCGCTTAACGAATAACTTAGCTTGGTTGGTTTTGTTTACTTCTTCTTGACATCTTTTTGACATTAACAGATTCAATTGATGCTCCGTAAAAATGGAAAACGCAATTGAATATTCCAATATTGATATTTTAAATTTATTTTACATTCATGGAGAGTGTAAAAAAGTTATTTCAAGAACCTGCAGAAAATTTAACGAGATGTATCCTCATTTACCTCCTATGCACAGGAAAAAATTTAGAAAGTACTAAATGCAATAATAGTTTTTATTTCCTTAAAAATCAATTTATGTTGCTGAAACAACAGGAGGTTGTCAGTGTTAACGTGCATAACATAATATTTTGATGATGGTCCTTGGACTCTGATTATACACATTAATACTGACATCCTCTCTTTTGGAACAATTCTTTCATACGTGTACACAGCATTTTAGGCTTTCTATTTATTTTGCCTTCATATTTAAGATATGAAGCAAATTTTAAAAATCACGGCAAAATTATAAAACATAGATCATACACAAAACTACAAACTGTTAATGAAGGCAATGAAATAAATGTACTTGGATATTTTAACGTTTACCCTCAAGCACCAATTAGAAGTGCTGAAATAGATCTAGGACTTTCATATTCAACAATTCAACGTATTCTAAGCAAACATAACATTCAACCATTTAAATTTATCACCCAGCAAGGCCTTTTACCAGAAGATTTTCAGAGACGTACTGAATTTTGCGAAATAGTTCTAACTAAAATTGAGGAAGAACCACTATTTTTGAAAAAAATTATCTGGATTGACGAGTCGAAATTTACGAGGGAAGGAATATTTAATAGACGAAATAGTAATTTTTTGGCGGCTGAAAACCCAAAATTGGTTATACAACGAAGATTTCAGTTTCAATTCGGGTTTAATGTTTTTTGCTTACTGATGGACAATAAATTTGCTTATTGTATCTACGATATTTTAAGAACTACAGTTAATGAGTTTTTGGATGAGTTACCACTACAATTATTGATTTCTTGCTGGTACCAATTGAATGGGGCTCCTGCACATTGCAGCAATGAAGTGAGTTAAGAATTATATGGATTAACAATTAACATGTTTGCACGAATGCCTTAATGCAAATGGTGGCCATTTTAAGCAATTTAACAATTAGTTATATTTCTTTTGCTAAAAATTAACGATTATGAATTATTTGTTTGTTTAATTATCACTTATAATATCTAACACCTTTAGGTTACAAATTGTATTTAAAAAAATACATTTTGGATTATTCACCGTATTTAAAACTGTCAGTTTATTTCAAATACTTGTCAGTACGAGGTAAATAAAACCTTACATGGCCTAAGTAGTTAAGTGATTCGCTAAGCAGGTGCCGAGGCGGGTGATTTTATTGTGGATGGTCTTTGAAAACAGGAAAATATTCAAAGTTGGCTCGTATCTAAAAAATGGTGGGAGATGGGTATAGGAACATATATGAAAATATTGTAGGTAAGGTATTGGTTTATTCGAAGATATCATAAAAGACAGGGTGTTGTATTTAAAATAAATGAGTTTTCACCATTACTAAATTTCGATAAAAATGCCCTTTTTATACGACACCCTGTATGATATATGGCTATTCTAACATATAGTTATTTTAAATATATGCACTCTCTAACCCAGAAAAAAAATCTAGTAATTATCTCGCTTACGCAGGTAAATATGGAATTTTATTAACGTGGTGATTTTCTAAAACAAAATCATAAATTAATTTTTTTAGAGAAAATGGTAGGAGATAAGTATAGGAAGATGTTAATAAAAGTTACTTAAAATCGTGCTTAAAATCAGAAACTGCAATAAAATATAGGGTGTTCTATTTGAAATTTCAATGTTGCTATTGGTTTTGGAGAGATGTGGCAACGCTGCACTTGCGAAAATATTTTTAAAATATAGATTATTACCTATTATGTCCGTATGCCGAATTTGAAAAAAATCCCTTTTATAGTTCTCCAGAACTTTTAATAGGACACTCAACGTGAATCACCCTGTATATATATATATATATATATATATATATATATATCCATGAACAGTCTATTATTTCATTAACTATATATAATTATTATACAATGACATTACTTAAAAACTGCCAACATCTCCGCATTTTTGTCAATCCCAGAGTACACGATTTTACAAAAACTAGTAAAACCGTAAATTAAACAAAGAGGTGTCGCACTGAGCCAGAGTATTCGTTTTGAGCGATTTTGTTTGCGAGTTCTTGGGCTTTATAGTGCGAAGTTTGCAAACATTTGCACTATTTAACCCTTAGCGCCTCTATCTATAGGTAAGTCAAAATGTTATTGTTTTCTGCTTTGAGTAGGCATGCGGGATACGATATTTTTTTCTTAATATTTTATTAATTTGCTAGTACAATTAATTACTTTAAGGGTTAATATGATTTGTAATTGCTATTGTATCGCTCTTTAGAAAGCAAAATTACATATCTGCACTTTTTTCCCTGTGACCCTTATTCATGAACTTGCATAACTGACTGATGACTGATAAAATATTCATATCTACAGTAAATTATTTTAAAATACTGAGAGGTACAATAACTACCTTGATTTGCAGTCAGAAGAAAGTAAACAAAAAGAAATGCCCGCCGTGATATTATATTTAAATTTTGATTGACAGACGACTGTTATACAAATAGGTTAAACAATATGACTATTGCTAATATTACACCCATGACCATTGTATTCAACGGCAATAAAAAAAAGAGTTTCTTGTGGGATCCGACAAGGAGGATAGATATTTTTTTGTCACACTTGCTGTACAGGTTTATTAACTCTAATAATTGCATCAAAACATACACGATTATATGAATGAAATAGCAGGTGATGTTGGGTCCCTCTGTTCTTTGGATTTGAACTCATTATTTTTAAAACCACAGCCAGTCAACAAATCAAATAGACCATAATTACGTACCACACCAACATTAAACCACACATAAAAACTTACGTAATGTATATGTATAATTATTTTTTATGCCTGAAGACACTTTCCTTTCATTCGAAGATTCATCCTGCATCGACGTAATGTGATTTCACACGATTCTTGGGATTTCGGAATGTTTAGTAACAATCAACGGATTTCAACATGAGTGGCAGGCACTACAGAAAAATGCAAAATTACCTTTGAATTTGTCTATTTACAGGTGTTTTCTTGTAGATAAATCCGAAGAATAAAATTTATATCTTATACAGAATGCCACATGAGAATTCTTGATAATATTAAAATAAGTGTTTCGCTTATAATTCAACGAGTGGTCTTCAGAGACTTTTTTCATAAAATAAGGCGATGAAATGAGATGTATTAAACTTATTTGTTTATATTTAAAACAGCCATGAAAAGTGTACACTTAAGTACTTCAAATAAGATGTTTATTAGCAAATCAACATATTACAATTATCAGCCGGATTTATCGGGCAAGTGACAATTCTAAGTAACACCAGTCACTGTCGTATTATACTTGTCAGTCGTACTAGTAATGTTTTGTATCTACTGACACTGAACACGCGAACACTTCTTAATCTACACCGAACACCTCCTCCTTAAAGTTTGGGGTGAACGTCCAAAACGAGAGAGCACTTCAGGTGTATGATTTCTAATACTAACATTAGTTGGTGTGAGTGAAGGAATATTATTATTGATAACAATAATTGGCCCATTGTTGTTAAGCCAAAACTTGAATATAAAATTTTACCTTAAAAGATAAATCTTATCCATACGGGAATAAGAAAACCTTAAAAACCTACAAAAGTTATCTCGATTTCTCACTTAAAAGTGCAATTCTATAAAACTATGTATACCGAAAAAAAATCCCATCCAGTTTTGTAAGAAGAATACAGACAAGTTTTTAGACAATACAATTTGGGATTCTTTAAACTTAAAAAGGATCAATGTAAAAAATGCTCGTGGGATATTCAAAAATATGTGGAGAAAAATTAATATTTTCTTTTATTGGGAATAGTGAGGTGTGGCCCAATTCAGTTCCGCATATAGTCATTGAGTAACACATATATACTGTCTTTTCAAAGTTATTTTTAGTCGCCATTTTGTTCCACCATATTGGATTTGTACCACGGTTTTACCAGTTTATCTCTATATCAGACATAATTCTAAGACATGATGTACATACCATCTGCTACTCAGGTGATACTAACTTTTTAGTTGTCAACAAATAGTCCACAAAATTTAAGAATTGGGCCAGTGCTCTTTAACGAGATGTTGTTTTATGGTCAGAAAAAAATCTCCTTAAACTAAACAAGGACAAAACTGTCGCGGTTCTTTTTAAAAAGGCTGCGTTGCTGGAACAAGACTTTACTTGCGCCAATCAACTAAAATTCTCGAGGTTTTTTTCGATGCGCATTTAACGAATGATATGGCATTCGTTCTCTAAAAAATCACTGCGGTAAGGAAGCTTTGCTTGCTTTATACTCTGCATACATACACAGTCATTTGAGGTATGGAATAGTGGTTTGGGGTTTGGGCAGCAAAATACAGAGACTTCATACTTCAGAAATATGCAATAAGAATACTGGACAATTTAATGTCTCGGGAAACTTCTCTTACTAGATATATATATATATATATATATATATATATATATATATATATATATATATATATATATATATATATAGGGTTCGCCAAACTCAGTGGCGTATTAGAAGTATATGGAGAACGAGTAAAGATATTTACTTGAGATTTGGGTAAGTTTCATACTAAGAAGTGAACTTTATTTTAAAAATAATTTCGAAGTTGCGGCGTTGCCAGCTCTATTGCAGACAGACAGAAAGTTTCTTTTTTTAAATACAATACCCTGTATATTATTGCATTGTATTCTATATATTATGAGCATATATATAATTTGAGATGAAATAAAAATTATTTTCTAATTTTTAAGGGTCAAATCGAGTTCAATGTAAAACACGATATATTTTTATATATATATATATATATATATATATTTTTATAAAATATACATATAAAAATATAGTTTATGAACAGAAATGTACATAACTCGATTTTTTTAAACGGAACACCCTGTATATTTTAATTGCATCAAATAGAGAGAGACATTGCCTTTCAAATGACATTAGGTATTCCTATACCTATCTCTGATGGGTAATGAACTAAGTGGCATTTTAAAAAAAAATCGACCATTTTAGTATTTTCTGTAAAAAAAATCTATTTTAAGCGCACTGAATAGAGAAGTAAACATTTTTGTCAAATACTGGCAAGTTATTTCTACGTATATCTGTCTTAATGATACCTAAATGGAAATACTTTTCTTGAGAAAAATCGATAATTTAATAGTAACAATATGTATTCACAAACGCTTTTGATAAAAAATTAACGATACTACCGAATAAAACAATACTCACGATGGAACACCCTGTATATTTTTGTTGCATCCAACAGAGAAAAAATTACCTTTCAATAGTATTAGCATCGCTGATGATTAATTAATTAGATGCCATTTAGTAGAAGCACGAATAATATCTCGTAAAACGAAAGATTATTTAACTAGTAGGCTGTGCACGCCTGTCATCTCCCAGGAAACCAAACAGAGAACATTTGTTTTTAATATGCATAGTTGTCAAAAATTCACTAATTTAAAATGGCAAATTCTTACTCAAGTGTAGAAATTCTAAATTTGTTTTATGTACACGGTCAATGTGATAAAATAATATCAAGAACATGTAGACAATTTAATCAACTTTATCCAGATTCTGTCCCAATGAAAGAATTACAGAGAGTACAATAATGTTAAAAGACCAAGACTTCAAGTCAAACCTGTAACAGGTAACGAAGACAATGAAATTACTGTTTTGTCTTATTTCCATACATACCCTCACGCATCAATTAATAGCGCAGAGAAAGATTTAGGCATTTCTTACAAATCGGTGGAAAGAATTTTGCAGAAACATAGAATGCATAATTATAAATTTATAACAGCCCAGGCTTTAGAGCCTACTGATCCTCCTCAGCGCGTCGCATACTGTGAAATGATCCTGATGCGTACACAAGAAGATCCCAACTTTTTAAAAAAAGTTATTTGGACGGATGAGAGCAAATTCACAAAAGAAGGGATATTTAACAGAAGAAATTCACATTTTTGGTCCAAAGAAAATCCTTATTTTATCAGAGAAAAAGGTTTTCAATACAAGTTCGGTTTCAATGTATTTTGCCTCATGATGAATGACAAAATAAAGTTTTGCTTTTGCGATGAAAATTTAAATTCTGAAAAATATTTGGAAATATTGAAAACTACAGTTTCTGATTTTCTCGACGAGTTACCATTGAACTTACTCCGGAGCTGCTGGTATCAGTTAAATGGGGCACCGGCTCACTGTACAAACGAAGTAAGTGCGGAACTTACTACAATCTTCGATGACAGATGGATTGGCCGACGAGGTCCATGGATTTGGCCACCTAGGTCCCCAGACCTTACCCCTCTCGACTTTTAAAAGGGATAGTTTATCAGACGCCAGTAGAAATAAAGGAAGAACTCCTAAATCGGACAAGAGAAGCACTGCTGGCATTATCCGCGGAAGAGATTCAAAAACAACGAGTCATGTAATGACACCAGTTCTGGAATGCCTCAGAGTTAATGGAGGACACTTTAAACAGTTCAGTTACTGACAATTCATTTGGGGATAGTTCTGTTGTTAGCTATATTTTTGTAATATTGTTTTATTCGGTTGTATCGTTAATTTTTTATCTAAAGCGTTTGTGAATACATATTTTAAATATTAAACTATAGATTTTTCTCAACAAACGTATTTTCATTTAGTTATCATTAAGATAGATATATTATTGACAAAAATGTTTACTTGTCTATTTAGTGCTTTTAACATAGATTTTTTTTCCAGAAAATAATAAAATGGTCGATTTTTTCTTTTAAATGCCATTTAATTCATTACCCATCAGAGATAGGTATAGGAACACCTAATGTCATTTGAAAGGCAATGTCTCTCTCTATTTGATGCAATTAAAATATACAGGGTGTTCCATTTAAAAAAAATCGAGTTATGGACATTCTGTTCCTCGCGAATAAACTATATTTTTATACACCCTGTATAACCTTTTATTAAAAAATACCTTCAGCCGTCAATTAACCTACATGTTCGGAAACTCGTATAAAAATTTCAGAATTCTGGGACAATATTCTAAAAATATATCGTGTTTTACATTGAAGCCGATTTGACCCTTAAAAATTAGAAAATAATTTTTATTTCCAAAACCGCTCAAAATAGGTATAGAACATACTACATAAAAAATGCTCAGAATAGTTCGTAGAATTTGACAATGCAATAATATAGAGGGTATTGTATTTAAAAAAAGAAACTTCCTGTCTGTCTGCAATAGAGCTGGCAACGCCGCAACTTCGAAAATATTTTTAAAATATAGTTCACTTCTCAGTATGAACCTTACCCAAATCTCAAGTAAATATCTTTACTCGTTCTCCATATACTTCTAATACGCCACTGAGTTTGGCGAACCCTGTATATATATATATATATATATATATATATATATATATATATATATATATATATATATATATATGAGACGTGTTGTTTCGTTTTCAAAATTAAGGTCATGTTTCTCAGGAATCAAATTTCTCACAAATATCGTACAAGGTATAAGATCGATTGAGTCCTTGATCACAGCATTCGACTGCCTTCTACCAGAGGGGTGTGATCTATAATGGGTGTAAATTTTTTTAATTCATTGTCCCATAACATAAAATATATAAACTCGATTTTCTTGTTTAAAAAAAGCCTTGAGTTATTACTGTTGGGTATCGTTGCCTATATAAAATTATGAGTTTTACTCATAAGAAATGAGGTAAATTGGATAGCTTTTTAAGTATTAATATTTTTAACCTTTTACTAGGTAGTCATCTTTCCCGGCATATTCGGATTTTTATCAAAATATTATTAGGTCATCCACATATGACCTTTAATTTTTGACTAAAATTTGAAGTCAATCTGATAAGTAGTTTTTAATGTTGTGAACTGACAGACAGAAAAACATATTTTTTGCATCTAAGGAGGCTAAAACGCGAAGATATATAAAACATAACGGTGATTTTTTCACAATTACAAACATTTCGTTTGGCCGCCATTTTATTCCGCCATCTTCGATTCGTACTAAAATTTTAACAGTTAATTCCTACATAATACTTGACTAAAAAATACAAAAATTTGAGCTAAATTGGATAAGCAGTTTTTTAGTAATAATTATTTTAACATTTCATTAGGCCGCTATTTTATTTTGACATGTTAGATTTTTGCCAAAATGTTACCATGTTATTCTCTTATCACCCTTAATTTTTGACCAAAACTTGAAGTCAATCGGTTAAGTAGTTTTTTAGCTATGCCGCGAACAGACAGGTCGATAGACCGAAAGACAGACCGTCGGAATTGAGGAAACATGTTTTTCGGCATCTAGGGACCCTGAAACGTAAAGATTTAAAAGAATCTCGGAGGGTGATTTTTTAACGATTAAAATACTTCCCTTTTACGAGGGAAGTAAAAAGTTAGACCAGTTTAAAGAAAGAACTAAAAATTGAAAATGTCGATTTTCTTATTGAACAGTTTATATTCCATTTTTCTAAACATATTTACATATACGCCCTTTGAAACCATCACCACCCATGTAAATATATTAGATACATTCTTATAAAAAAAATCTGATCCATACACTCATTTTAAAAATAATAAAATTTCTCAAATTCCTCGTTCACATTTCATGTTTTATAGATTGTTTCTAATTTAGCTTTGAATACACAGTACTCTACCTGCCTCACATTTATCATTGTGTATGCGTTAGATGTCTAAAGAATGTGTGCAGGTGCAGCCAAGCATTTCCATGATAATTATCAGGAAGCACGTGCTTTCGTGCTGTGGTTTATTTATAAAGAACTCGCAACGTGGTTCTCAAGTGAATAGTTCTTCATGTAGGGTGCACCCCAAATTATAAGAATCTGACTTGCTGTTGTAAGTGAACTGTTTATGAAAGGTTTCAGAGATGAATTTGTGCATTTTATTCATTAATTAAGATAAGGTAAATACCCAAGTAGCAAGATGCCAGTATTTTTAAGTTGGTACTATAGGCAGTTTTTGAATGATTTAATCAATCTCTGCTTGTATCTTCAGGAAACTACAAACATTAATTTTAAGTCTAGGACTGATTAAAGATTTTGGAAGTAAGCAAATGAAAGTGGAGAGGTCTTTTGGATTGAATAAAAACGATTATTATTTTGCAAGAGCTCATAGCGTAGAGGTGACTGATATGCAGATGTTTGCCTGTATGTTATTAGTTTAGTGCATGTATATGGTTAATTTAGTCCATGTAAATGAAAAATATGCAGAAGTCGCCCGTATATTGTTAGTTTGATCCATCTAGATGGTTGCCCACATGAAAAATATGCAGATTTTGCCTATTGTTAATTTAATCCATATAGATGGTTGCCTACATGAAAAATATGAAGATGTTTGCCTGCATGAAAAATATGCAGACATTTGCAGCTATATTGTTAGTTTAGTCCATGTTGGTGGTTGCCTATATGAAAAATATTTGTTGATGTTTTCCCGGATATTGTTACTTTACTCAATCTAGATGGTTGGCTACATGAGAAATATGCAGATTATTGCCTTTATATTGTTAATTTAATCCATATAGATGGTTGCCTACATGAAAAATATGTAGACGTTTGCTGGTATATTGTTAGTTTAATTTATGTAGGTGATTGCCTACATGAAAAATATACAGATGTTTGCCCGTATATTGTCAGTTTACTCCATCTAGATGGTTGCCTACCTGAAAAATATGCAGATTTTTGCCTCTATATTGTTAATTTAATCCATATAGATGGTTGCCTACATAAAAAATATGCAGATGTTTGCCCGTATATTGTGAGTTTAGTCCACGCAGATGGCTGCCTTCACGAAAAATATGCAGATGCTTATCTGCATATTTTGAATATGTTTTATTATAAGGTAAATGTACCTTTCACTGAGCACCTAAGCTTTTTCTCCAGAAAAAGGTTAATATTAAGGTTTGTAAGTAAAAACTCAATTTTCTAATATTTTTAGTTTGAAGTTTAAAATGTTTTTAAAAAATAGAGAGTAAGAAATAACGGGAAAATGGATCTTTTTATTGAAAAAAAGTTAAATATTCTTTTTTATCTGAATCTTTTGATATGTATGCGTTACCGACCGTTCCTGTGTGATTTTCTTATTACCGACCATTGTGGCTCCTATTACCGACTGCCATTTTTTATACAGAATATCACTCATATTTAGCTTAATTTTTAAGATGTTTTTATTTGGTTTTTGTAGTTTGTGTTAGTATAATACAAGATATTATAATAAATCACTTCATAAAAAAAAACATAAAAAAGCATTTAACATTTCTCGTCGATTTGATTGATTTCTTTACCCCTCCTTACTAATTTCAGATACACCATAAATGCCTCTGCGGTTAATCAACTTTGGTGCGTTTATTTTGCGTACAATTTTATTTGAACTGTATTGCCATTGTTTTTACAAATATACATTCGAACTTGAATCAAAGATCACACCAGGAAAATACTCTTCTTCATATATTACAATGACATGCTTTATCTCGCTATCTGTCTCATTTATCTTATTATTTGTGCCATTATTTTTTATCATCATGTTTGGTTTTGAATTGTCAGCTTTTTTCATTTTGTTCGTTTGTTTCTTTGGTTGTTCTTTTTCTCTATTTTTTCTTTCTTTAGCCCTCTCTGATTTTTCTTCTTCTTTCTTTTTTTCTCCGCATCTTTTTTTTCCTGGTATTCTATATGTTCTTCGCATGTGGTAACTGTAGATGTGATTTTTTTCGAAATCACTAAAGTTGTCATATGGGCTAAGAGGTAAGTCCTGAATTGTGTTGGAAGGTACAAGAGCTTCGGGAGTTTTTAAATTGGTTTCTTCTATAGTGTTTAATATAGATATTTCTTCAAGCGCATTAGTTGGCTCTTTAATGCCTTTGCCGTTCGTGGTTGACTTACAGGCATTAAGAATTTATTGTCAATGAACTTTGCATCTGAACATAGAGGATAATAAATAAATGAAAACAATTGATTTAATATATTTTGGGACATGATTGACACATAACACTTATTACTTATAAGAAAAGAACATTGGTGATCGCTAACAGTATTGCCTTTAACAGATAATTCTTTTGGATTCAGAAACAAATCTTTGTTGGCAAGGTTTGGAGAAACGGTAACTGGGAAATTAGGAGGGTATGGACATAACTATCACTTTTTTTACGGAGTCTTAAAGCTAAAAAGTAAATGTTATATAAATAAACTAAACATATTCTGTTTCTATAAAATACTACTTGATTTAGCGGGATTATGAACACATACTTTAGCATCCGGTTGTCCAACGGGTTCGATACACAGAATTTCCATTATTTCATGATTTTGTGGAGTAGATGCCCTTAGATCAAGATTAACTTTTCGTTTTCTATGTCCATTCACAAATTTTCGAAATAAATCAAGCCTAGATCTAGGGAATCGACATCCGAAAAATGGTAAATTATTGGTTGGCATAGTGTCGTGCACAATAATAACATCATCATTTGGAACAGTAGCTCATGAGCCTTTTTCCTTTACTATTTTTCAAAAATAGAATATACTCTGGTCCTCTATTGGACCAGTCTAGATCGATCCGCTGTTTTGAAATTCTTTAAGTTTCCTTCGATCCAACTGTCGTTCGATTTGTAACAAGGTAATGGAAGAATCTGATGCACACTAAGTTGAATTCTGTTTTGGCATATTGTTTGGTGCTACTGGAAGAAGTAATTTAGAATTATCGATATTATTTGGTTCAAACGAGAATAATCCGCAAGTCCGAAACCCCCATTAGTTGTTAGGAGGGCTATACATTGCCAAAAGTTTTGTGCCAAATTTCGACCGACCGGTCGATAATAAAGACAGTCAAATCATGGGCATATGTGTTACCGACCGTTGATCGGTCATAGGAAACCGATAAGAATTTAGGTCCTATTTACCGACCTTTTTTTATTGATTTAAATAAAATTTTGAGTTAGACTGGGCAAATATTTTTATCGTATTGGGGTAATATCGCATAATCTGTGTTAGAGAACGTTTTTATTATAAGTATTTGCGCTATAAAATAATTTTAATATTTGCAAAGTTCTATCGGACACAAATATAACATTCGACGTTTAAACTAAAAATTTTACTGTTTTTATACACTCATAATGAAGGTTTATAAAAATATTTAAGTGGTCGGTAATAGCTCTATAAATTCTAAAAGTTATTATTTATATAAAAAAAAATAGTCCTTATCCTTTAATATTCTTTCAATAAATAAAAAATTTAAAAAATAAAATAGTGCACTCTCCTGAATCCGACCGACTGACTGGTCGGTAAAAAAGACATTGTATATAATAGCTGCCCCTATCACCGACCAATTATTTTTTATTGATTATAACATTATTTGTAATAAAATATAAGATTTTAGTATAAAAAATAAATTAAAACATTATATTTAACCTACTAGTTAATAAATATCGTTTAATACTTACATTAACTTTTAGTTTCACTGGTGTAATTAACATATTTTTCGACGGGTTGCAACAAACTCGTACAATTTTAAACTAGCAACACCTGACTGTTTTAAAGTGTACACACTAGGTACACTTACTTTAGGCTCAAACTTCCGTAGTTGAGGACAACTAAGGTCATCAAGATGGCCGAATAGAGACAGTTTTGGAATGATGTAATCAATCACGGCAGCGAGATAATGCGGGGTTTGTAGCTCCAGAAAATTAAAGACATTAATTTTAAAGTTAAGAGTCTGGGAATGCTTAAAGATTTGGTGAAGTGAGCAAGTGAAAGTAAAAGAATAAAAATTAATATTAAATTGCAAGAGCTCATAGCGTTCAGATTCAATTTATTGTTTTTTTTTTCTATTATACATGTTTCAACGTTGATGGGACGTCAATGTTTAAACCTTCGAAACTGCGTGAAAAAAATAACGCCATATCAACGTTCTTGACGTGAAGTTATATTAAATTTTTTTAATTCCTTTTGTAAATTCAGGGCACTATTATGTAGATTCTCACGCACGTGGGTGTCAAGATATATAGAATTTAGTGCAGACGAAAATAAAACCCTCTAAGTTTAATGCATATTATAATAGAGGTATGTACTTTAATTAACGGATTGGTTTAACAATGTGTGTGGCAAAGATAATAATATAGATTATTACTCTGGATGCACATGATAAAATAAACCAATCAGTCTTCGTAGCGGATGTCATCAACTTCGTACGTTTCACGACAACAAGATATCATCCTTCTTCCGGGTTCGTCGAAAAGATAGGTTGTGTTATGTCATGGCTACGAGTTTTATGGAATGACGTTATTAGATTTAGTTTGGATAACCTTTCTTTAAATTTTAGAAATGAATGTCTAGACAAAATAGTAAACATGCACGGGGAGAAAACTGTCTTATAAATCGCGCAGTGACCATAAACAACCTTAGGACGATTTGACGTTGTAATTAGTAATAGGTGGGTTTATGTAATGATTTTTTTATCCGTAATATTTTTTAACCGACTTTCGATAATTCGACCTGTATGTATTTTTTATGTTTGTTCGCGCATATTATATTTTTCACAATATAATAGATTGCAGATGTTGATGGAGCAACTAAATTAGGGTACGCCATTCTATATTGGATTCGTGTTTGGTAATTATTAACCGGAAAGTATATTTTTAAAATATTTGCATTTTTTTCGTCAGAATACCCCATAATTCAGAAATTAATTAAATCAGGTGTTTGAAACCACTGACAAAATGACCATGCTAAAATAAAAACAATTAAAATCAAAGCCGCCTATGTTAAATTTACTCGATTTTTCCGGGTTTTGGATCAAATTTATGCAATAACTGTTAGTCTAAACATAGACAAAGTATATATTTTTGAAATCCTTTCCAACGAATTAAAAATGTACAGGGCGCTTTATTTAAAATAACAAAGTCGATGCTCAATTTTTTAATTTGCAATTGTCATTTGTTAATCTTTTTATCAAATTTTGGCGGTTCAGACAGACCCCAACAACTTTTGAATTTAAGATTTTTTTCTACCTTTAAGAATAAAGCGTGTAGAGCCCATTCAAAATATAACCGAAAACCCTGTACAAAATTTTCATCATCCATTTTTTAATCAATTGACTTCTTTCAACACATTTACAGTTTCGCTTATTTACTGGTCTAAAATAAATGCATATTGAAGTGCATATTTCCATGTTTTTGAAAGCATATTTGCATACATAGGCAGCATAATTTTTTAAAATTAGTTAAAGGTAGTCACTCTTTATTGATTCACTTCGGTTTTTACGTTCAATTGCGTCCACAGGCTCAGCCAGTTTACAACATTCTAGATTGCCGCCCTTGCCATTGACATTTAACTCTCCGTTTTACTAATAGACTGGCATCCACAGCAAAAAGTGGTGTTTACAGGTTAAAACATTAGCATAATTAATCCGCCGCGACACAAAAATCAATTAAACATGACGGAAATGTGTTTACACCATTAAAAATGGATTTATTTTACTGTCACTACTTCTGATTTGCTACGTGAATTAGTATGGCAAATTGACCACAACCGACAAATCACATTTTTTGATAAAACCAGGAAGTAAACTGAACCTTTCCATTTGGGTTTGGTAAACTCTTGTGGGTGTTGATTGACATTTACGAAAGAAAAAAATCGTTGTATATAATTTAGTTGCATATCGAGAATTGTGATTCTTGCACGTGACCATGAGATATATTATATTTTTTTACGGATAAAGTTAATAAAAATAGGATTGTTAAGATTGATTGCAACTATTAGTTAACAATAAGCTTATAACTTTGAATAAAACCTAAACAAAATTGGTTACACTGATATATTAATATATTTAGCGAATGACATTTTTAGAAATCACTAATCACACCGATCAAAGATAAATTAAAAAGAAAAAGAAGTAAAGGCATAAAAGTAGATACTATACTATCTGGAACTACGTAATAGATACAAAAAAATGTTGATACAATAGTTTCTTTAAAATTGAAGTGGTTTTAAAATATAATGTTTCCATGTGTACAGGATGTCCCAATTTTGCTGGAATGATATCAACTATAAAATTTGTATTTTTCTCTATTATTTGATTCCTTATCAAAAACAAACAAGTTACCAATTTAGACTATATGCGATATCTGCGTAGTTTCCGCGATAATTAAGGTTAGGTGTGATTTTTTGAAAACTAGAGCAATTTTTCAAAATACTATAAAAAATTGCAAAAATCTAAAATTAGGCGTTTGGGTGGTAATACTACGAAATCGTTAGCAAATGATGATAAAAATACCTATTTTTTCATAAATATATGTTCTATACAGAAATTCAGTGGTTACAGAGAAAATGCAATATAACAGAAAATCTCAATTATTCCTTGAATATTGTGATGCTGCATTCTTAATAAAAAAAAATTAAGGCATTGGAATGGATAATATAACTATTTGTTTTAAATTTGACAGTTTTTTTGTTGTTTATTGAAATTATTTACATTTAAAATAATTAGATTTTAAAAACGTTTCCTTGTACCGGTGTTTACTTGTTCTATTTTAAAAAATAGCACAATATTCAAGAGCGACTAAATTTGTATAACTGTTACATTGAAAATAATTAAAGTCCAACACTTGCATTAAGAGAGTATCGCCAGAGATTCCCCATAGCAAGGATACAAAACAAGAAAATTTTGTCGAAATTTGCAGTTTTATAAACTCATGGAGTTTTGAAATATATAAAAAGAGAAAAAACTCGTTCAGTCGTCTCTGAAGATTTTCAAATGGAGGTTTTATTATATTTTATTGAATATCCTACCAACTGTTTCAAGATATATATATATATATATATATATATATATATATATATATATATATATATATATATACTAACGGTAAGGATTACTTTTCACCACTTTGTCGAGAATCGACCAAAACATAACGCTATGTTTGTTTCCAGGACCAAGGTGCCATCTGCTACCGTGGTATCTGCCCCGGCAACGCTCATCAGGCAGTTTTCTTGGGGGGCATCGGTATTAAAACCGAAATACCCAAACCCTGAAACAAACAAGGTGTCATGCCATTCGACTTTAAAAGTCAACGAGGGAAATAGGCGACCAGTGGCGCCATCTGTAGGCATTATGGTGCAACTAAATCGCTTTAGATGCGACCTACTTTGGAGCACAAGACGACACATCTCACATAGCTTTTAACTTGGTTAAACTGCTCTGTTGATGAAGTCTAATAAGACCGAAACACGTGCAGCGCGGTTACCAAACTTCACAATCTTTATTTATATATATATATATATATATATATATATATATATATATATATATATATATATATATATATATATATATGATTGTGCAGATGAATTCTTAAAAGAGAAGAAAAAAAATAAATCGTGGGTAATATATATATATATATATATATATATATATATATATATATATATATATATATATATATACATATATATATATATATAATATAGAGTGTGAAGTTTGGTAATTTTTTTTCTTTTTTCTAGTTTCTAGTTTCTACTTCCATGTAATTTGTTGTTATATGTCGTTTATGTTTATAACTATGTTACTCAAGTCGGTTTCCAATATTAATTTTCAATAATGGTTTTAAATTAAAAATGTAGCAATAAATAAATATAGAATAAAATTAGGACTATAGTTACGCAAATAGAAATATTATTCATTCCATGGCCTCCTATGATTTTTATTTGAAAACAACGAGTGATTTCGTAGTATGTCCACCCTGTATAGGTGTGGACGACAATGTTGTATTCCGTATACGCATTGATGATACTTTATAAACTAGAAATTACCACCCAAACGCCCAATTTTAGACTTTTGCTATTTTTTATAGTAATTTGAAAAATAGCTTCAGTTTTCAAAAAATCACACATAACCTTAATTAACTCGGAAACTACGCAGAAATCGACTTTAGTTTACACTGGTAACTTATGTTTATTTTTGACAAGGTATCAAATAATAGACATAAATACAGGGTGTCCCGTTTAAAATTTTATAGTTGATGTCCCAGCAAAATTGGGACACCCTGTATACATGGTAACAATATGTTTTAAAAGAACCTCAAATTTAAAGAAACTAATGTATGACATTTTAGTATCTCACATATCTGGGTTTAAAACAATTAGTTTTTAAAATATTGACCTTTTAAGAATTATGCTTAATTTCATTTCATATTATAATATCAACGTAGAAAAGGATTAAACATGTTTGTAAGAACTTAAAAAAATATTTTATTGTGAACTATAACAGTATATGTTATTTAAATGAAACTCTATAAAAATAAAAACCTAATATAGGATACTTTATATTTAAGATTACTACATAGAAATATGTCCAGCGCGTCAAGCCTGGACTGTTTTCTGGCAATGTAATATGTTTATTTCGCCCAATTTGCAGACGTAGTTCTCATTCAAGAGCATCCAAGTTTACCATTTTTGTTTTATTTTAAAGGCATTTGATTTATTACTGATATCCATGTGTAGTTACATAAATGTAATTATTTTTTTTCTTATATTGATGTTTTATGATATCAAAATTCACATGGAATGATAAGCATTATTTTAAAAGAAACAGAATTATTTCAAATAAATCAGATCATAATATTTTACTTGAAAAATAATATTAATTCTGTAATTTGATGTTTGCATTTCTCCCTTAGTACTCCTTGCACATTTAAATAATTAGTGCTAGTATCTGGAGTAAGCATTCTGCGCGTTTCTCCCTTAGTACCACCCTTGCACACTCAGTACTAGACTGTTTTGGTTATTTTAATAATTAAATGAACAATAGCAGTCGATACATAACATTTCATTATTTATGTTAGTGTCTTCAAAATCAGATTGAAATGAACCATGATTAATGATTTAGAGTTTATTTGATTTAAGACTTTTTGGGTAAATTGGTTGCTCAGATTATTTTTTAAACATTTTAGGTGTCATCTTGGTTGGGTCAGCTTTCTACATTGTTTGATTATAAAAATAGTCCGGTCACCACTTCGATAAAATAAGAATATACTACTATTGTTCATAATAATATTGAAAGTACTAAACCTGACAATTAATTTTAATAATTTATTATAATGTGTAACATGTGTTATTTGATTAATGGCCAATACCAATTAACTAAAAAAAAATAATAATCATAAACGAAACAAATGTATTTAAAAAAAAAGCCTACAAAATCAACTAGTAAAATATTCTTCTCTACCTTGTCCTCTATAATAATATAGCATCATACTAGGCCTGTCTATAAATTGAATTTTGAAGATAAAAGACAAAATGTTACATTCTTCAACTTCGCGATACACTCTATGTTTTTATTATCCTGATAAACACATGCTTATGAGCTATGTACAGATAAAACATATGTCGGCAAGTTTTCTTGTCGTTTAAATTAACACGGACCATATATATCTTTCTCTTTTACATATTTGGCTTAAAGAATTTGTATCATGGATGTTTCGTGTCTCTAAAGCGCCTGATGGAAAAGAAAGCCATTAGTTTCGAGCATTACAACCAAATGAAGATAGTCAGCAATATTTCTAGCTTAGTATGTCAATTTTTTAAAAAATTGCGTCTTATTTTTTAATATTTTATTAAGTAACATAAACACACACATTATAACCAATTAGGAGCTTTCCGTCCACTTCTGTGACATAGCTGTAATGGGCTAATATGCCTCATATAGACAGAGTATAATAATAAAAAATTGGTAAATTTCCTTTACCCGGAATTTCCATTTTTATGAATCTATTTTCTTTTATTAAGAATAGTAAAGTGTGACCTAATTTAGTTCAGTACAGAGTCCTTTACAAACATATATATACTGTCTTTAAGAATATTTTTATTGGGCGCCATTTTGTTCCGTCATATTGGATTCCTACTAATATCTTACCAGTTTCTATCTATACCACACTTTATTCTTACATCAAATTTAATTTTTCTCCAAAATTATATGAGGCCGCCATTTGGTTTCGCCATCTTGAATTCGAACCAAAACTTTACCAGTTCATCTCTATATGACACTTAATGATTGCACAAAATTTTAAATTAATCTAATAAATATTTTCTTAGTAATAATTTTTTAACCTTTTACTAGTCATCTCGTTACGGCATAATGAAATATTACCAGGACATCCCCATACTTTTTTTTTACTAAAATTTGAGGTCAAACAAGTAAGTAGTTTTAAAGCTATGCAGAGACAGACAGACAGACAGTCGATCTGGATGGACAGACGGACCGGCGCAATTGATAAAATATATTTTTTGGCATGTAGTGACACTAAAATCTGAGACGGTGATTTTTTTCATGACAACAAAAATTTTATTTGGCCGCCATTTTGCCACACCATCTTGAATTAGTGCCAAATTTTTACTAGTTCATCTCTATACCACAAGTAATTATGACACATAATTTGAAATCAATTCATTAAGTAGTTTTTTCAGGCTGAATTTTTAAATATTTTATTAAAAGGTATTATTATTAAATCGGCCAAAATTTTACTAGTTGTTTCCTACATAATAATCGATTTGTATGCAAAATTTAAGTTCAATTGGATGAGTAGTTTTTAAGTAATAATTTTTTTAACATTTCACCATGCCGCCATTTTGTCATGTCATGCCCATATGACTCTTAATTTCTGACTAAAATTTGAAATCAATCGGATAAGTAGTTTTTTAGTTATGCCGCGAACAGGCAGACCGACAGACAGATAGACCGATGGAATTCAGAAAAAATATTTCTCGCCATCTTAGGGACCCTGAAACGTAAACATCTGAAAAAGGAGAGTGATTTTTTCATGATTACAATACTCCCCTTCTACAAGGGAAGTAAAAAACAAATATAATTTTCAAATTAAAAGTTTAATCCGTTTGGTAGCAGAACTGTAAGATGACGGTATAAAAAGTTTTTGAAAAAATTGCCTAATGATCGATCGGATTTTATTGAGAGCTGCATATATGTGACGCATTATGTTACAAGGCTAATAATTAATTAATCTTCTTTTTGCCATCTAGGAGTGGCAATCAAAGTGATTCTTATTTAGCTGTGACCTTTATATTTTCATCTAAAAGACCCCTTTTTGATGCTAACCCATTTCACGTAAGGTCCCAGACCAGTGGGCTTTTTGACCATTGTGCCCCCAAACATTTTTTTATTGAATTATATATACCGAAGCATTTGTATAAAAGTTTAAGACAATTAGAAACTTTCTTGCCTAATTTAGCTTTGAAAGTGTAAATTATTAAAAAAAATGCCAAAAACTAGTATATTGAGACAGGTAAAATAACCACAAAACATACCAAAATAAACGGCATATAAACTCGTCTAAAACTTAAAAGTGTAGTCTAGTTTACAAATTCAAAATGATGTTAATTCTTGCTACTCTCAGTAAAAATATCAATGAGTACTCATTGGATTTGGAATAGCGTCTAGAAAAGTGTGCACAAATTTTAAACACGAGGATAACCGATATCAGCCTTCGATGGAAAAAAGCCATTTCCCGCTTAGTTTGTCAATTTAAAAAAATTTATATTTCATTTTTTAACATTTTATTAAATAACATCAACAACGTCTTGATTTTATAACCAATTAGGAGCTTTCTATCCATATCCTATGGCTGTAATAGGCTAATACTCTCCATATAGAGATAGTAGCGATAATAAAAAAAAACAAATATAATTTTAAAGTAAAATTTTAATGCTTGCAAATTTACTGCTGAGTTAGGTAGCAGAACTCTGAGATGACCTTATAAAAATAGAAAAAAAAATTTAAAAAGCCGAATGAAGCGAAGTTTTCTGAAATAGAGCTATTATTTTTATTAAGGCCATTAAGTTCTTATAGTGAGGTCCTTTTGAAAAACTAACAGTTAACAGTAAATTTTTTATCTCGTTTCTGCCATACGCAGGAGTGGCAATCCAAGTGATTCGTATTCAGCTGTGACTGTATTGTCATCTTAAATGGATCTCGATGCTAACCCATTTCAAGCAAGCTCTCAGCCCAGTCGGCTTCTCGACCATTGTGTCTAAATATTTTTTACTTAATTAAATATTCCGAAACGTTCGGTTCGTTTAAAGCAGGGGTGCTCAAACGGCCGATCGCGATCGACCAGTCGATCGCGAGTGCTTTTTGAGTAGATCTCGAGAAGAAAACATTTTTTAATAAGTAGGTACTTAACTAAACTGCAAAAATGTATTACGTAATAAAATAACACTATGCTAGCGGCAAAAGGCGACTTTATCAAAGGAACGCGCGGTACTTGTCAAAGAAACGCCGCGTTTTTTATTCTTGTCGCTTTTCTAGAAATTTCGGGCGACGCGTTTGACGGGAACATTCGAGACTTTCGTTCACGCCGATATAAATGTTGCGCCTGCAGGAATTGGAGTCATTCTGAATTGCAACTTGAAGGCAATACTACGTCGATACAAAGTTTATTATTAAATAGTACAAAATGAGTGCAGCGAAGAAATCTAAAACGTATCGTTTTAATAACGATTGGGAGAAAGAATTTTTGTTTTGTATGGTGAAGGATAAGTGCATATGTCTTATTTGTCGTGCGTCAGTTGCAATACCTAAGCGTGGTAACTTAGAGAGGCATCATAAAACGGTTCATAAAAACTATGAAAAGGATTTTCCGCCACAGAGTGAATTAAGAAAACGAAAAGTACGTGATTTGATATCTTGTTTGAAAAATGAACAAACCATGTTCACAAGACCAGCCAAACAATCAAAAGCTGCTACGATCGCGTCATTTAAAATATCTCATATATTGGCGAAACACAAGAAACCATTCGAAGATGGATCGGTTGTGAATGAAGCATATATTGAAGCGGGTGAGACTTTATTTGGAGATTTTAAAAATTAAACAGAAATCATGTCTGCTATTAGAGAACTTCAGTTATCTCGTCCGACTGTCACAAGGAGTATTGAAGTCATGAGTCGGGACATAGCAGATAAACTAAAAAATAATATCATGGAATGTACATACTTTTCTTTACACTTCGACGAATCCACCGATATGACAGACACTGCCCAGCTGTGTATTTTTATTCGGATGATATTCAATGACATGTTGGCTAAGGAAGAATTTTTGACAGTCATTCCTCTGAAGGGGAAGACCCGTGGCGAAGATATATATGACGTTTTCTTCAATTTTGTAAAAAACTACAAGCTACCAATATATAAATTAGTGTGCATTACAACCGATGGAGCACCAGCAATGACTGGAAACAAAAACGGTTTTGTGGCATTGTGTCGAGCTAATGAAGATTTCCCTTAATTTTTTTCAATCCATTGCATTATACATCAACAAGTTTTGTGTTCAAAAGTTTTAAACACGGAGGAAATTATAAGCATTGCAACAAAAATTGTCAATTCCATTCGTACACGTAGCTTGCAACGGCGGCTCTTTAAGTTGCAATTGGAAGATAGGGAGTCAGCTGAACACACTGATTTAGTTCTTCACACGGACGGTTTCAAGAATTATTGCCCGAAATAACAGCTTTTCTAGACGAAAGAGGTAATGACACTCAGATGTTGAAAAACGAACAATGCACTTAAACACCATTAACTTGGAGCTTCAAGGTAAAGGAAAAACTGTTATTGAGATGATTAGCGCAATAAACGTATTCAAAAGTAAATTGCAACTTATGATAAATCAACTGAAAAGAAAGGATCTGAAACATTTTCCGTCTTTGAAAGCAAGGATTCCTCAGCTAAATTATGATACGTATGAGGCTGAATTATCAAATATTTTGGGACAATTCGAAATGCTTTTTTATGATTGTAGTAAATTGGCAAATGTAGCATCATTTATGAGTTATTTCATGTAAAAACATTGAGGAATTAGCTACTGAAATAGCAAGTCAGTTTAATATGAACTCATGTTCTGTTGAAAATGAGTTGGTGCAGATTATATCAGATATACATCTCAAAGCTACAGCATCTGATACAAATTTCTGGTGTTTTATATCTGAAGATAAATATCCGAATCTAATGCAAATCGCCCTTCAACTGACAGCAATGTTTGGGTCAACTGACTTGTGCGAGTCTGCATTTTCTGAAATGAAGATAATTAAGTCAAAATATGGCAATCGACTAACTGACGATTATATGTCATCATGCTTGCGATTAGCACTCAGTGGTTACGTACCGTCTTATGAAAAGTATGCTGAGGACATGCAGTGCCACGCTTCAACATCCAAAGTCACTCCTTAGTTAAGTTAACACCATATGTAACTCTTTTGTTTTGTAACAACCAATAAACTCGCAATTTTGAATAACTATGAGTTTTTTCATTGATATTGTAGAGAAGAACCTAACTAAACCTAACCCAAACCTTGACTAAAATAATGTATATTGTGCGGAAAGCTAATATCTATATATGCTACGGTACACCCTACCTAGGTAGGTAGGTAGGGTGTATGTATCGTGTATGTACGACAACCCTACATCACACATACTTGTAGCCACTCAGAGTCGAGCGTAAGTAGTCTAAAAATATTGAGGTAGATCGCCAGCAGTTCAAGTTTGAGCACTCCTGGTTTAAAGGTTTAAGAAAATTAGAAACCAATGTATTCTTATAGTGAGATCCTTTTGAAAAACTAACAGTTTTAGTAAGTAAACCTTTATCTCCTTTCTGTTAATCAAAGTGATTCACATTCAGCTGCGACTGTGATAAGGGCTCCAGCACAGTCGGCTTCCGAAATCGTAGTTAATTTAATCAACCATGGTGCCTTCGAACAGCCTAGAAGCGGATACAATAATAACAATGAAAATCGAGACAAACATTTTATAAGCTATCAACGAAAACCCTAATGCATCGGTAAGAACTATAGAACAGGAAGCTAATGTGTCAAAATCAACAGTACAGAGAGTTTTAAAGAAGAATAAGTACCATCCATACAAACCCATAATAGTACAAGGACTTAAGGAAATTGATTTTCCAAGACGACTAAAGTTCTGTGAGTGGTATACTAGGAGATGTAATGAAAATCCTGATTTTGTAAATCATGTCTTGTAGTCCGATGAGAGCAGGTTCACGAACTGTGGAGTCTTTAATAGGCACAACCGTCATTATTGGGCTATGCAAAATCGTCACGAAATGGCAGATAGACGTCTACAGATCAGATTTGGAAGTAACGTTTGGTGTGGGATCATTGGTAAGTTAACTTAACCAATCTTTTTTAAATAGGCACCAAATGATTTTGATTTTTTTTTCGTTTAGTTCTTTAATGATACTAAGATTATAATCTAATAAAAAAAGCAAAACGTTCTACTCTACCCGGTCAACTTACTTTTTTGATATTGTATTACATTTTTATTCAATCATTTTGTATTGTAGTTTCGAAGAACCTATAAAAATAGAATTGCGTTCTATAAATTTATTAACACTTTATCTAAATTTTCTGCAGATTTAGCTAATTCTCTAAAATTATTTTGATTGTCTGAATTTAATGATTTATTATTACCCGGGAAGCCTAGTTCTTCCGTTATGAAAAAAATACCATATTAATCAAATGTCGAATTATTTTTCGATTTTCATTATGATTTATAAAAAGGAGTTCAGCTGTATTTTCGAATAATTTAAATTTTAAAGCGCAAGGGGTTTGTTCTTTTGATATTTTATGTTTTATTAAGGCACGGTGTACTTCTTTAAGATTCCCATATCACTGAAATAAATTGATTTAGTATTTCCGAAATTAATATGCAATACCAACAAAGTAATTTATTACGGCTATTACTTCCCACTAACCAAATATGTTTTTCTTTTTCATAATAAAGCTGAATAGGTTTCAATTGTATACAAGCTCATTCATTACGGGATGTTTCGATAATTATTTTTAGAAAGAAAATATCAACTTTTTAATAAAGATAATTTTCCCTTTATAATTTATAGTTTCTAGTACCACCCGGCAGACCCTGCCACCCTTGACTGTTGGGCACCTATTTATAAATTATTAACCATTTCAGGAAATTGACTTATTGGACCATTTTTGTTTGACTACAACCTAAACGGGCAGAGGTACCTTTTGCGAAACCAGGTTGTACCAGCCTTACGAGCTATTCTAACGGAAGATGAATTAAGAAGAACTTGGTTTCAACAAGACGGATGTCCGGCTCACAATACCATTCAAGTCAGGAACTTCTTAAGAGAGCAGTTTGACGAAAGAATAATTTCTTTAAATGGTCCAATATCTTGGCCTCCTAGATCCCCTGACCTGTCGCCCTTGGATTTCTACCTCTGGGGTCACACGAAAAATTAAATCTATGAATTTGATCCCACCGTGACCACAGAAATCCTGAGACAAAGAGTTCTGGACACATTTAGAAATTAACCTTAAGTACATTTACCAGGGCTGTACGAAAAACGGTCACCAATTGTCAAAAATGTGTCGATGCAAATGGACGTCATTTTGCAGATTTGTAAATTAATGTTACCCACTTACAAAATAATTAAAGCTCATTTAGATTTTTTAAGTCGTTATTTACGTTCATGTTGTATTGAAAATTCAATGCGTTCAATATATTACTTACTTATTAAGGTAATCTTGTGACAAATAAATCATGGCCTCCTTTAAAAACATTAAAACCTAATTTACGAAGTATGATATTTTGATGACACTAAAATCTTTAATGCACTTGTTAAATATCACTAGACTGGAAATTTTTCCAAAAATTCCAAAAATCGAAAAATCTAATATAGCGGTCATAAGAAAAATGAAAGTTGAGGCGGGTTCCGGGTTAACAAAAAATAATAAAGACGTGTCGTATACGCCATCTTATTTGTCTTAAAAATGTGTCCCAATAATGTCACATTTTGACAACTGTCAAATTTACCGTTCTGGATATACCGGCGAAAAACGAAATCCGCCATTTTCGGTTTTTCGCCAATATTTCCCAAACTTATTGATCGATCGTAAATTTGAAGCCAGATATCGAATGCAATAAGTTTCCTCTAAAACTCTCCCCATTTAACTTTTGCTGTAGGTATATTAGGAGCCGAGATCCCTATATAGAGAAGCGAATCTGAGACACACTGTATATTAGAATTTGTCTTGACAAAGTTACAAAATATTTATGGCGAATTTCAAAAAAAAAGACTTTATTTAATTTCCATAGTCATATATTTGCCATGTAAATGCTGTTTTCATGTTTTTCCGTCGATCAAATAAATTTCTTCATTACTAAGATAAAAAAAAAATTGAATTTTATTGTTTTTAGATATTGGGTGTATTTCCCTATTTCTGATTTCTTTATGAAGCTTCTGAAAAAACTACGCTTTTATCAAAGGCTTAAAACACTAAGGTATTTAAATTTTTGTAATTTGTCTTGTGCTTCTAAATATGCTTTTTCTGCAGATCGCCTCCTCCTGCTTCCCCCAAAAGAGAAGTTTGTTAAGAGTTGCCACCAAAAAGCTTTTTATTGAATGTTGTTAACGAAGAAGTTATGTCACTTATTGATTTTAATATTGCCGCTTGCGTGGCACGAAAACCTTTATTAAAAATCATACGCGAAATCTAGGTTAACTATTTCAAAGGCCACAATATTCTTTAAGAAAACTGCAAAAAATCGAAACCAGTTCAAGACGGTCGAACCAAAAACCGGTCACAATTAATTTTACTTACTTTTCACAACAAAGCGTTCCAATCCAAATTGATAAACTCGGCTAACCGCTCATAATACACCAATCAGTCGACACTGTTAATTCCAATTTCGAAGAACCACAACAGCTGTCTAGCGTGTCCCGATATCTAACAAAGTCTGGTGGAATCACAGCTGATCCTAGTTATGAATATTAAACAAATACCTCACGAAACAATGTCAGCTCACGGATAAAATTCACCTTTAAGAGTCACAGAAGCTTCGCACGGGGAAGACAGAAGAAACGACGCGATTTTTTTTTTGGTAAAGCCGCTCGAAAAGAAGCGTAGTAACGGTAATCGACGCACTCGATGGTCAAGTCGGTACTATGGCCGCCAAGAAGTCGTTCGGACGGTGTGCCACTTGCTGGTATCCGACGGTACTCTTGGGCGCTTTCACGATGACATTGAGGTGTCTCGCACTCTCTCCTCTGCGGCCCCAAATTGATGTGTGCAAGGTGCAGAATATTTCGTCGTGAGTTTTGCGAGTGTTTGTAAATATTGAATAATGTTCCGAGATTTTTGTACAGATTTTTTATGTAGAAGTTTATAGAGTTTAATTAAGCATATGATAATTTATGAGTCACGTATTTTATGACGTATAAGAGTATCGACCATTTCACTCATATATGCGAAAGTAGAGGAAATTATTCAAAATTTCAGAGATTATACAGCTCGAATTTAATTCAGCCAATTAAATGCATTTTTCTAAGCAATCAAATCCTAAATATCAGCGAATATACAACCACGTCGCTTGTATATTCGCTAATATACTCGCTACTTGCTATAACACAGGTATTTACTATTGTTTTTAATGAAATTAACATAGAAACCAAACCTACCAAATATTTGTCACTGTCACTTAAAATAAAAAATCGGTAAATTCATCATTTATTAGGAATAGTGAAGTCTGACCCAGTTTTGTTTAGTACATAGTAACAGTATATATGTTTTACATATACTGTCTTTTAATTTTTGTTGGGTGCCATTTTGTTCCATGATTCCTACCAATATTTTACCATTTTCTTTCTATAGTCGAAAGCGCTCTTATCGTGCGGGTCCAAAGGTCACCAACATTATGAATCAAATCAGAAAACACAGTGAATACCAAAATATTGTGTGATTCTTTTATCAAGCCATTAAATCTAGATGGACTATTTACAAATACACAGGGAGAAAGAAAATAGTTTTTTTTATTATAATACGCAATATTATTAAGCCACTTAATATTATTTTATATATTAAATGCCGAGGGACTAAATAAAAAAATTCGCCAAATATGTATTTGGTTAAAATTTTTTGGTTGGCAAAAACAAAAATACACAAAATGGCAAGCGCCCTAATAAAGGCGGAAGGCGGTTCGAATCAGTGGAACAATCAGGATATCTTCTGTTTATACAGCCACTTAATGAAGAGATTTTTTTATCAATCACCAAAAATTATGAGCCATACAGTGTCATTTATTTAAATGCGGGGCACCCCTGTGAAAGAAAACTAGTTTTTTTTTGTATTGTGATAAAAAAAAATTATTTTGCAAGAATATTATACACTTATGTTAAAAACACAAGATATGATTTGTTCAGATCTTTACGTTTAAGGGTCCCTAGATGCCGGAAAATATGTTTTCTTAATTCCGTCTGTCTGTAGGTATGTCTGTCCGTCAGTCTGTCTGTTCGCGGCATAGCTAAAATGGCGAATTTGGCTTATCCGAATGTTCTTCATAATTGCCAAAGTTAAAATTTGCGCATATCACACTGTATATATTTGTTTTCCTTTTCAT
Organism: Kuschelorhynchus macadamiae; assembly: GCA_030620095.1. Lineage (NCBI taxonomy): Eukaryota > Metazoa > Arthropoda > Insecta > Coleoptera > Curculionidae > Kuschelorhynchus > Kuschelorhynchus macadamiae. The sequence goes on from JAUTXW010004710.1 coordinate 134,439, forward strand.
TGTTACTGCATGATATACTATACATATATATATATATATATATATATATATATATATATATATATATATATATATATATATATATGTATATATATATATTTATATATATATATATATATATATATATATATATATATATTATATACTTCTTTGTACGATTTTAAAATATGTTGTTGCACGTTCGATAGGAGGAACCATCACCGATAGTAAACTGTTTATTGCATTTAGGGTTTATGATAGGAAAATACCGAAACGATCCTTCGATTTCTTCAAATTCCCATTTTATTAGCTGTAAAATGCTTTAATTTTGACCATGGGAAAGCGAAGATAAAAAAACCCCTTTTGCCAACGAATAGGACCAATCAAAAAAATACATATATATATATATATATATATATATATATATATATATATATATTATATATATATATATATATATATATATATATATATACATATATATATATATATATATATATATATATATATATATATATATATATATATATATATATATAAATAAGCGATGATAAAGCGATTTTACCGAATTTTATATATCAAATTTTGTCTTATAATTAATAAAACAATTATATATATATATATATATATATATACACGCTTTAAATTTCGAATTTTATATATCAAATTTTTCTTATAATTATTTATATATTGCAAATATTACAAATGTACTAAAAAAGAAAGCAAAAAAATGGTGTCAAATCTAATAAAAAAAAATTTAAATTAAGATTCGCTGGCGAATATCCAGGAGCCAGTGACAAAAGTTCTGAGAATCGGTATAAGGAATGAACAGAAACTTGTGCATGAAAAAAAACGTAATTTACTTCCGAAGAAGATTAAGAAATGTACACGAAAAAATCCAAAGGAAAAGACTTAAGTTATAATGCAAAAATGGATATTCATTATGCAATTTATGATTTATACACGTCAAAGACCAATATAATCCTTCAGAAACTTTTTAATATTAAAGACTAAAAAATATCATCACTTAAAAAGTCCTCATCTTCTGAGTCGTCCTCAAATGGCGCAATGGTCGTGGGTGCTATTTCGACATCTAGAACTCCTTCTCGATTTCACCAATCCCATATTAATTTCTACGTATGTTCCACAGATTTCTTTTAGTACTCCAGCGTAATATAACTTAATGAATCTTGCCAAACAATTTGCACTTCATCTGATGTAAGACCATCGTTTACGTGTTTTTCGTAATATGATTTTGCCCCAGCCCATAATAATTCTATTGCGTTAAACTGGCAATGGTACGGCGGCAGTCATAAAACCTCATGTCTATTTTCCCGTAATCATTCAATATTCATCTACGGCATATATTGTTGGTTTTTCAATAGATTTTGCCATTAAAAGAAGTTTTAGTTTCAGCATATTGGGTAAAGGATTTTGTTTTTGTTTTATTAGCCAGTCATAAATATCACTTCTCTTCCAGGATGAAGTAGGTTGTTTATTTAAGATTCTTGAATGATAAGATTTGTCCATTGTCCAGAATAATTAAAGATGAAGCATTTAAATTTGGGATCAGTTGTTCTTTTAACCACTTTTCAAACAGTTTATAGTTAATGTTATCATGGTAGTCCATACTTTTTGATGTTGAAGGAAACAGTAAACTTGCACCTGAGAGAAATCCTGTTGAAGAACCTGCATGCAAAATGATGAACCATTTTCCCGTCCCACATCCCTTTTTTCTCTTGACACTTTTTACAGACTCGTCAAGCCAAGATTTCGAACCACTTCCATTTGAAAATATCCAAGTCTCGTCTAAAAATACCACTTTTCTAAATTTTGAATTAACATTTTTCGTGTATTTCCTTTTTATATTATATTTATATATTTTATATCGAAAACCCAACATTTTTATTAATTTTGACAACGATTTTAGTCCAATTTCCAATATGCCTCGATTTTTTAAAGCTTCTTTTAAAACTTGAATCCAGTTTTACATTGTCACTTAAGTCTTCTTTCTTTGGCTTTTTTCGTGTACATTTCTTAATCTTTTTCGGTAGTAAATTATGCTTTTTTTCACAATTTTCTGCACAGTCCTTATACCGATTCCCAGAGCTTTTGCTACTGTCTCCTCGATATTAGCCGGTGAATTTCCATTTTCGTATTATTTTATAAGATTTAATACCATTTTTTTCGCTTGTGGATGCAAAAAACCCGAATATTGTTTTCTATTACTCATTTTGTCACTGACTTGTCAATCTGACTTTGAAGTGACATCGCTCAAAGATTTTTGCAACTGCTGGTATTTATATGTTTATCCTCTTTTTTCATATGAAAATATCATAGGTCTATCTAATTCATCTTCCGGATTTTATGCGGAGGATATGATTACATGTATTAAAAGAAAAAGAAACTTAAAAAGTTTGTCGTTGATAAATCGTATGATCCGCCCGATAACACTGCTTTTGACTATACCTATGCCACACTTGACTATTGGGCATAATTTAAAATAAACTTATTAAGTAGTTTTTACGTTGACACATACCACCATTTTGTTACGTCATGTTGAATTCGTACCAGTTTATCCCATTTTCACATTTAATTATTCTGCAAAAAAAGTCAATTGAACAAGATTTTTTTTCGTATCGCCATCTTAAATTGAAACCCATATCAGTCTTTACCTATTCCGTTAGTCTGCAGATATTTCCTTGATACTAAGTTTCTAAATAGTTCTCGTTTACGATCCCCCTGTTGTTATATTAGACGGGTGTATTATTTGGGGTTAGAATCCAGTAAATAAAAAACAAAAGCCTTTTTTTTAAATTTTCGACGTTTCGCAACTTTATTGTTGCATAGATTTTATATCCTGCAAAAAAACCCATATTATCAGTCTTTACTTACGTTAGTCTGCAGATATTCTCTAACCCCTCAAATAATACACTACTCTAACATAACAACACGAAGATCGTTAACGAAAACCATTTAGGAACTTAATATCTGGGAAACATATGGACCAACGGGATAAGCAAAAACTGATAATATGGGTTGTACATTTTACGGGTACATAACAGTTAAAAGTTTTAAGTAGCTGCACGACAAAAAATACAGTTTATTTAACACGTAGTATATACATTTATGTACATAAAGAGGTATTAGAAATATTTTTTTAAACTAAAGAAATGGATGGCGAGATACGACGAATTTAGATTATTTTTGCGTTTTAAGGGCACTACACCCCTCATTCCCATATGGGTTACGGAATACTTCAGGCGACGTAGTAATAAATATTAGTTTGTTATGGCTATAATTGAAAATGAAAAACAAAGTAGTTTTGTGTAATATTATACGAGGTTTTAACTAGAATCGAATTTATTTTAATTTTTAATAAGAATAATAATAATACCAAAAAAATATAATTTTTGTTGAAAAGCAATTTTCAACATATTCCCCGACCTTAAAGTCTCTAATTTCAATACGCCAAATACATATTTTATTAATCAAAATATAACTTGAGATAAAAAACATTCATTTAAATAAAATATAATGCACATATAACTAAATTACTCTTGTGCATTAGGCAAGGGGCACACCTTTTTGAGCTTTTAATTTTACCATTCGCACTTTCACATCATTTCCAGGGACGACTTCCAAAATTCGTGCTCGTGGCCATTTTAAAGGAGGTACATGGTCTTCTTTTAATGGCACAAGGTCATTGGGCTTTAGATTTTCTGAAGGAATTAAACATTTTGGTCAATTTTGGAGTTGATTTAAATATTCTATCGACCACCGTTTCCAAAAAGTGTTGTTAAATTCTAGTGCAATGTTGCCAAAGCGAAAGTCGATTTTTTGGAGCCGAAACTAAATCCTTTTCTGGAGACGAAGTTAGGCTACTTTCAATAAGGAAATGTCCGGGAGTTATTATATTTAAATCAAACGGATCATTTGACATTGGATATAGATCTCTCGAATTAAGAATTGCCTCAATTTGAGTTAGGTAAACGTCGACTATTTAAAAATAGACTTATGTTTTTTTTTACTAGATCTTAACCCCAAATAAAACACCACTCTATGCAAAAATGTTTTAACATATTACCAGGTGAACCTTAATTTTTGGTCAAAATTTGAAGTCAATCGAGTAAGTAGACAGATACACCGACAGAATATGTTTTTTTGTAAATGTAAAAACCTTTGAAGTCAATTGGATTACAGGGTAAACATAAGATTCGACCTCAAATTCGACCATATTTATATGAATTAGTTTCGGAAGATCATTGCCTAAAAAGGTAATATTTATCATTTGCCTTAAAACATATTTTTGCTTACCGTCAGGTTCTGTGATTTTGCGAAATTTACGTTTTACTGATAACACATTAGGGTATTCCAATTTTAGCTCTTCTAAAATATAATTTTCTTCAAAAAAAGTATCGACACCCTTTAAAATACCACGTTTTTCTACATAAAATTTAGGTATGTAGGCTACTAAATTATTATTTGCTGTTTGCAGCGTTATAATGGGTAAGTGAAACTTTAATTTTGTTTCGGCCTAACGGGGTGATTTTATCTATATATTTTTTAATTAAGGGGTTTTGTTTTAAAAAGTGTCCTACTTTAATTGCATGCAATTTTCCGATATGATGATCTTTCGATTCAATAAAAACCTGATAAGGGCATTTATCTGATGATCGATATTTTGTATTTAAGTCATAACGTTTTTCGTTAGATATACTACTATTTGGGATATCTATATTGTCATGTTAGGTAGCCTGACTTTCCGATATAATATTTGTATTTAAATTTTTTTCAAATGATTTGTGTGCAAAAGCATTAATTAAATCTTTGAGGGGGTGTTTTTTGGGGTTGTTTAATTGGCTTGTTTGTCTACAAGATTTATTACTTTCTTGAGGTCAATTTAATTCTGAGGCCTGAGAGTTATTTATTGGAATAAACTCACCCAGGTTAGTTGTATCCATCTCAACCCCCTCCTGACCTGATTCCGGGTCAGGGGGATTTTTTTTATTATAGTTATCCAAATTCATTGAACTCATATAAACCTAACTATCTTCACTATATGCAAAACAAGGTATAAGATTCTATATAGCACACATCGAAATCGAGTAAGTAGACAGATAGACCGACAGACGGACCGACGGAATTGATAAAATATGTTTTTTGTAAATTTAAAACCTGAAAAGGTGATTTTTTCACGATTTCCAAAAATTTATTTTGCCGTCATTTTGTTCCTGCATCTTGAATTAGTAACACAGTTTTACTACTTGATACCACAATTAGTTATGGCACACCATTTGAAATCAATCCATTACGTAGTTTTTTATACCACCATTTTGTTTCGCCATTTTGGATTCGTACCAAAATTTTATTAGTTGATTCCAACATAACATCATGCAAAATTAGAAATAAATTGGATAATGGGTTTTTTTCATAATAATTCTTTTAACATTTCACCAGGCCGCTATTTTGGATTTTTAGTAAAATATTACCAGGTCATCCCCATATGACCCTTAATTTTTGACAAAAATTCGAAGTCAATCGGGTAAGAAGCCTTTAAGGTATGCCGCGAACTGACAGACAGACCGACAGAAGAACTGACGGAATTGATAAAACTTTTTTTTTTTGAATCTAGGGATTCTAAAACTTAATGATTTGTAAAACCTGAGATGGTGATTTTTTCACGATTACAAACATTTTACTTGGCCGTCATTTTGTTCGGCCATCTTAAATTAGTACTATAATTTTACTAGTTGATCCCTATACCATAATTAGTTATGAAACACAATTTGAAATCAAACAATAAAGCAGTTTTTTCAAGATGAATTTTTAAATATTTTATTAAGCCGCCATTCTGTTACGCCATTTGGAATCGTGTCAAAATGCTACCAGTTGATTCCAACATAATACTTGATTTTTTACAAAATTTGAGACAAATTTGATGAGCAGGATTTTATTAATAATTTTTTAACATTTCATTAGGCCGCCATTTTGTGTTGCCATATTCTATTTTCACCAAAATGTTACCAGGTCATCCCAATATGACCCTTAATTTTTTATTAAAATTTGAAGTCAATCGGGTAAGTAGTTGGTTAGCTACGCCGCGAACAGACAGACAGACAGACCGATGGAATTGAGAAAACATGTTTTTTGTCATCTAGAAATCATGAAACGTAAAGATCGGAAAAAATCTCGGAAAGTAATTTTTTGACGATTACAATACTTCGCTTTTACGAGGGAAGTAAAAAAACGATGTCTGACGTTTCGGAAACAGTTCCTGAAGAAATTTGAGAAAAAGTAACACCAACAAGCATTAAAAAAACAAAAATAAAACAGTGGGGCGATTTCTTACATTTTTGATATTTGAGAAAGTACAATTTGGATGTGAGCACATCATTGAAAAAAAAAGTGAAGATTTTGGAGGACTGGGCTAGCAATATGAGAAAGAAATATGATTCATGAAAAATACCAACTTAGATTCACTTTAACATTTCGTAAAGAAAGTTCTGGGAGTTTAGCGTATGATGTGTTTGTAAAAAAAATTGAATTTTTTCGTAGGAGCTTGGCTGGTGGGGCTATGAAACTAAAGTAGGCGCCACCGATATATGGCCTGCATAAAAAAACAAAGCAATTGCCGCTTTTAGTACATACTCTAATAACAAAAAACCGGCGTCCTGGATTTGCTTTTCAAATTAACTATTATATGGATCAATACTGCCTAAAAGTAGATCTCTATTGTGAAAAAGCCATTTTGTGTTGTTAAATTATGAAAAAGGGCCAAATGACAGGAATATTCCTTTTGATAATCTTTACTGTAACGCCATTTAAGCTCGGACTAACAAAACTTCGTTCCGCAGAGCCCGAGCCGTCTCTTGGTCTCTCCGCCGCGCCGACTAGCGCTCCTATAGATCGGGGATCTATTAAGGAAATTCCCTTCATAACTGTTTGGCTTTAGTTTGTATTTACATGTGTATTATTGATCGTAAATAGTATAGTTTGAAATTGTGTTTTTTTGCTAACTCGTTTTATAATTATAACATTTTGTTCGAGTTAAACCATTGCCTGTATATTAATGGTAGTAATGGTAGTGGTAATAATTGTGCAATGTTTCGGCGTTGGGAGGATCAACTTCGCCTAAATACAATGTTTCGTCCGTGGGAGCGCCCAAGCTGTAGTAACTCACTTGAACTATTGGACATCCAGAAAAATATTTATTTATGACAGCAGTAGCGATAAAGAATACAATAAACACATTAAATGGAAGATAAAAGTATCACCTTAACGAACAAGCAAAGCAGATTTGGAGGCTATGGCTGACACTAATAATTTTTATTCAGTAGCACACTTAAATGTAAGGTCCCTGAATAGCGGATTTGATGAGTTTCAAAATTATATTTGCGACTATAACTTCGATGTTGTTGGGCTGTCGAAAACCTGGCTAACTCCCACTCATGATTCATCAGCATATAAAATTAAAGGTTATAATTTTCTACGTAAAGACAGAATTAATGGACGCGGTGGAGGCGTAGGAGTATACATAAGATCAAATATACAGCATCAATTAATACAACTTGAAGTGGAATCGGACACATGCGAATTTATCACTCTGAAAACTAATATTAAAAATAAAAATGTTTTGGTTGTTACCATCTATCGTCCTCCATCGTCTAATAAAGATGTATTTCTGGATTTTTTTGGAAAACATCTATAACGGTTCCGTTTTATGATAATGTTATATTTACAGGTGACTATAATATAGATTTTTCAAGGGACACTCCTATATTGAAAAAATGTCAAGTTATTCTTGGCACATTTAATTTAGAACAGCATATTGTTACAACCCACTTATTTTAATAATTTCAATAATAACCATAGCATCCTTGATTTGATTTTTTCTAATAAAAATATCCCTGTTTTAAAAAGTGATTTTGTACCAATATCGCAAGCAGTATCTGATCACTGTTTAGTATATACAATCTTTAGTATAAACATAAATAAGGACAATTTTGAATATATATCGTATAGAGAATATAATAAAATTAATTCTGATGAACTCTTAAGAGATGCATCACAATTGTCGTGGGACAGTGTTTATTATACCAATGACATAGATAAAAAAGTAGGCATTTTTAATTCTAAAATTAAATACTTAATAGACAAACATGCACCTATAAGAACAAAGACAATATACAATAAACCTTTTACTCCATGGATTACAAATAACATTAAAAAACTAATTAAACTAAGAGACTTAACATATAAAAAATATCTAAAAAATAAAACGCAAGGCCGCCTACAATATTACAGGCAGCTCCGAAATTATACTAAACACGCCATAATTCGAGAAAAGAATGCTTTTTTTAAAAGTTTGTCAAGCAAATCAGGAAAATTTTTTTGCTCTACGGCCAAATCTTATCCATAAAAATGTTTCTGAAATACCTCTCAGTCTATCTGATGTAGGTAAACTTAATTTATACTTCTCCGAGTGTAACAATATATCGAATACTACATGCGATAAACAGGTTTCCTTTTATCAGCAAAACACTCATCGAAATGTGATTTCTGAACTTAATTTTACCCTTTTAGATAAGTCTTACATAAATATATAAATTCCATAAAAACTAATTCTATTGGTGAAGATGGGTAAAGATTTGAAATTATGTCTGCCTTTTTGTGAAAATCCGTTATTGAATATTGTTAATACCTGCATATTAAATGGCGTCTTCCCAAAATTTTGGAAAAAAGCCATTATAAAACCTCTGTCTAAGAAACCTAACCCTAAAGAACTAAAAGATTTAAGGCCTGTCAGCATCTTGTCTGTAATTTCTAAAGTGCTGGGAAAGCATATTTATAATCAAATAATTTCATTTTGTAGTTTATATGATATAATTCCGGAATGTCAATCGGGTTTTAGAAAGGCATTTAGCACAACCACTTGTCTTTGTAATCTTGTAAATGAAATCAGACATAAGGCAGATAAAAGAGAGTTTACGTGCCTTTGCTTGCTTGATTTCAGTAAAGCATTTAATACTCTAGACTATAGAATGCTACTGGCTAAACTTCACTACTAACTAATAGATTTCATTGTGTGGCCATAAAATGTGGGTAGGTTTAGAAACAGTCCAGTTATATTCCTCTCGAAAGAGGCGTACCACAAGGATCCATCTTAGGGCCTTTGCTGTTCTCTTTGTATATTGCGGACATGGAAAGAATAATTAAACACTCCGAACTGCAACAATTCGCAGACGATTCTCACCTCTACAAGTCTTTTACTATAGATACTTTACTTACTTCACAAACAAACTTCAATGAAGAGCTTAGCGAATTAAATAAGTTTACAAAAAAATCATAACTTAAAGTTAAATGCCTCCAAATCTTGCGTCATATTTTTTGGATCTAATAAAAACCTTTTGGAATATGTGTCAACTAATTTCCAAGTTAAAATAGATGATTTATCCGTACCAATTATAACTCTAGCTAAGAATTTGGGTATTTTTATCGATAACAAACTAAATTTTGAGTCTCATATTAAGGAGAGACTTAGTATTGCGTATATGCGTCTGGGGAAATTGTATAAACTTAAACGCCATCTACCTTATGATACAAAATATTCATTATGTGATTCTCTAGTGTTAGCATTACTTGACTATGGCGATGTCGTCTATCATAACTCACTAAGCGCTCACACTAAACATTCCATACAAAAACTTCAAAATGCATGCCTACGTTTCGCACATAATGTACCATTTAGAAACCATATTACACCGTATCTCAATAGATATTTTATCCTGTCAATGGCGAGAAGGCGCGAGTATCATATGTTCTTATTTATTTTTCGCATATTAACAACCAATCAACCTCCATATTTAAGGTCTATATTCACAACGCAGGAGCATAACTACGGTACTCGATATTTAGATTCTTCTAGGATCGCACAGCATAGGTCAGCAGCATTTCAAAAATCGTTCAGCTTCGTCGCAGTTCAGATGTGGAATAAATTATCAAATAATATTAAACAACTTCCGTTACGCAGCTTCAAGACACATATAAAAAATATGTTATTGCATTCGCAAACCTAATTTAATTTGAACCGATGAATTTCGCATTCCATGAATACTATTATTGCTTATTTATTTAATTAGTTATTGACAAGCACCTCTTCATCCATACTGATTTGTATATATTCACATATTTTTGTTTGCTGCACTTGCCCAGTTTTTAACAAATAATAGAATTTAACTAATAATAACTATAGTATTAGCCACGTCCTCTCAAGTGTCCGCCCGCGCATGCTTCCTGCATTTTGAGCCCCCTGGTGTCCGCTGTATAACTATATCATATTGATATTGTTTTTGTTCTCACACTTCATTCTTAATATTAACTTTTTAATAATAAGATTAGTTTTAATGCTCATTGTTATTTATAAATTATTAATCTCGTTGATATTTTTCAATTTTCTAAGGGCTGCATTACACTGACTCCGAAAGCGTCTGAGTCTGTGCAACGGTTATTAAAATCGCTATGCAGACCCTGTTTGCCTATGAACATGACATTTAATTTTTTATATTCTAATATTTTGTTAAATTTTTACATTCCAATATTTTGTATTTCAATTTATTTCTAATATTCTGTATTTCAATTATTTGTATGTCTTATAAGGCAAATAAAAAGTTTTGAATTTGAATTTGTCTGAATGTGTATAATAATTCCATGGATGATCGAGAAAATGACGGCGAAGGAAGTATGATTAAAAAAGCAGCGACATTAACTGGAATTCCTTATACTACAATGCGCGATATTGTCAATAAAGGCATACGACAAAGAAAAAGAATGTTTGATGCTGGAAAACTGAAAGAACTGACTTGGTCGACTGCAAAACGTTTGAAAAGTCTGGTTTATAATAAATATAAAAATAATGAAATTTCGACTATTGACGCAAAACACAGAGTCTGTTGAAATGTGTAGACCTTGTGCAAAAACAACATTGAGACCTTGGCATAAGAAATTAGGGTTTAAATATAAGATTGTTAATAAACGAGTGACCATAACGGAAAGCCGTAAAATCGTTCAATGGCGTTATAGACATTTAAAAAATATAAGAGAATTTAGAAGCGAGAACCAACCACTTTATACTTATATGAGACGTGGTATGATACCCACGACTCGACAAAAAAAGGTTGGACCGATGATTTAGTCAAGTGTCAGCTAAAAGGTGTACCTCCCTGTGTAACTCTGAGATACTTTATACTTTAATTTAATTCCTAATTTGAAACCTAATAGTGTTATTATAATGTATAATGCGAGTTATTGATTCGCATTGTGATGACCCACAGATAAATAAGGAGGAAGTTATTTATTTATTTCTTACCAACCTAAAGAGAGAGCAATTTTACAATAGCAACTATGTTCACACGAAATGGTTTGGAAACGTTAATTTAAAATGCTTATTTTCTATCCGCATTATTTTTTCGCAAAAAATGTTTTTCGAGTCCTAGCCTGCAATCCAAACACTTGGTTTTATATTGAGGTATTGCCCTTAGCTTTGTAATCTGCCGACAGTTTTTTTGACGGCCGATATATCGATGGCGTCTACTTTAACTAATTTTCAAATTGAATATGATAATTTTGGTAATGAAACTGGAAGAATGGAATATAGCCCAATATGCAAAAATAACTCTAGACAGAAGCAAAAAATGCACCGACTTCGAGGGGCCAGTTTTTAAGAAAAAAAGTCCAGTTGTTTTCCAGTTCAATATATTGAAAATCGAAATGAACCTATGTAAAAATTGGTATAAAACAGCCTCATCAGAAAAAAAAACTTTTGAAAAAGGAACAAAAACACTGCAAAAATTGTCGATTTGGACGTTCAAAATAAAAAAAAATGAAATAAGTTGCTATACTATTAAAACAGTTATTTACTTCTCTCTATTATATGTGACCCATTTAAAGTGTTACAAGGCAATATTTAAGAAACAGTTTATTCTAACAAAATTTGGGATGATGCCTGGGAACACTGGGGGACACTATTTGACATTAGGAACTTCGTAACCCTCGCTACTTTTCAAGGGGGTGGGTAACTTTTAGATCTTAAATGGAAAATTACGCATTTCTATTCAGATTCATAATCCCTCTAAAAACAATGTTCAAAGTGACAGCCATTTTGCTCTAAACATTTAATTATCCTAAACGAGTTTCGAAATTTGAATATTACACCTGGGGTGATTAATTGAATTGCGCGTCTAATCTTTTGCTCAGGTCTACAAATGTAGTTGGAGCTGTCATGACTTTTTCTATGACAAAACCTCATAAGAAAAAGTCACGGGAAATCAAGTCTGGGAATCGACCAGGACAGTTTACTGTCCCCCACGTCCAATCAATCTGTTGGGTTAAGTTTCTCGCCGAGAATAGTAGATGCATCTCAACAGTAATGTGGTGGCATTCCATCTTGCTGAAACCAAACTGACCCTTGTAGTTGTTCTGGAATATCTGGCATTAATCTGAGTAAATCATTCTCAAGAGAATCACACTGTTGATGTCTATTTAATATTCCATCATAAAGAAGAGGTCCAATAACAATATCGTCACGCCAAGTATTTACCAACCATGTTTGCAAGCAATGTGGATTTTCTTCAGCCCAATAATGCATATTGTGTCTATTGACTTGACCACGGTGTGAAAAAGTAGCCAGTAGTCAGAAAAGAATATGTTTTATCTTTAATGAGTTGTTTGTAGTAATCCATCTTCGAAACCAATGACAAAAGTCCATCCGTTTCTCAAATTCTTGCCCATACAGCTCTTGGTGTAGGATAATATGCTAGGGACGGAAATCATGTAATATAGACTCTCCATGAGTTTCTGACAAGGCCAATTACTTTCTTGATTAACTTATCAATAAGTCAGGCGGTATTTCCACAGGTATTAAAAACTGCCAGGGTCGTACCGTTAAATAAGAAAGGGGATACTAAAGACGTGTGTAATTGTAGGCCTGTGTCAGTACTGTCTACACTGGCAAAAGTGCTAGAAAGAGTAGTGTTTAATAAAATATCGATTTTTTTAAATAAATATAGTATACTTACTAAATCGCAACATGGATTTCAAAAGGGTAAGTCCACCGAGTCTGGACTGTTAGAGTTCTTAGAGTCTCTATTTGAACACTTAGATAATAAAGACAAGTGCATTGGTGTTTTTATGGAGGGGTAGAGTGGGTCAATGTTTAAAGTCTTACCTTTACAACAGATCACAATTAGTAGATATAAACGGTTCAAAGTCTAGTGCAGTCAAAGTTGAGTGTGGTGTACCGCAGGAGTCTGTTCTAAGACCGATGCTTTTCTTACTCTTTGTAAATGACCTGCCAGAGATTGATGACGAAAAGAACTTAACAGTTGATATATATTGATGATAATAGTTATCTTGCAGTTGATAAAAGTCTATCATTGATAGAGCTCAAAACACAAAATATGGTTAATAAATTTGCAAGCTGGTTTAACTCTAACAAACTTTTCTTAAATACCAAAAAAACCGTATTCATCAACTTTACTTCTCGCAATCATATCACTAATCAGTCACTTTTAATAAAGGTAAATGGCTCTTCAATGCAACAGGTTACAACGATAAAATTTCTGAGAATACATATTGAAAATAGTTTCGGTTGGGAAACCCACATTAATGAATTGTGTACTAAGTTGGCACCCGTTGCATTCGCCATATTTAGAATGAAAAAAATATGTAGTGTAAGTGTTTTGCTTTCGTACTATTATGCGCAATTTTATAGTCGGTATATACGGCATATTATTTTGGGGAAACTCAAGACACACTATTAGGGTATTCCGCATACAAAAAAAAGTTGTACGATCTATGGAAGATGTAAGCAGATTAACATCGTGTAAACCTTTATTTAAAAAACTGGGACTGTTGACAGTTCCATCAATATTCATACTTGAAGTTTTGCTATTTGTAAAAAGAAACCTGGAAAAATTCCCAAGAAATAATTATTTCCACTCATAATATACTAGGGGCCAAAATAATATTTGTGTTCCTTCACACATTTTGCCAATTTACGAAAACAGTCTCAGTTGTATAGGGATTTTAGTGTATAATAAGTTGCCGAGCTATCTGAGAGCCATAAATAAAATTAGGTTATTTAAAAAAGAAGTTATAGCATTTTTAAAAATTTAATGTTTTTACTCAATCGAAGAGTATTTGTCTGCATAAAATAAGAATCATTAGTTTATAGGTAGTGTATAGACTTTTAACGTCGTCTATACTATACTTATATTTTTTATGTATTTGGTCTACATGATGAAATAAATCACTCGTTCATTTATATATTCATTCTCCGAGAATTAACAACATGTCTAGTTGGCAGTCGGATTAATTAATTTTTTAGGATGAAAAACTAACTTTAGCCGATCTCTACATTTAAATTTTAAAAGTCACTCGCCCACTCCCCAAAAGTGGGAATGGTTACAAAGTTGCCTAAAACGTCAAATTGTCACGTGATCTCCGCATATAAATAAAACACCATCAATGAATATTTTCTTCAGATGGAGTTTAGTAGCGATCGAAATAACCTCTCTTCAATTCACTGCGAGGACCTGGAGGTTATTTCCCGGGCAAATATATTAATTGGATTAAAGTATTTGGAAATGAAGTCCTATTGTTAGGCGTTTCATTGCAAGGCGAAGTCGCGTGTTTTTGGTTATCCCGGATATTAGTCCAGAAAGAAGGGTGGTGATTGAAAGTACACCTGTGTTTAATTTTTGTCAGGAATACCTGGAAGCCGTCTTCACGGCATCGGGTATGAATTGAGGAATTAGGCAGTCGAGTGAGTGGCCTGATTGCCTTTATTAAAGTAAGTAAGTTAGAGTATCAAGGAGCCAAACAGCGGTCACGGCAGCAGGTAGGTCAGTTTTGTGGAAATTGGTTGGTTGCCACCCAGAGACAGTTGACTGCCACCATTCTGTAGGAAGAAACGCTAGCCCGAGGGTGAGAAGAATTGAATCCTGAAAATACAAATTTGTCCTAAGGGAAGTGAGATAGGTAGCGACGCCACCAACAGTTCTGGAGCGCCATCGCTGAAATTATAGAAAAGCGTCCGGGGGAATATATGAAGAAATTTTGACACCGTGGAAATTCCCGGTAGCAAGCAAGAAAATTCCAGGGAGAAGTTCTCTAGGGAGTAAGGCAGAAAAAAGGGATGTGCCACTCGTTTAGTCGGACTTGCCGTACAAGAGGAGTCGAGAATAGAAAGAGAAAAGAGGTTTCCAACGTTTTGAAACCCTGGCACTTAACAGGGAAAGAAGGCCTACGGAGGTATCGTCCAGAATAGGAAATTTGTAGTCAATACACACAAAATGGATCAGGCTAAGGCTAAATCAAATGTGCCACCTTCCCAACTCATAAGGAAAGCATCTATGATAATCCTAGAGGAAGTTCCAGGCATAACACTTGATGTTGTTGTGGGATATTACTACATAAATTGCTCCCTAACTAACCCAAAAGAACATCAGGGAAAGATAAGCCCCAGGCGCACGAACCTAGTGGATGGCAGCTGCGTTACCCCGCGGAAAGTGTAACTGGCGCCCGAATAAATAGAAATGGAGTAAATCATGCGATTAATGAAAGCTACTTACCGAAAACAATGATATATATACACCTGAAGATGGTTAAACAATGTTAACAAAACGTTGCAGTGGGACGATCCAGTATACATATGATGCAGGCAGTGTTACTGGACCCTCAATATCTTAAGGCTAAACTTAGGTTAAGTTAGAATTTTTTTAGCGAATTTAATAAGGTCTCATCGGTACCTGGATTATTTGGGAGGCTGATTTTTTAAAAGCCTTTTGTTCAACTGCTATAATCTAACATTGATTATTGTATTTTAATTTATTGTAATATGCTTAACAGTCAAATGTAAATGAATGTATTATTATTATGTTTTATTGATCATTATCGCGTGGGTAAATCAGCGAAATACTACCTATTTGTGAACCACAGTAGTGTTAATTTACTATAAATTATTAAAATATAATTGTTTATTATCATAAACCACATTCGAATATCAGATTGGTCGAGCTGCGGCAAAAAGCAACCAATAAATCTCTTAATAAATACGTATGTTAATTATTATTTATACCGGTAAAATTTCACCGGAAGTTACTCTGTCAAGTGAATCACGTAGATATATTTGTCATCGGCAATTACGAACTCTTTTCGTTATTGATGCCAGGCACGTTCTTCGAAGGGTAAATTGGTTCTAAGAAAGAATAAAAGAAATTTTTTTCTTGACATGTTTTTCTAGAGGAAGATCTATCGAGGCCAGGATGTTCAATGTTGTGAATCAACAAAAATATATTCGGTGACAATGAAATCGTTATACAGAACCCTGTTTCATTAATACTCTAGGTGGAGTATATGGCTGATAGAGATGCACGATTCCCATAAAAAATAATGTTGTGGTACTACCGGTTTAACAAGAAGTGAGGTTAGGTCATGAATTTTCAATGCGCCCCACAGAAGTCATTTTTGAAATTCTAGGTGGAAAAAAATCACGAAAATATTTATCGAAAAATAGCCTTATTTCAAAGAAAACATTGCATGAAATCGTTTTTTTGCGTAATTAACTTTATACCTTATCAACTATGGCCATGACTTTAAACAAAAGTGCATAAAATATTTAATATGAGTGACATGTCAGTTCAGTGACCTTTTATTAGCGAATTTGCTTTGTTCATTGTGATAATCCTATAAAGAATTTTTAAATTGTGATTGTGCAGTACGAAATCAGAGGGTAAGTACTTATTTTATTTAAAACAATATTATTAAAGAACGCACGTACATAGTAAAATAAACGATATAACGAAGTCGCTGTAAATCTTTTGTGTTTTTCGCAAAAAAAATATTTTAAAATACTGCAGAACATGGTGTTTATGCATGTTTGTTCCAACAATATTTTTTATCGTTAATTTGGTCTATTACCTTTCGACTCATGCTAGATTTTGTTGCCAAGAACTGCCAAGATTTGAAATTTTTTTTTTCAGAGACTATGTCAATACGAAAATATGACATGTTTACCATTTGGTGCGAGCAAAAATCGCTGGACGACAAAAACGCTTCCGTATTGATTTTTGTTTTGAACAGGCTTAATATAGACCAATCCCGGGATGTTAGATACAATTTAATAAAGAAATTGGTGAATTCCTTTAATAGTTCTGTCGCTAAAATGTGGAAAAACAGTAATCGCACTCGGACAGTATTTGAACATAGACATCTAGACTGGCTGAATGAATCTATAGAGTTTTTCATAGAAGATCTACAAGAACCAGGTCCAAGTAAAGGTAGACCCTCTAAATCTTTCACAAACCTTGGCGACAAACGAAAAAAACAGAGAATAATGCCATTGTTGGAAAGTTATTCTACTGAGGAACTATCATTTGCAACTCAAAAAAGTCTTGAGTTGTCAGGCCGTAAAAATGCATCTAAAATAGTCCAGGAAGTGTCAGACCATTCACCAGAGAGAGCTACTAAAATTAAAAAAGCAATTAATAATAAAAAATATAAGCCTATTATTAAGTATTCCCCAGAAGAAGCTCTTGCCCTTTACGTTGATGGCGATTCACAAAAAAATCCTACACTTTAATGAAGCAAGGAGCGAAGTACCGACATGCCAACATTTACCCTAATTACAACATTTCTTCTGAGTGCTAAGAAAAAATGTTTTCCAACTGAAGATTCTATTTTAATCACAGAAATATCCGCCGAAATAAATTTGCAAGAACTGGTCAATCATACTGCTAAAAGAATTGTTGAGTCGCAAAAAACTGTTATTTCTACTTTCCGTTAAATCTGTCAAATAAATTCAATCTTCTGTATAAATGGGGATGTGATGGCAGTGCTGGACACTCGACCTACAAGCAGCAATTAAGTGACGAAAATGTTTTTCCAAGAAGTGATTCAATCAGTTTATTTTCCGTAAGTCTCGTTCTACTGCAAATGACTGCAGAGAATAATAGTATATTCTGGCAAAATATTCGACCATCATCTACCAGATTCTGCAATACAACGAAAGAAACACCACAACAGTATCAAAAAAAGAAATAGAAAATATTGAAACCCAGATAAAAAATATTAAACCCACTGAATGTTTTGTCGAAGAAGGTCTAATAATTATTAATCATTCATTTAAACTAACTATGATAGATGGAAAAATGTTTGGAGTGATTTCTAATTCTTCAACGCAGACTTGTGGCATCTGTCGTGCTACACCTAAAGTAATGAATAATCTAGACTATATAATGGCGCTTCCATCGGACGAAACATTGTACGATTATGGTATCTCGACTCTTCATGCCTGGATAAGGTGCTTGGAGTGTTGTCTTCACATTTCCTACAGGTTGATGTTAAAAAAATGGCAGATACGGGATGAGAACGAGAAAAAAATGGTAAAAGAGAGAAAAGAAGAAATAATTAAAAAGCTAAGAGAAAAGTTGTGTTTGTTGGTTGATATTCCAAAGCAAGGCTATGGAACAACCAATGATGGGAATACAGCCCGAATATTTTTCCGTAAATATCAAATTACAGCATTAATAACAGGTAATTCTTTTTTCAATTTCATATTTATAAAATTTTCATGATTTGTATTCTTTACTTTATAAACCGTTAATGAATTTTACAGGGATGGATGAAGATTTTCTCAAGCGTCTATATGTAATCCTGACAACAATGTGTTCTGGGTATGAAGTGAATTCTGAGGAATTTACTGAGTATTGCAAAGGCACAGCAATAATGTTCGTCAACCTTTATCCATGGTACAACATGCCTTCGAGTCTCCACCGAATACTGATTCATGGCCCTGCAATTGTGAAATCTGCACCACTTCCTATAGGAATGTTTTTGGAAGAGGCCCTAGAATCCCACAATAAGGATTTTCGAAGATATCGCGAGCATCATTCGAGAAAGTTTTCAAGAGAGAAAACAATGAAAGATGTGTTTTGTGGGCTTTTGGTATCCTCTGATCCTTATATTTCTTCATTATCGAAATGTGTGGGTGCTCGTTCCAATAAAGAACCTTTAGTTAAAGATGTGCTGAGATTGCTCAAAGAGCCTCAGTTATCAAAAAATTCTTTAGATAATGATGATGTAGAAGGAAGAGATGTTGATGATGATGAGGATGATGTGGATGATGACGATGAATAACTGGGAGCTTGAGTTTGAGCTTGTGGTTATAGTTTGCATCAAATATTAATAATTAAGACATATAATTAACACGTTTATATTTTTAATAACTTCATTTTGTACCTAATATTCAATTTTTCATAAATTATATCCACTTGCTTTTAAAATTTGCCAAGCTTTTATGGATTTATAGGTTCTATGTCCACTTTGTATTTTAGAGCAAGAAAAGTTACACAGAGTTAAAATAATATAATTTGTGGTAAAGACTAAATTATGTTACATGTTTTATTTCTTGTTTTATGTAATAGTTGCTCCAATAAAATTAAAGCAAATAGCATAATAAAAATAAAATTCTTTTTTTGTGGTTAGGAATTTTAAAACAGAATGGGGTATTTTGATTATAATGGTGATTGATTTTTTTGATAATGGTTTAACACCCTGTATCATGCAAATTATACAAGTCAGAACCTACATTTACCTAAAGTTTTAGTCTTATAATCTATCAAAGATTCACCACTTGAGGTTTATAATGTTTATATAGATATTTAACAAACCCATTTTGCCCCCCCTCCCCTCCTCCACCTAGATACGTCATTGGCGGGAAGAAAAAAAGTAGGGATAGGCTACATTCATCATTTTCAATGCGAGTAGTGAGGTGTATAATCATTACACAGAGATATTCTCATATATGATTTATGTCCACCTAGATTTTTAAAAATGACCTCTGTGCGCCCTGTGTATTTTTCTCATATTTTGAGAGACTCTCAATTTTTTTTTCAATGACATATCAAAACGTGTGATGGGCCTAAAAGCAAAACGCATAATATCCACTTTTGGTAGAAAATAAGTCAGTAAAATTGCATATTTTTGGAGAGGGCTATCAGACACCAATTCGATAAATATATATCACAAAAGATAAACTCCAATACATTTTAAGTGCGTGAAATCAAGGCTTAGAAGCAAAAGGTATAAAATCCTTCGATTAGGAAACGAGGTAAAGTCTACTGAGACCAATCACAAGCTTGCTTTATACACTGGCTTGTCGGTGGCGTGATAAACGTGGTACGAAGATGTTTTGTTGTCTTCTTTTTAATATGGAAAAACCGCCTTCAATGGTTTGTGCTTCTCAGGCATGAAAGAGAAGTGTTAATATCAGTGGCGGCTCGCGGGTGAA
This sequence comes from Kuschelorhynchus macadamiae, assembly GCA_030620095.1. Taxonomy (NCBI): domain Eukaryota; kingdom Metazoa; phylum Arthropoda; class Insecta; order Coleoptera; family Curculionidae; genus Kuschelorhynchus; species Kuschelorhynchus macadamiae. The sequence goes on from JAUTXW010004710.1 coordinate 154,768, forward strand.
AAAGTAAGTGAAGTGCAAATGAAGCCAAAAAATATCGCAATCATTTTTTTTCCAGATTTTTTTTTTATATGTGGAAGGGGTAGAATATTTTTTTACGACTTACTTAAATTTTGTATACTAAATCAATACTCCTATCCGTCATAGCAGCAAATTTATTTATAACATCCTCATAAAATGGATGAGTTGCTCTAATCTCTTACAAAAATTCCTTTTGAATTGAAATATTGCCTAGAGAAGTAAGTCTTTCTTGAGATATTGTTTTTCTTAAATAAGTTTTTACACATTTGAGGCAAGAAAAACTTCATTCCACTGAAGCACTTGTTGACGGCATTGTCAAAATAAGGGAAAACACTTTATATGTTTTGGTTAAAATGCAGTGATATATTCTAATTACTGTCATTGGCAAAAATAAGACCAAGCTGCATTTTTAAGTCGTTGACTTTCTGAAAATATTTCCCATATAACTGTAACAAATTTTTAAACGGGCCAGTCGGAAAATTTAAACTATATTCGGAAAATTTTGCAGAATCTGCCAAACATAAAAATGTAAGTTTTTCACAGTCTTGAAAGCTTAGTCTCATTTCCATTAAAATATTGTCCAATATTTCATAAAAAAGGGTTCTATACTTTGACCTAATTTCTTCAGGTGAAAGCTTAGCAAGCTCACGTTTGTAATGATTTAGTTCTAAAATAGAATTTGCTTTATCAAACATAGTATTAAAAAAATGTTCATTTCTTTTTTTACAGAGCGCCTCACGACAGCGTTTTATATTGGATATGCAAAAATGAATGTCAAGCGATTTTTTTCGATTTTTTTTTAAAAAAATGTTCATTTCTTTTTTTACAGAGCGCCTCACGACAGCGTTTTATATTGGATATGCAAAAATGAATGTCAAGCGATTTTTTTTGAAGAACGCAAATAGTATGTCCGTGATTGAGAAAATGTCATTAAACACTAATGCCAGAAACGTGAATTCAAAATCGTTCATCTCACCTAAAAATCCTTTCGCAGGCCGGACTGATTTTTCATCAGATATGTCACAGTTTGTAATAAATTTAAAGACGTCTTTTAATTTATTCCAGTCTTGAACAATCACATTTACTAACTTCGAATTTGAAGACCAACGAGTTTCTCTAATTGTTTGTATACGCCTCGTAGATGCAGATGTAAGAGTATACGTGTGGTTGGCTGAGCGATGAAAAAATGTTGGAATACCACTAAGACTTGCAAAAAAAAATACGACATTTAGAAATATTTTTAAACTGCATCATAAGGTTAAGGCGATGCGCAAGACAATGGACAAATACAGCCTGCGGCGCGTTTTCTTTTTTTTTTTGAAGGCCATTTAGATGGCCAGACACCACACTTGCATGATCGTAACATTGCCCTATTAATTTATGTTTATAGTCAAATTGGTCCAAAATTTGATCCAATAGAAAATATAATTGTAATATATAATAAAAAATAAAGTTGTAACAACACCATAAATAAATGTAACACAAAACAGTCATAGTTGTTAAAATAAAGTTGGACTGAAAGTTTTAAAAAGACATGCCGCCAACGGTCAAGTAAAATATTTATTCGAGATATACAGTTTATTTTGTGCCAATTAGGTGAATAAACGAATGTAAAAACTTAAATTTTAAGAGATATATAATAAATATAGTTAGATGTTTGCTTGTTTATTTTTCCTGGTGAGGTGGCACTTCACCTACTTCACCTGAATAACCGCCACTGGTTAATATTGGCTCCAGAAAAAGAGAAAAAGCAAAGAAATTGTGGTATGTAAAGAATGTCATTGTATTATTATTATTTCTTACTGAATGTTTGCGTTTGCTTAGTTGCAAATAAAATATTATAAAAGTGGATTTCATTGCATATTGTAGCTTTCAATTTGCTGACTTTTTGTTATATTTACAAATAAAGTTCGCATCATTCTGCGCTGCCTTTGATTATGGTGAATTGTCAATGGCTGTAAAGTGTCAATGCTCGAGAAGCACTACTTTTCTTTTTCTATTGGCCTTAGCTGCCAGGATTATTTGAACCTCTGTTCTATGGGACGACCCGGTAAATTTCAATCGCAAATTGCTTCTTTTAAAGTTTTGCCTCTTAATATTACTAAATTTAATATAATAATTTATGTGGTTATGCGGAGGTTTACTTAATGAATATTAATAAAGAACCATTCGACGCCCATTTCTTAATTTGGTATTTTTTTTCTTTTTCAGATATTCTGCGCGATATGTACCCATTTTGATTCCAGACTGCAAACATAAATCTACAATTTATGAGGCTATCAAAAAATTTTTGGTAATTCAAGATTGCAGAATATTATTCGTACTTATGCCACCCATGGTGCTGTCCTTCAAGAAAAGAGAGGCGGAGATCACATTTCTGCAAAGTTCAAAGAAAAGAAGGAATCGGTTATCGGATTCATCAGCTCTTTGAATTGTATAGAGTCGCATTACTGTCGTAGCAACGCATTCCGACATTAGCACAAGCGACAATTAGCAAACATGTTCAGTGCACAGGCCGAAGATAACTTAAGACTGAAAAATTCTTATTTCCGCTTCAACTTGGGAATCGGCTCGCCGCGGGTCAATGTATGCTCTACATGTCTCGAACTCACAGAGAAAATAAAGCACGAAAAAGATGCTCGAAAACTTTCATTATTAGATGTTACTAAAGCAGTCCACAAAAAGAGAGAAAATGCTTTCTTCACATTATTAAAAGAAAATGAACCGTGCTGTTTAACGGCCTCTTTTGATTGCCCGAAAAATTTGCCAAATCCAAGAATTCCTGATCGGGAAATCTCTTACCGGCGTCAAATTTACCTGTTCATTTTTTCTATTTTTGTTGTTGGAAGTTCACACTTTGTCGCAGGAACCATACTGCTGATAGCGGTTATTTATTCATCTAGTATTTATAACAGTTTGACAATGATTTGTCATAGTTAAAATTACGCCAAAGATATATATATATATATATATATATATATATATATATATATATATATATATATAACACACCATCGATGTTGGATGATTTTATTTTTTTAAAACGTTTCGACCATTTTATGGCCTTCATCAGTTATCTTAATCTATTTAAGAGAATTAACAACATTATAACATTTATCCTTTCAAATATTTAAAAAAAAAGTCACACATATAGACTACTACACACTTAAAACAGTACTCTTTTCAGTAAAAGGATATAAAAAATGTCATGATACATGCACCCGTCTTAACCATAATCTGATGCTAATAAAATTGTACTGCGAGGTGCTTTATCGCTTACCGTTAATAAGGCAGCGGAGCTATAAATACGGCTTGCCCTAAAAGTGGCCTATTAGAAGAAGTATCTTGAGAACCAGCAAATAGATTGCTTTCAAATTTTGGCTCTTGACATAGATGATCATAAACTCTCTATTTAAAATATTTTCGGTGTTGCCTCAAACAAAATGGCCTGTATACTATTGCATTTTAATATTGTCCTGAATATTCTAAACACTTTTTGTGTTATATTTCCTATATCTAAATTCAAATATTTTCGCAAAAATGGCGCTTAATAATTGACTTTTTTGACCCTTTGAAGCTTTGTAACTCAAACGACTTAACCGGCAACAAAATGGATTTCACTTTCCTATCTCAGTTTTTAATTATCTATTTCTCCACAGCAATTTCTAGTCTGTCAAAGTAGAAATTGGTATCAAGAGAAGATAACTAAAAACTAAGAGGGAAAGTGCAATCCATTTCGTTGGTTAAGTCGTTTGGGAGTTACAGAGCTCTAAAGAGTCAAAAATGTTAATTTTCTAGCGCCATTTTCTCGGAAAACAGTTTAATTTTTGTATAGAGAACATAATACAAAAAGTGTTTAGAATATTCAGAACAATACAACAATGCAGTAATATACATAACATTCTTTTTAGAAAACGAATGTTGCCACCTGTTTAAGGTAGAAGCAGCAATATCGCACAGTTTAGATTATTTTGAAAATATAGTTTATGTTCACCTATGGCCAGAGCCAAATTTTCGAAGTAATCTATTCATTGGTTTTCCAGATACTTCTAATAGGCCACTGAGTGTGGGGCACCCTGTATTGATATCTATCCCATGCACTGTAGAATATTCGATTTACGTAAAGTATATTCGATACGGCCAGTTCCACTTTAAATCAACATCGTTTTAACATTGCCTAAGTTTATTTTGATATAACGTCTCTAGACATTACATTTTGACGTCATTTCAGCACTGACAATTCTAATACTTGGGTTAATAAGTAGAAACTGAAGAAAGTTTATCCTCTGATACAGAAGCAACGGTGATCGGGACGGTTTCAAGCCTAATTCTAATTTTAAATTCAAATGTTGTAATGACTTCATTAAAGAATTTTAGCGCGGTAATACAAGCTACCACGAAGTATTTTGTAGCCTCGGTTTTTATATTCTTCAATTTAAAAAATTTTGATCCCCAGACGTGTTCACAAAGTTCCCTTGACAGAGATGTAGGAAAAATAAACTATCATAATTAGACAAAAAGTATCCGGGTCATTTTTGCTCAAAATTGAGAATGTAGCATAATAACGTCAATAACGAGTGTAAATTAAAATCCATATTCCACACAACATAAATTAATTTGACTGTTAACTCTATATGAGGCGTGTAGTAGCAAAACTCGCCTTATCCATTTTTTTGTGAAATTTGTAGATCCGGCAATGCGTTCTTCCGGTAAGAGAGCATGTACGGCAAACATAATTTCTGCCCAAAACTAGCCTTATCCCATGTAAGAAACATAGTAAAAATTGAGTGTTGTAGCAAAACTCGCCTTATCCACCACTGCTGATGTGTCAAAACTCGCCTTATCTACGCGACCAGTGGTAGGTGCGCTATCATATCACGTGCATCGACGATGCCTTCATGATCGCCATTGGATTATTGGCAGTATTGTTGTACGTATAGCTAGTTTAGTTCGTTTGTTTTTTCGGGAGCGTTTTTTTTTGTGTAAAAAAGAAACAAAACAAATCTGTAAATTAATATTGTGTTAATTTATGATCTAGAACATTTCTGACGTTATTCAACCCGCAAAAAAGGTAAAGGAAGAAAGAAACTGGTAGATAAAACTACATGGAAAAAAGAGATAACAAAACGTGAAAAGTAAGTGGGCATTGTTTTAAAATTTAGAGATAGTTATACGTTAAATTTTAAATTATGTGTATTTTTATGTAAGTAGTATTATTAAGTAATGTGTTTTTTAAATTACAAAAAAATAAAACCCGAAAGAAAACTAAATGCATATACCGTGTGTCCCTGGTTTCATGATCACCTTTTCGATCTCGGCTCTTATTAAATCTAGAGAGATGGTGATATGAGGAAAGTTTTGGACGATTTTAAGCCTATTTTGAAATTATTTTCGAGATGTGCTGAGAACGTTTATAATGTGTTTCTATTTTTTCTTTTTTTTTTCAGACATGCTGCTCAAAATATGCCACTGTTCCCACGTTGTAATCATGATAGCAGAACATATCAGTGCAAAGGATATCTACAATTTCTGTCGCAGCTTTTATTCGACCAAGATGAGCAAGACGAATTTATTTTAAAGTATTGCAGACACTTTAAACCGAGAAGAGCCAGGCAAGCAAAAGAGGACAGTAGCCGTAAATATATCGCTATAAAATATTCAGGTTTGTCACAAAACGTTTCTCAATATTATTCATGTTTCTAAAGACCGCGTGCAAAGGATATGTAAAAAATATTTAAATACTGGACTTATGCCGAGAAAAAATTGTGGGGGAGAGAAGATAAGCTACAAATATCAGGACAAGCGTATTGCCGTCAGACGATTTATTGAAAATTTTAATTGTGTTGAGTGTCATTATTGCCGGCAAAAGTAGACAATCGACAGTATTTACCTAGCGGTTTAAATATTTCTAAACTTTGCAGTTACTACAAGGAGCTAGTCGACTTAAAACTCAAAGTAAAAAGGAATTTTTTTTATGTTATTTTTACCAGAGAATATAATATTGGCTTTGGGGCCCCTGTTAATGATGCATGTTCTAAATGTATCGAGCTAACAGAGAAAATTAAACAAAAAAATAATGATCCTGAAAACAAAAACAATTAATTATAAAAAAAAGAGTACATAAACTAAAAGCTGACGCGTTCTTTAAGAAGCTACAAGAAAATAAAGAGGAAACCATTACTTTTTCATTTGACTGTCAAAAAAACCTTGTAATTCCAAAAATACCTGACCAAATTGCTTACTTTAGCTGTCAGCTATATACATACAATTTTACAATCGTTCAAGGTTCTTCAAGAAGCAAAATGACCTCAGAAAATATATTTATTTATTGGTGGATGGAACATAAACGTAAAAAAAGATCTAATGAAATAGCATCCGCTGTGTTTCATCGCTTATCAAAAGTTAATCTTTCACCATATACAGTTATTCGTCTGTGTGCTGATGGTTGTAGGGGACAGAATACCACTATGATGGAGTTGTGCTCTCATTTTTTGGCAACTATTGCTCCTCCGAATATCAAAACTATAGAGATAATTTTTCCGGTGCCAGGACATTCCTATCTTCCTCCAGTTTCCGACAGGATTGAAAAAAGTCTGAAAAAGGAAGCTACTATCATTGATCCTCAATTTTATAGAAACATTTTGAAAAAACATGGAATTCTTATTGAGTTGGGCAAAGATTGTGAAGTAAAAGACTGGAAACCGAGTGTTAAAGAATTTTTAAAAGCTGTGCAGTAATGGAATTTCAAATTCTCTCAAGCAAAAAGGTTTATTTTGACAAGAGATCAGAGGAATGCAGTAACAATTCGAGGGGAGATTTTTTTTTAAATCGGACACTGCAGCATCGAAGTCGGTAACAAAAAAAGGAAAAACCCTTCATAATCTCGTTCTAAGTCAAATAGAAATGGGAATCCGTGTAAACCCAAAGAAAGTTGAAAATGTAAGGGACCTCTTGAAGAAACATTTTGGTCAAGACTAGATGGAAAGGGCAGATCTATCTTTTTTTATACCAATAGTTGGCGATGCTGGTGTTAATTTACATCAAGAGGTTATCGAACATACATCCGAAATGGAACTTGATGACTTCTGTGAACCTCCACAAGAAGATGACAATGAACTTAGAGTTTAAATTGTTCAAATTTGTTTGCTTTGTTGGTTTAAAAATGTTTCTATAAATAAAAACAAAAACCTTATCATAAAATCTTTAAAAATGGTTTTAAAAGGAACCCTAGTTTTTTTGTGTAGCGAAACTTGACTTATTCATTAAGGTTGTAGCAAAACTTGCCTTATCCAAACAAAAATGTACTTAATTAAGTAAAACCTGTTCCAAAAAATCTTATTTTTATATTTCTCTTAACATACTAAATACCCTTTTTTTATATCTACTTTTGCAAAATATATTCGCTAAAAGTTTTTTTTAGTTTTCTCAAATTTGCTTCAGATGGATAAGGCGAGTTTTGCATTTGCACGCCTCATATGTAGCAGAAGGCTACGCTGCCGCAATTAAATGTGAATAACTATAGTTGACGAATGAGGTTGACTACTAACTGGCGAAATTAAGAGTAAAAATATGCCACATAAGCTACTTCGGTCCAAAACTGAGCTTCAAATATGGACAGGTATCAGGACATCTAAATTTCATTCAAGCAAGCCTTATTGTTTATCGTTAAGCGTAAATAGTATATCTATCAAATTTTTAAATTCTAACGAAAAGAAATAGAAGCTTCTTGCTTTTCTAATTCATAATCGTCAGATTATGCACGTCACACAAATATAGTATACGTTTTTCATCTAATTGAAAGCTCTTACATTTGAAAAACTATACTTGTAAAATGATTTACAACGACAGGCTTAATGAATCATGGAAATATAAAATAAAACAAAGCTTTTTAAACAATGCATGTAGAAAAGATGGGTTTTTTAAACTCAATTACAACTTAAATGCTTTTTTCATCATGTAATGTTTTTGCCTAACAAGTTAATTACGACAGTAATTTAGTAAGTACGTAATTTCTCCACAAATTAAAAGATTCATTTAATTTATTGTTGCCTGACATACTATTATTTTCTTTTCTGATTTATAAACATTGCTGATACATTATTTACGTTGCTTGAGGACGTTACTTAAGTCATGTACATTGATCAATACTTAATTTAAAACCGTTAATTTCAGAATCCCATACTTTCGTTATTAATGAATCGATTTTGCCAAAGTTTTTATGCTTAGAGGTCTGTCATTCCTTTTCAGGGGACTGTGTATTAAATCAGACATTTTGTTTATAGTCGAATGCGGTCTTATCGTGCGGGTCCAAAGGTCATCAACATTATGAATCAATTCAAATCAGAAAACACAGTGAATATCAAAATGTTGTGTGAGTCTTTTATCGAGCTCTGAAATCTCGATGGGCTATTTACAAATATACAGGGAGAAAGAAAATAGTTTTTTTATTATATTACGAAATATTATTAAGATAGCCACTTAATATTATATTATATATTAAATGCCGAGGGACTAAATAAGAAAATTCGCTAAAGTGTATTTGGTTAAAATTTTTTGGTTGGCAAAAACAAAAATACACAAAATGATGGCAAGCGCCTTAATAAAATCGGAAGGCGGTTCAAATCAGTGGAACAATCAGGATATGTTCTGTTTATACAGCCACTTAATGAAAGTGAAATTTTTTTTATCAATCACCAAAAATTATGAGCCTCGCTTGATCTAAAAATGTAACCACTTATACAGTGTCATTTATTTAAATGCGGGCCACCCCTGTGAAAAGAAAACTGTTTTCTTTGTATTGTGATAACCAAAAATTTTAATTTGCAAAAATATTACACTTTTGTTAAAAACACAAGATAATTAGTTATTACTTCCCCTATGAGATTTTTTCAGGTCTTTACGTTTAAGGGTCCCTAGACGCCGGAAAACATGTTTTCTCAATTCCGTCTGTCTGTAGGTATGTCTGTCCGTTAGTCTGTCGATTTTACCGATTTTAATATATCAAATTTTGTCTTATAATTAATAAAAAAAATTACTTATTTTAAACACGCTTTAAAATTGGAACAAGTATTCTATAATAAATTACAAATATACTAAAAAAGTAAGCAAAAAAATGGTGTCAAATATAATAAAAAAAAATTTAAATCAAAATTCACTGGCTAATATCCAGGAGCCAGTGGCAAAAGCTCTGAGAATCGGTATAAGGTATGTACAGAAACTTGTGCATGAAAAAAAAAACTCCGGTGTAATATAATTTAATGAATCTTGTCAAACAATTTGCACTTCTTCTGATGTAAGACCATTGTTCACGTGTTTTTCGTAATATGATTTTGCCCCAGCCCATATTAATTCTATTGCGATAAACTGGCAATGGTATGGCGGCAGTCGTAAAACCTCATGTCCATTTTTCCGTAATATTTCATCTACGGCATATACTGTTAGTTTTTTAATAGATTTTGCCATTAAAAGAAGTTCTAGTTTCAGCATGTTGGGTAAAGGATTTTGTTTTTGTTTTATTAGCCAGTCATAAATATTACTTTTATTCCGGGATGAAGTAGGTTGTTTATTTAAGATTCTTGAATGATAAGATGCATTGTCCAGAAGGATTAAAGATGGAGCATCTAAATTTGGTATCAGTTGTTCTTTTAACCACTTTTCAAACAGTTCACAGTTCATATTATCATGGTAGTTCATACTTTTGGATGTTGAAAAAAACAGTAAATTTGCACCTGGAAGAAATCCTGTTGAAGAACCTGCATGCAAAATGATGAACCGTTTTCCCGTCCCACATCCCTTTTTTCTCTTGACACTTTTTACAGACTGGTCCTGCCAAGATTTCGAACCACTTCCATTAGAAAATATCCAAGTCTCGTCTAGAAATACCACTTTTTTAAACTTTCAATTAACATTTTCCGTGTATTTCTTTAAAAACTGGACAAGCTGACTTGCTATATGTGGCAACTCGCATAAAAATCTTCGATTACAGTCCTTTTTATATTGAACACCCAACATTTTTATTAATTTTGACAACGATTTTAGTCCAATTTCCAATATGCCTCGATTTTTTAAAGCTACTTTTAAAACTTGAAGGGTTATATTAGTTTTTGATGTGTATAAATCGTAAATTGCATTACGAACATCCATTTTGACATTGTCACTTATGTCTTCTGTCTTTGGCTTTTTTCGTGTACCTTTCTTAATCTTCTTCAGTAGTGAATTATGCTTTTTCTCATGCGCAATTTTCTGCACAGTCCTTATCCCGATTCCCAGAGCTTTTGCCACTGTCTCCTGGATATTGGCCGGTGAATATTCATTTTCGTAATATTTTATTAGATTTAATACCATTTTTTTCGCTTGTGAATGCAAAAAACTCGAAAATTGGTTTCTATTACTCATTTTGTCACTGACTTGTCAATCTGACTTTGAAGTGACATCGCTCGAAGATTTTTGCAACTGCTGGTATTTATATGTTTATCCTCTTAACTATAAAACTGTGTTTATTTATTCAAAATTTATATGACGGTGCAACAAAAATTGGAATTAGAAAAAGTCGTCCATATTTCTCAGAGACCTGTTTATAATTCTATTAAATAAAACACAAAGTCTTGGTCTTAGTCAAACAAATATTTTAAAAAATCTAAGGTGACACGTGCTGATATACTAATTATACAATTAAAATATAATATTAAGTATAGCTACCTTAACACATTTAAAACAACAAAGGCAGGTACAAAATAAGAACAAAATACAAAACAACGAATCACACGTTACATCTTAGACGAACAACAATAATAAGAAGAGGCTGAATCCTTGAGTACTGATGGTTGCATATGCTCCACAAAACTTAAAACGATCCCATGTAGTTAAGTGTCTTAAAATAAAACTATTAAAGAAGAATACAGGCCAGTGTTAATTGTTACATGACCAGTCCGTAAATAAGGTTAAAATTAAATAAACAATAGTAATTACTATTTATGTTATTAAAGATGGGGTTCGGAATTAAATACGTCATTAACACAGGTGAGAACTGGACTTTTCTTGGCTTTAGCTATTTCCATTTTTTCTAATAAATCTAATATCTTTCCCTTGGAACACTCATGTAAGATATTTATATTTTCAGGTACAGCAAAGATGTGTCCCGAACCTAACAGGTGCTTCGTAAGTGCAGATTTAGTGTCCGTTATTTCCGAATTTTTATATTTATTAAAGAGATTTACATGATCTTGTACTCTGGTAGATATTTTACTTCCGGACTGGCCAACATACACAGCAGGGCAGTCGCTACAACTCAACGAATACACTCCAGATTTTGAGAATCTATCAGTCTTATCCTTAATTTTAATGTTATTAAGGTTATTAAAGACATTTATTATTATTATTATTAAATTATGATACAATACAATATTATAAATATCCCATAAAAAATCGCAAAACTGAAAAAAAATTAAAAAAGCGCAAATTGTTTTTACCCCTATCTCACTAAGGTTTAAATAAAATTATAATAAACATTTTTAGCCGATTTTCGCAAAAAAATCACAAATTTTACGAAAATTGTTTATTTTTATGCGACTCTCTTTATAAATAAAGTTCTTTTCAACTGTTAAAATCAAACTCAATTCATTAACTCAGGCGATAATTTGATAAAGAGTCCCAAAAACAGCAATTTCATAATATTTTGAAAATATTCTAGAGCTTATTTTGTGGTATTTTTTTTTGCGGGATGCAAAAAACAATTACCTAGTGCATTAACGTTCCCTGACTCCGAGAGGATCCAAATAAATGAACTAACAATAGTTGAGAATTTTTAAGAAAAGTATTTTATTTAATTTATTTTTCGGAATTTTAAATTAAAAAATTATAACGAAAAATAATAAGCAATCATTTTTAAACAGACAATTAAAGTAAAATTATTCTAGTGATTGGTTTACCAACAGCAAAACTACGAAAAGATAGCCAAAGTTTTTAGTTTAAAAATTTAAGCAAGTGTCTTCGAGACATGTGATCATTCTCTTTGAATGCTTTTTCAATAGGCAATTATTTAAATGATATTTAAATTGTTCCGTACAATTACACAGGCTTTATAGTGATATATTCTTTATTTTTATTCAGAAAGTATGCAAATCGTGATTTACATTTTCTTTTTGGATGAAGCAAATTAAGTCTGTATTTAGTTCTTAAAATCTAGTTTACAATAGGAACACAATACTTCTATTTTTTTTTAATTACGAAGTCCTAATTTTGTTTTAAAATTTGTTGATGGTTCAATCACTTGATACAAACAACCATTGTTGTTGATACTAATTAGATTAAACTGAAGCTATTTAAAATGTAGAGCAGAAGTGACTAAGTCATTAGTTGAAAATGCATTGAAGAGCGCGGAAACCTTCAATTATTTTCGTGGAATAAATCACTCTCTTAGATTATATATTGCTTGATTACAGATAATAATAATAATAATAATAATAATAATAATAATAATAATAATAATAATAATAATAATAATTACTGCGTTTATAGACTATAAAACGGCGTTTGACAGGGAACTACATTCCTGGCTCATAGACGTACTAGGACAAAAGTCATCCTAACATCATCAATTTCTTGGCGACTATCAAGCACCAGTGGAGAACGAACCTGAAGATCTATAATGGCGATCAATCTCTTACCAACGATGAGATACACATCAATAAACGAATTTATCAAGGAGGCTCGTTAAGTCCACTTTGGTTCTACTTAGCGATGAATCCGCTCTCCACGTTGCTCAACAATACAGGACATGGCTTCAACATCAAAGCCAATAAAGACAACTGCCGCACCATATCCCACCTTCTGTATATGGATAATATTAAGCTCTATGGTGGAAACCATAACCAACTAAAAAAGCTTATTGACGTGACATACCTTCTCGAAAGACATCCATATGGAATTTGGAAACCATCGAAAAAGGCAAAAAGTCATTAATGGTGATGTAGCTCTACCCAATGGAGAAATAGTTCAAGCGGTGAACCAAGGAGACACTTACAAATACCTAAGATTCCAACAAGTTAGACTGCTCCAGGCTAAGCAAGGAAAGACCAAGCGGAAAGATCAATACGTTCAAAAAGTGCGAGCTCTTCTGAAGACAGAATTGAACGCCAGAAATCTCATTACAGCAATTAAAACCTATGCTGTGTCCGTGCTTACAGTTTCGTAATCTTAAAATGGACTAATAACATGGAGCTAAAGGGATTTCAACGAGCTATACGCCTAATGATGACCAAGTATAAGTCACACCACCCAAGGTCATCAACGCTCCGAATGACCTTGCCAGAAAGAGAAGGTGGAAGATCTCTTGTTGACTTGACCAATTCGCACTCTCGACAGCTGCAAAAATTGAAAAATTTCTTCACAAACAAGGCACAAACATCAAGCCTCCACCGCATAGTGAATTTAAGTGACAACTCGTACTCTCCACTCAATCTCGCAAGTGACAACATCATCCTAATGTGACTTTCAGACCCCGACAAACAAGAAGAGTGGGCTCAAATGGCACTGCATGGCCGACATCACAATGACTTGAATCAGCAACATATAGATAAGGAAGCATCCAACAGATGGTTGAAGGATGGACAATTATCCCAGAGATAGAAGGATTTGTGACGGCAATACAGGGCCAAGTTATTAACACACGAAACTACACAAAATTCATCATCAAAGACCGGTCCGTTGAATCCGATAAGTATTGAAAATGTAGCGAGAGATCAGAGACAATACCAGGTGTGTAACATCATACACCAGAAGTTTGCCAATAAATACGGGCTCCAGAACACCTTTGTGCCATATTATAAATATCAACCAAGTTCAGTGCAAGAAAATAATGGCATCAAAGAGTACTACGACCGGGCAATTATTACCGACGGACGGGTGACCAATAATCGGCCTGATATGGTATTGTTAAATAAGGTAACAAAGACAGCTTATTTGGTAGATGTCACTGTACCCAACAATAACAATGTGTTCGATAAATATCAAGAGAAAACGGCCAAATATGCGGAGCTGGCCATCGAGATACAGCAGATGTGGTGAATGGTTACTAAAGATCTACTTATCTAATTTACCTGAATTTTTCCACAAAAATTAAGTATTATGTAGAAATCAACTGGTAAACATTTGGTACGAATCGAAGATGGTGAAACAAAATGGCGGTTCAGTAAAATATTTAAAAAAAGAGCATGAAAAACTACTAATTAGATTGAGTTTATGTGTACACAGGATTGAAAATCGACGCGTCGACTTTTATAGTCGACGAGTCCACAATGCGTCGAAAGTTATGGAATTGGTATTTAATGACGAATTTATTGATGATGTGCAAAAGACGTATAATAGTTATTTATACTATAAGGGATGTAAGTAACATTTACCAGTCGAGGACGAGTTTGCGCCCGAGCGATAGCGAGGGCTGGCAAAATAGTTCGAGACTGGTTAATATACTTACTTCCCATATAGTATATAACATTTTTCCCCGTCCCTGTATTGTATGTTTACAAGAAAATGCTGGATATATTTTTGGATTTTCATTCAGTACATTCGATAGCATTCTCATTAAATTATGAAGGCAGCCTTGATCCGTTGCCAGAGCAACATAAGCAGTTTTTATTTTATCAACAAAGTCAAGTTGACAATTCATAGCGAAAAGTTTGAAGAAAATGACATGAATTTGACAAAATGGATGTTTCAGACATAGAAGAATTAGCGAATATTGCTTGTTTGTTTCTACTACCGGAAAAGTCGAAAAAAAGGTATAAAGCAGCATATAAATCCTTTAAGAATTGGTTCTAAAGCAAGACAACTACTGCAGTCTCAGAAACCTTGTTTTTGGCGTATTTACCACGAAAAAAGTGCTATACTGAAGCCCCCATCAAGCTTATGGTATGAGTATTCGATGTTGAAGTCCACCCTTTTTATAGAGGAAAATATAGATACTTCTAAGTATCCAAAACTTCGAGCATTTTTGAAAAGAAAAAATGATGGTTATGTGCCTAAAAAATTGAATGTGTTTAACAGGGAAAATGTAAATAAGTTCATGCTTGAAGCCCTCGATGATATATACTTATTGATGAAGGTCGTAATGGTAATGGGAGTTGCTGGAGCGTGCCGTTCTAATGAACTCTGTGAAATGAAAATGGACAAAGTTAAAATAAGTCAAGAAGTCATAATTGTGACTCCAAAAATGGAATTTCACGTACTTTTACAGTGACAAAAAGTGACGACACTCAGGTTTGTCATTTCAAAATAATTCAAAAGTACATTTATACAAGATCCCACATGACGACTATTAATCCGCGCTTCTTTATGCGATGTCAAAATGGAAAGTGCTTAAACCAGTCTGTCAGGAAAAATACGTTTTCGTCAATTCCAAGGAAAATTGCGAGATTTCTAAAGTTTAAGAACTTCAAAATGTATACAGGACACTCTTTTAGAAGAACGTCGGCAACTTTATTAGCAAATACTGGAGTTGATGTGTTAGCTATCAAGCGACATGGTGGATGGAAATCCGCTACTATTGCGGAAAGTTACGTAGCTGAGAGCCTCAATAATAAAAAGGAAGTAGCGAATAAAATTTTATACAATAATACCCAGCCAGAAGTCTCTTGCAGTGTTTCAACAGTGACAGAAACATTGGTTAGAAATGAAGGATCTGTAGAGTAACAAAATGTAATACATATCGAGAAGAAACGAGAAATTATAGAAGTGACTCACGTACCGCAAATCTCCGCATGCTAAGACACAACGCATTAAATTTTAAAGAACCGGCAGAATGTCCCTAAATCGTAACCGCTTGATAATAATATACAGTAAAGGTTTAATAAGAACCTCAGTGTAATTGGATATAAGTGACAGTTGAGTATTTAAAGAATCCAAAACTATAAAAGCGTATGAGAGCAGTCGTAGACACTCGATGTTAAGTAATTTTCTCAGTAAAGAAATGCAGCCAACCTAAAAGTAAAAGTCTAATAGAACATTTGTTTTGTTGTTTGTTGTTTATTTTCATCTCCCCTATAAATATTTAGCTATGATGTTTGTTTTTGCGAGTATAAAGATTAAAAATGCATACAAATTATATATTACGTTAAAGAAAGAATCACTCTTTATAATAACATATTTAATGATAATTACTATTTAAACCAAAGTCCAAAAATACATTTTTCAGATTTAAACTGGCCAATATATTTGACCAAAATGTATTGAAAATTAACGAATTTTAAAGGCGTGTAATTTTTTTACGACTATCATCAGCATATTCACCAGAGAAATTGCCTGCGTTTTAATTTTAGGTCATTAGCATAGCCAGAAAACTAAGTAAAGCGCAATTTGAATCTTTGTAGTCACCATAACTATTTTATTTGTATTAAAACGAACCATACATATTTTTAAAACGGATTAAATAAAGACATAAATAAGTACTACTGGAACTACACAATTCCGTACTCTCTACGTAATAGCCAAAATCACAGTTACATGTTATTCATGAAATAATTAATCTAAAATTGTTCCCCATTTTGGCAATGACTACGTAGTCTCAGCTTAAACAGAACGTGGTGACACCGAGTTCCGGTTACTTCATCGAAAATACTTGTGGTAACAATGACGTATTCATGCCTAAAAGTGCTACTTGGGATCACCCTATTATCATCGCTAATTATAAGGCCATCTAAACTTCAATATACACATCGCCCTAAAAAAAGTAGAGATTTAAATCCCTTATCTAATCCACACAACATAAATATAAGTTTTAAAGGACTGGTGTAATATGATGCTTTTACGATAAGTCAACAAGCCAACCAACCCCAAATTAAATTTTTACACGAGATTGTGGCTATAGAGAATTGACTGAACTATAGACAAACACAATTAACGCTTCATTTTGCGTTGTCTCTATTTCAAAGATCCGTGATCCGATTCGCAATATTTTCAAGACCCGGCTCACGTGGATCGGTATAAAGATACGGATCCGGAATGGGCGCACTGATGAGTCCCAATAGGATGAAAGTATTTGTACAACTACTATGTGTCTATAAAAACTTAAGGTAAATTACATAATTTCTTATACTTGCTTAAATACTATTGTTTATTATTATGTATCGAAACATTCCGTAGACAGACTAGTCTACATGTTGAGGTATGCAATTTTATTAAATATTTGCTTCAATTAATTTAAACTTAAATATTTTTATTCAGTTGCGAAAAAGCCAAAAAAGAATTTTGTTTGTAAAGGCAATTTACCGATCTATTTATATTTTAAAGCGTATGACTGACTCTTAGTAGCCATTGATTTTGTTTATCGTTCTGGGACAATAATGATCGATACTTAACGGAAAATTCAATATAAAGCATTTATACCGTTGAAAATTAAGTGATTTATTTATAAATTAGAATTATTACGAAATAGACTGTAAGCAGATATTTATTAAATTAATTATCAAAAAACGAAAAATATTTTTGAGACTGATTTACGTGAAACTAAAGAACGGCAAATTATGCAATAAAATTAGGCAATCGCCCACATTTTTAAACTATCTACGACTAACACTCTCACTTTCGATTGGCTTTTTACAATCATTCTGTTGACTTTGCAGGTAATTGCTTCACGCTTCATTATGTACTGAAAATCGATCCAAAATATTAAGTGTTTTAATTATTATATACCTCATTATGATTTGGAATTGGGTTATAGATGAATGACAAAGAAGGAAATATTATCTAATTTGGACATTACCGAGCATAATACGTAAAATTAGAATAAAACTTTAATTAGTCACATTTTCGATTGAAAAGAACCCACCTATATTTACCTGCCATGATATTCAATTAACCCAGATATGTCCAAACTTGCAAAAAACAACCTTGTAAATATACTCGTATATTCGTACAGGTTTTTTTTACATTGTGTGCCCTACCTAGAGGCTTTATATTAGAAGCTACAAAAAAAACCTTAAATACAAAAGTACTCGACAATAAATAAAAACAAATGCCTAAGACAACGTGTGGGATTCTGAAATAGTACACCAATCGACATTTTGGAAGCGGAGACGTCAGAACCACTATTGGAACAGCAATTTATAACAACATATAAACAAACTTACAGTTCTCGTTTGCACTCACACATACTGGCAAAAAAGAAGCTCCCTCTACTTATTCAAAGTTGCTCTTGGACAATACAAGTTAAGGAAGCTATCTTTTCTTCAGAAATATCACCATATCACGAATTAGGCCACAAATCTATTTACAGACCACGAAAGATGATAATTGAAGATGAAGATGTTTTTTTTTTTTTTGGAAAACTGAGTCGGGAGTGGTTGCACTACGAACAACTATTTACAGATGGTTCTAGAATTAATAGAAAAATAGCATGTGCCTTTTACCACGAAAATAAAGAAAAATACAAAGAAATAATATAAGGCCATAATACAGGCCCTCAAGTATTGTTTCGAATATAAGGAGGCCACCAGTTTTGTGATATTCAATGATGGTATGAAAGCACTCGAAAAGCTAAAAAATTGTTTTACAATGCCAACCCATTAATCATCTAATAAAAACATTAACCCTCTTAAACCGAATGATTATATATTTAAAGAAAACTGTATATTTAGTGAGAGTGAAGGCACATATAGACATCTAATCTAACGAAATAGTGGACACTTTGCTTCCAAATCCAATATCTCATTTTAAAATTCCTCACACTGACATCTATCAACTAGCTAAACACAAATATAGAGATAAATGGCAGAAGAAATACTTTCATTCCTATTCCTATTTTCCTAAAATACCTATAAAACCATGGTTCCAAAAAGAAGCTTTATTAAAACAATATCTAGAATAAGAAGCAATCACACCTTATGTCCTGAGCATAAGAAAAAAAATAGGTCTTAGTGAAAATAATTTCTGTGAGTGTGGTGAAATAGGAGACACCGAGCACATAATACTAAATTATAACCTTGGGAATACGGCAGGTCCGAGGAACAAACTCACGGAGTTGTCTGGCGGTCCTCTAATTTTTAAATATTTAAATCGCTCTTAGTGATAAATAAATCTATGAGACCTTATATAAAGCAATTAAAAAAAAAATAATAAATTATAGAAACTATAATGCGGGAGGAATATTTATTCTGGGTAAAAATTAATTTCGAAAATTGTAACCAATATAGGATATAGATAAGAGTTTAATGAGAAAAACAAAATAAAATAAAAAAAAATATTTAAGAAAGGTATACAACAATATAAAAAAAAGAATGATAATAAAAAATGGATAATAAAAAAAAATTATACAAATTAATAATATATAACAAATAACATATAGTTTACGATATGACCTAATACTACTTCTAGACAGTAGCAAATTGGTGGACATTGAAAGGCAAAATTTGTAAAATGTACACTAAGGGTCAGTTGTTAACATTATTGGGTGGTTTGGCAAAATTAAAATAAAAAAAAGAAAGAACGAAAAGGTATGTGCCTATGTGTCGCATGCATCAAGCTGACCAGTCGGTTTCCACCGGTGCCATTCAACTTACACACCTACACACACACAAAAGTAAAAGCGTTATTTGCCTATTATGTTTTAGAAATGCCGCAAAAAATATGCACATCGCAAGCGCAGAAAATTATAACACTCAAGTTTTTTTTTAAATTGAACACCCTGTATATTATTATCTCAAATGAAAGATATTTTGTTACTGATTTAAAAAATTATACATTAATTTAAAATAGTTATGCTTTATTTGTTCATTATATCAAGACGAGCTGATAAAACAAACATCAATATTGTTTTAATATTGTCGCTGTGACATTTCAATATATGAGAACTATATTGTGATTACTAATTATTAAAAGAGCAATTTAGACGTTTTTTATAATATGAGATATACCGCAGAACAGAATAAATAAAATAACACATAATTTAAATTTTTTCAATTTTTTTTAAATTTCGAAATTCCCTCTATTATTCTAAGCTTATAAACTTGTCAACCGTTCTCTTAATTCCGCGACACACTATCCATGTCTCGCACCGCGATCTCCGGAGAGGTTTCGTTTCATTTGGAATCGATCACGGCTGGCGACCCGCGTTGACCTCGTGTTTATAAACGGAGGCGAGTTTTTCCCAATCAAATTCGCATAGGGCGCATAGGTAAGATACGGCTTAGGTTGGCAAAGTTTGGGTCAACAGCCGCGCTGAGAAAACTTAAATAATTTTGTCAGTTGATGTGTTTAATGTGGATCGTGTGATAGGTTGTGGTTATGGTTGCGTATTGTTAAAGATTTTACATTTTGTTTGTTGATTTTGTGGTTTAAATTAATGTTTTAAAGAAAGGTAGCCACAGTGTTTTAGAATATTAAGACTTTATAATGCGTTTCCAATTATATTGGCGAGCTGAACTTTAAGAAACGACTCGAATTTAAGGCTAGTAATCTACCATTGTCGAAATTTAAAATTCAGCAAACAAGTAAAGACAAAAACAAAGAAGTAAATCGTTATATTCGTAGAAATATGGCATTTTATTGTTTCGTGTGTCTGATTTTTTTAGATGACTCTTTGTGGTTTATATATATTGACCCTCCTGAAAAGTTAACCACGAGACGCCACTGATCCTATATACCGGATACCATCAGATACGTTACGAAGCAATTTGATGAAACCAAAAGTCAGTCATGTTTGGTGCGGCATGTTGAGTAATAAAATTACTGGATTATTTTTGATGGGAATTTAAATAGTGAAAGATATTAAATTTAATAAAAAATTACATTGAAAATCATATAGAGAATATACCAGTAAGTTGGTACAACAATCTTACATGGCAACAAGTTGGCCCCCGCCAAACACTCCAAACAGTGTTGTGGAGATTACTGAATATTTAAATAATCGCTATCATTATTGTATTGGAAAGTCTGGCAAACTTAGATGGCCGGCTAATAGTGCCGATCTAAGTCTACTAGAACTTTTTTGTGGGGATTTTTGAAAAACAAAGTTTACTACGACAGGCCCCAAAATATACTAGAATTAAGGCTTTAAGGTTGAAAATGAAGTATTTTCGTACCACCCAGATTTTATTTCCAACTCTATTAAGGGGAAATATTTTTAATTGTATAAAGAACCAATGAGGATACATAGAAAATATGTAAACTCTTTTTGTAATATATTTGCCCCTATTATGTTCCAATTTTTTTCTTCTCTTGATATGCTACAACCATTGGAATTGGAAAAGAGTGGAATTATTTGATGTTTCTGTTCTTCGGTATAAAAAAAAAAACGTCTAAAACTTAAATATAAAACAGAAGCTTAAGTTCGGTTTCTAAATTATTAATAGACTTATCAGAATAGTACTTTTTGCATATATAAAATCCAAAATAAAAAAAGTTATGCGAACCAAAATATTTAATTTCATTAAATTTTAGACAAAATAGAAACTATTGATCAGGATTTAAAACATATATTATTCTTATTCGCCGTATCGTAGTATATGTTCGAACCAGAGGGCGTGCAGTCCATGAAAGCAAGGCAAGCAGTGCTTCCCCAAAAAAAAAATTACAAAACATATTATCCTAATTATCAAGCCCATAATAAATGCGGCCTTGACTCCGACCCAGCCACAATAGAATAGCGAATAGTACCTATGAAGGCCGCTAGCTTCTCTGCAGCCAAGTCAAGTATGCTTGATTTCCTGTGAATCGGGCCAGAGGTTATTGAACTTTCCACCGGCTGTTTGCAATTTTTGCATTTCAGTCGCGTGCTTTAAGTGGTGGCGGAAGCTATCGTTGGAGTAGGTTCTTTGTTTGAATGGCTATCCGTGTGTTGTGTGATGCGTACGTCGCGTCGTGCATGGTGCGATATGGAAGACAATAATACGGACGTGGATATGCAAATACTGTCAACTTCGGCTGTCGGTAATAACGTTGAAAATGTTGTAGAATTTAGTAAGAAGAGTGTGTGTGAATGTGTGGTGTGTGTCTTAATAATAAAGGGATTTTCAACGTTAAACTTCTCTGATAAGCTTCAAATAATTTCCAAAGGAAAGGCAAAATCGCCTATAAAAAATTTAACCACAAAAATAAAAAACTGTTTTAGACATTTTTATCCGGAAAAACAATACGAACAATTTAAATGGCTAACAGGGTGTGAAAATATCAGTAAATTATTTTGCTGGCCATGTTTACTTTTTGAAAATGAAAAAGGTCTCTGGAATAAAACTGGTTTTCCCGATTTAAACAATTTTCATAAAGCTGTAAAAAGACACATTATGTCCAAAGCGCATTTACGCCCTTAATAAACAGTTGGAAATTAGTCACCGCCAACACAATGAACTAGTCGATAAAAATAGGCAAATATTAAGAAGACTTATCGATGTTGTTTGTTTTCTCGGACAGCACGAACTGGGATTTAGAGATCATGACGAAACAAGGGTTTCTTCAAATAGAGGAAATTTTCAAGATTTTTCAATCCAGAATGATTTAATTTCCGCTGTTGCAACCATTATTCTAAAAAGAATTAAGCAGGAGATTGGCGAAGCTCGGTTCATTACTATTGTTCTGGACGAAACAACTGATATCACTAATTTTAGTCAATTAACTATAGTAATACGCTACGTTAAAACAGATGGAAGTATTCAAGAGCGATTTTTAGGTTTTAAGAATGTGTCCGAAAATTGTACAGCAGTTGCATTATATACCGTAGTTTATAACGTTACTAAAAAAACTAATGGAGAGAAAAAATTAGTTGCTCAAAGCTACGATGGAGCTGCAGTAATGGCAGGACAATTAGGGGGTCTGCAAGCTAAAGTTCGAGAATCTTTCCCAAGTGCTGTGTTTGTTCATTGTTTTGCTCATAAATTAAATTTAGTTTTATCACAGTCCATCAATCACATTAAAGAGTGTAAAGTATTTTTCGTTACTTTAACTGGCATGGCTGCTTTTTTTTCAAAGTCAACAAAATGTACACAAGCTTTGGACTCCATTGTCCACAAACGATTGCCCAAAGTAGCTCCTACTAGGTGGAACTATAATGGAAGACTTGTTTTAACAGTATCTGAAAATTGCGAATCACTGATTGAACTATTTGAGAATATAATAGAGAATAATGATAAATAGTTCGAGGGGGTTTTTGGACTGTTTGAAACGAGATTTTAATTTTAATTATTTGTTGAACATATTTTCAGAAATATTTCCATTCTCGGACAATGTTTTTAATTTATTACAAACTAAAACAAATGATATTGCTTTTTGCCTAAAAAAGTGGATGATTTTGAGTCCATGTTAAGCCAAAAAAGAGATGACTTTGACCTATTTTAGGAGAAAACGATGACGTTAAATGTAGAGTCACAAGCCAAGCGTCTTCGAACAGACAAGGTGGGAGATGTTTAAACATCATACAGACTCCTCTTTTAAGAAATAATCGATCGAATTCAGCAACAGATAAACTATGGATTTAACGGTTTAAATGATTTTAAATTCCTAGAACTCTGCATTTAAAGGAAAAACTGTGGCCAGTTCTTCGACCGAGTGTTACTGCGATCTGAACTGATTTACGAAACTGATGACCTTAGCGCAAAAGTTAACGTTAAGGAACTTTTAAAAGACAAGGAGCTGGAAGATGCCTACACCGAATTGTCGAAATTGTGTGAATTATTATTGACAATACCTGCCACAAGTTCATCAGTAGAACGCAATTTTTCAACATTTAAACGTATAAAAAATTTCGTGAGAAATTCAACGACTTTCGCATACATCGCTGTTGTCCACTGAAAATAAACTACAAACTAAACGACAAAATATGTCGAAGCATCGACGTTTTTATGATGACGTCATAGACGAATTTGCAAAAAATGATCGAAGAATCGAATTACATTACAAATGGGTAAGTTTTTAAAAATTGCTTTCCTTTCTTAGGGTGTGATTTCTTCTCACAAGATTGTTATGAGTGGCTCATCTTATATTCCCTGATTGTAATGAATGAATGGCTTGCATTACACGAACTTTCATATCCTCTTTGGCGGTGACTGGATCTGTATAAGCAAAGTTCTTGACATGTGATCAAATCGGGTGAACGGGCAGGCAGCAGAAAGGTCCTAGATTGTCAATCCAACGACCCTCAAAAGTTGCATATTATAACAAATTTCTCACTGATCCTAAATTTTGCCGCGGGACATCATCTTGTTGATACAAGGCATGTATATTGCAATCGATTTATTGCTGGCAAAACTTCGTTTCCCAGTGCACCTGGGTACCTTACACCACACAAAATGTTAGTATTTCTAACGGTAATGAAGATTTAATCTCCACGCTCCATGGAAACCTCATTCGCGAACTATATGCGGAATTTTCACTGCCCAAGAAGGACTAATATATATTAAATAGTCCATTTTTTGAAAATTTAATTTCATCGCACCAAATAGTATTGCTGGAAAAATTCAATTCTTCCTGATTTTTAACTAATAGCTATTCACAAAATTCCACACGTATCAGAAGGTTTTGGGGTTCTAATTTTTAGATCTAGGTGTAATTAAATGGTCTCCATCTATTTCGGTGCAAAATCCTATGAACACTTTTAAAGGAAACCCGTAAATTTATTTCTGTTTCGCATAAGGAGGCAGTGAGATAATCGATAAAAAATGCAAAACTGTTATTTCGACTTCTTCATCATCTACCACCGATATCTGTTTTAGTATTTTTGATTTAAACGGTCCATACACAAGGTTATTAATGTTCGCTCAACCATTTTTTATTCGGTTCTACTTCTCTGCATATCTTTCGGTAAATGTTGTTGATATACATTAAGTTTACTGTCATTTTGACACCCACACAGTAAGTAATGGTGGCTTCTGCTAAGTTGCTCTTGAACAAGTTTTTGTTTATAATGGCAACTGTGAT
This sequence comes from Kuschelorhynchus macadamiae, assembly GCA_030620095.1. Taxonomy (NCBI): domain Eukaryota; kingdom Metazoa; phylum Arthropoda; class Insecta; order Coleoptera; family Curculionidae; genus Kuschelorhynchus; species Kuschelorhynchus macadamiae. Next base: position 179,683 of record JAUTXW010004710.1, read on the forward strand.
TTAAATAAGAGTTTCCCACTTTTTTAAAATAAGACTTTAAAAAATGCCTAAAAACGCACTAAGATTGCATTTTGGGCATAGCAAATGTTATACAATATAAGCTTTACATTTCCAGGGGAATCGGATGAAAAAATCTATTGAAAAAAAGGCTTTTTATATTGTCCCATACTTGGATCAGTTTTTTTAACACCCTGTAGATTATTTTTGAAAAGTAACTTAAAATACTTAAAGATAACAGTTTTGATCATATAGGGCCATATTTTGAATATGTTATTTGGGTTTTCGAAATTAGGCATTTTAAAATTGACGTAAGGAGAATTTTTTGAATTTTTGTTTCGAAAAGCGTTCATTTTAGGTATGAGGTGTACTTCATAAAGCTCAGAATCTTACGCCAAATCTAAAGAGTCAATAAAAATAAAAGTTTCCGTTCGAAATAACAAATATGGCACTTCCAGTATAATTATGATTTTTTCCATTTGTTAGGAATTGTGTAGTGTACGTAAACCAATTTAGTTCAGTACATAGGCATATTATAATATATGTGTTACATATACTGTTTTTTCAAACATTCTTATTGGGCGCCATTTTGTTCCATCATATTGGATTCCTACCAATATTTTACCAGTTCCTTTCTACCTATGCCACACTTGACTTTTGGGCATAATTTAAAATACCTTGAATAAGTAGCTTTTAAATTGACACATACGGCCATTTTGTTACGTTATGTTGATTTCGTACCAGTTTATCCCATTTTCACATTTAAATTGCCTGCAAAATTTAAATTCAATTGAACAAGATTTATTTACGTTGATTTAAAAAAAGAATTATTTGGCCGCCATTTTGTTTCGCCATCTTAAATTCGTACCACAACTCTATCAGTTTATGCTTAATTCTTGTATAAAAATTGAAATTAATTTAACTAAATAGTATTTTCAGGCTGATTTTTTAAATGTTTTATCAGGCCGCTATTTTCTTTTGGATTCGTATCAAAATGCTAATAGTTCATTACTATGCAACGTTTGATATTGTGCAATATTGATGTTTTAGGTAAATTGGAAAATTAGTTTTTTTTAGTAATAATCGTTTTTAACATTATTCCTTTATATTTAGGGTGACCATATGTACTTTTTTTAGTAGGACAGTACTTTCTTTTAACCACTGTCCTACTGTCCATCAAACGTTTAAGTACAACTAAATGTACTTTTTTTCTGAGATTTACAAAAAGATGTCCTACTTTTGTTTGCCTAAAGAAAATAAAAATTTAAACCCTTTTTGTTCATCTGCATTTGGTAGTCATGTGTAGCCATCGATTGCCCGGTTGACAATCGACGGCGACGTCGGTTGACAGTGTATTCCGCTAAGAAAGTTTGAATGTTTCTTCTCTGTCTCTTTTAGATGCATTACATTTTGCATTATTATGACAATAAGCTAGGAAGTTATTTTGTCGTCGATTAGTGTTTGTTTAAGTTTGGAATGAATGGCGTGTTTTTACTTTGCAACGTTTAGATTATATTTGCTGTTCGAGTTCGGCAGTTTTATGTGAAAGAAATACAAATTATTTTTATTTAAACATGTCACCAACTCGAAGGAAATGTCATTTTAACGCATAGTTGCAGGCGCAGTATCCATTTTTCAAAAAAATCTAGTGTTTCACCGCATATTGTGTATTGTGAAATTTGCCAAAGCGATGTTGATATTTCCAACAGTGGTCACAGCACTATTAAACAACATGTATCCAAAAAGAAGCACATTTTGGCTGCAAATGCGAAATCAAAGAGCAGCCAATTGGAAACTTTTCTTAAAACTAAGAATTTTAACTCGGAAAATATGTTGATTGCTGCCAAGAAAGGTACGTTTTCTTATCATACAATTAAGCATTTGCAAAGTTTTAGATCTTTGGACTGCACGTCTAAACTAATAACAAATATGTTTGAGTCTAAATTTACAGCAGGTCGAACTAAATCTGAAGCTATTGTGAAAAATGTTTTGACTCGAGAATCACAGTCCAGATTAAAAAAATGATTTACAAAAAGCAAATTTTGTGAGTATCACGATCGATTCCTCAAATCATAGAGAAATTAAAGTTGTGCCCTTAATGGTAAGGTACTTTAATTATGAAAAAGGTATTCGAGTGAAACTACTTCAATTGCTCGACTGGCGGAATGAGAAGAAAGGAAGTGAATAATCTATTTACTAAATTAAATAGTTCTTGCGAACAGTCCTGGGTTGGAGTTGGTTGTGTAGCACAAATTTTCAACAACTGTATTCAAAATGCGACGGACAGTTTGCCAGTTGATGTTGATGTTATTGCGGTCAAAATTTTTAAACATATCCATATTTTTACAGTCAGAGTGGATAAGTTGAAACAATTTTGCGATTTTGTTAATGTCGAGTGCAAAAAAATGTTATCATTTTCTAGAACAAGATTTCTGAGCCTAATGCCAGCGATTGAGAGAATTATACAAATGTTCGAACCCTTAAAAGAATACTTTTTGTCCTACAATTTTAAAACAGTTTTTTCAAAATCCAACCAGCGAAATTTGGATGTGGTTCGTTCACAATATTGCATCTCTTTTCCACAAAGCGGTTTTAGATGTTGAAGGTGACCACATTTGCGCAACAGAAGCTGCTTTGCAATATTTCGAGCTTATAAATAAACTACAATATCGCTCGAATGAATTATTTTTGCCGCTTAAAGTAAGAGAGTTGCTTTTAAAACTTGAAAATATGGAGGATGTTAGAGTAAACCATCGAGAAAACTTTGTTTCAAATGTCAAGCAATTTTATACAAACTGTGAAATTTATTTGCAGAACTGGAGTACAAATTTAAATGAATTAAGACTTTTTGAGTGGGTTAATTCAAAAAAACATGTTTCTTGGATTGAAGTTTGGCTTATTAAATCAGGACGAACTAATCGATGAAGTTTAATACTAAGTAGTGTTACTGACGATAAAATTACTAACTAAAATACCACAAATATTTGTACTGAAGGTCGATAGCTAGAACTTTTTCAAACAGAAACTCTAGTTAAAAACCATTTAAAAAATATTCAAATTTTGTGTGAGTTTATTTTTTGTCTACCTGGAACCAGTGCGTCACTTGAGCGGTTATTCTCAAATATTAAGAACTATTGGGGCTCTGAAAAATCGCAGATGAGTTTGTCTACTCTGGAGGCCATCATGCAGGTCTTCACAAATTTTGAAAGCAATCATCAGTTCCCAGAAGTACGATTGGTACCAAAAAGATCTGGATAATCATGCTAAATAAGAAACTTAGTAAGTAAGATATTTTTATAAAAGTATACATGGTTTCATGTTTTTTTTGCTATGTATAAATAAAATTGGCTAAAATTAATCAAAATAAAGTTGGGTGGTGGTGCTTTTCGCAATGTACTTTTTTTTATTTATACATTAGGTCACCCTACCTATATTTTCCGCCATATATGACAATTAGTTATAGCACACGTTTTGAAATCAATCCATTAATTAGTTTTTCAGGCTGCTTTTTTAAAAAAATCATTAAGCCTCCATTTTGTTCCACTATATTGAATTCGTACCAAAATGTTACCACTTGATGCCAACATGATACTTGATATTTGTGCAAAATTTGATATAAATTGGATAAGTAGTTTTTTAATAATAAGTGTTTTAACATTTCACTAGGCGGCCATTTTATTTCACCATTTGGATTTTTACCAAAATGTTACCAGGCCATTCCCATATGACCCTTATTTTTTGACCAAAATTCGAAGCCAAGCGGATAAGTAGTTTTGTACATATGCTGCGTGCAGACGGATCGACAGACAGACGACAGAATTGAGAAAACATGTTTTTCGGAATTGCTACCGCGAGCAGACAGACAGACAGTTAGACAGACATACAGATAGACAGACAGACAGACCAACGGAATTAAGAAAACATGGTTTTCGGCATCTAGGGACCCTGAAACGTGAAGATCTGAAAAAATCTCGGAAGTTGTTTTTTTCACACTATAATACTTCCTTTTTACGAGGGAAGTAAAAAGAACGTACCGAGAAACCCGCCGATACATTTATAAACGGCTAACAGCCCATAATATAGTCAACACTTTAAGGCATTTCATGAAACTTCAAAGCTTTAAATGTTTACCTGTGTATTAATAGAATCCCAACGAACATAAAATAGTAAGAAATGTTGATTCGTTAACAAGAAAAACGTCTCAGGAATTCTACAAAATTTTGGGTGAAACTTTTCAAAATGCGTTACTCCACCAAACTTTTAAACATTCTTACGGTAGTTCCTCTTTACATCGAGACGCTTGACCCTAAAATGATTTCAGCAAATACCAGATTTGCTAGCCTTTTAATAAAGATAACGTTATCTTGCCGCTACGATCAACGGGCACTTTATAATAAGCCGAACGTTTCCTGGGTACTATTCTATGATCTTATTTTCCTTGCTAACCAGGCACCTGACAGAGTAATTGGCATGCACCGCAGAGATAAGTACCTAAAAGGCGATATTTTACTTGTCTAGTGACTTTATTTATGCGACACTTAGTTTCGAAATAGCAAGCTTTCAAGTCTGCGGATGGAACAGATGTCGGCGCCGGAGCATAAACTTCGGAAAAATTAGTAAGCCAGCCAATTTTTTTACTTAATTATATCGTAATCATGAAAACATCACCCTACAAGTTTTTTGCCGATTTTTGCGATTTCGGGTTCTTCTCTTTCCCTCAGTCTGCCGGTTTGTCGTTCTGTCATTCTGTTTGTACGCGGCATAGCAAGAACAACGAAATTGACTTAAAATTTCGCACAAAAATTAAGTATTTGATTGGTCATGGTCTTTGGTTTAGATCGTGTCAAATTGAAATTACTTTCCGACGTTTTGCTAGCGACTGCAACACGCATCTTTAGGGATCTTCACCACACAAGATCAAAACACTGAATGTGCTCCGATGATGTGTGCTGGTGTTCAGCGACAGCGGATTGAACAGTTTGTTTCTTACTTATACATATTTCATGTTCCTTAAGTCTAGTAGACACAGACCGCTCAGTTTCACCTATAGTATATACACTTTAACGCAGGAACAATAAATTTTATAAACTCTTTCTGGTTGGAAAGGAATTACATCTTTTGGTGTCCTTAAGCATTGCCCAATCTTTCAGATTTCTAAGAGTATTATAGATTGTGCGAATGTTAGATCTCCGCAGAATTCTTGCAATTTTATCTGTGATACCCTGCATAAACGAATTTCAATAGGGACGGAGGATACTTGCTATATCATGGGTGGAAACCAATTATCACAGCGAGTCACGCGTTGGGCACAGGTCGGGTATAAATATTTGAACTCTGCTCATCCTATATATGCTGCGCCGTAGTAAATAAAGTAATGGTAATGGTCTTGGTAATCAGAAATGTAGGTTTTCCTCCTGTTGGTGAATTTGATGTTGTTTGGCGTATTTATTTTGGTAAGTCTTTCAACTAGTTGACTTTACTGATCAAGACCTCAAGTCAGAAACACGTGTCTATAGCTTGCCAAATTATACTCCTTTAGCGGACATCTCAAAAAAATCAATTTTCTACTATATACTAGTTCTAGCGCTTGTATTTTTCTACTTTTGATTTACCACTATTGGGTTATAAGTTCCGCTACAGGTGGCTGTATGCTACTCCGTGGTAAATAGAGTATCAAGTCCAGCGAAGATCTCGGATGTTCACTTGGTAATCACAAATGTGGGTTTTCCTCCTTTTGGTGACTCTGGTGTTGTTTCGTGTATTGATTTTGGCACTAGTTGTACTAAACTTTCAACTAATTGATTGTACTGATGAAGACCTTAAGTCAGAAACACGTGTCTATAGCTAGCCAAATTTCATTGCTTTAGCGGTCGTTCCAAAAAAATCCATTTTCTACTATATACTAGTTCTTGCCGCGCTATATATATATATATATATATATATATATATATATATATATATATATATATATATATATATATATATATATATATATATATATAGGGTGAGTCGGGAGGATCGCCCCAAACTCCAGGAGTGTGTTCTATGAAAGATACTGATTTAAAAAAACTCATATGTTCTTATTCGATTTTCATTTGTTTTCAACTTACAACAAAAATAAGATTTCAAGCATAATTCCATACATACAACATAATAATTATAGGGTGCTTAGAAATCAAAATAAATTAATGTTCCATTTACTGGTACTATACCTGTCAGTGTCATTTTTGAATTCGTACCTGTCAGTGTCATTTTTGAATTCGAGCTGTTGAACACATATTCCAAAATGCCGAATTTTTACTCACACTTAGAGTATGCGAATATGATATTTGTTTATGGTTTTTGCAATGGGAATGCTACAGCTGCTGCTGAAGAATACCGTTAACGATTCCCATTTCAACGTCATCCTGATAAGAAAGTATTTATGAGAGTTTTCAACAAACTATGCGAAAGCGGAACACTTCCCAGTGCCAACACAACTTCTGAAAGAGCTACTCAACAAACTTTAGAAGAAGTAGAAAATATTCTGGACCTAGTAGAAGAAGATGCAACCATCAGTTCACGCAGAATGGCTGCTCAGTTGGACATTCCACAAAAAAGAGTGATAAATACGCTCTACGAGCAAGGTTTGTATCCTTACCACTTACAAAAAATCCAACACCTACAGCCAGAAGATTTTGCCAAACGTGTGGAGTTTTGTGGGTGGATAGACAATAATCCTCATCTTATATCGCGCGTACTTTTCACGGACGAAGCAACATTTACTCGTGACGGTATTAATAATAGTCGCAATTGCCATGTCTGGTCAGAGGAAAATCCGCATGCAACAGTGGAGAGCAACTTCAACATAGGTTCTCGGTAAACGTATGGTGTGGTATGATAGATAATTATGTCATTGGCCCTTTTATTTTGGAAAATCGCCTCACAGGGGACTACTATTGTGAATTTCTCGAAAATGAATTACAAGGACTACTGGAGGATGTTCCCCTAAACATCAGAAGGCAAATGTACTTCCAGCATGATGGAGCTCCAACACATTTCGCACATCAAGTCAGGCAACACTTAGACGGGAGGTTTCCAAGGCGTTGGATTGGTCGCGGTGGTCCTATTATTTGGCCTCCAAGATCTCCTGACCTCACTCCACTCGATTTCTGTTTATGGGGCTGGTTAAAAAATGAAGTGTACAAAGTGAGAGTGGACACTCGAGAAGCACTTATTCAGCGTATCAGAAATATTGCAGATGAAATTAAAGAAAGGCATGAGGCAATTAGAAGAGCAACAGATGCCCTACGTAGACGAAGCCGAAAATGTCTAGAGCTCAATGGGGGCATTTTTGAACATTTAATATGATGAAATCTAATGATTGAAACGTTAATTTGTTAGATCTTGTTTATATTTTAATTTATGCTGTAAGTTGAAAACAAATGAGAATCGAATAAGAACATATGAGTTTTTTTAAATCAGTATCTTTCATAGAACACACTCCTGGAGTTTGGGGCGATCCTCCCGACTCACCCTGTATATATATATATATATATATATATATATATATATATATATATATATATATATATATATATATATATATATATATATATATATATATATATATATATATATATATATATATATATATATATATATATATATATATATATATATATATATATATCTATGCTATCTGATTACAAATTAATACTAATATGAGTCAGTTTATTTTATTCTGTGACAATAACAACTGTGTCCTGTGTCTGTTCTGTTTACATGCTAGAATAAAAAGTAATGTAATTTATGTCATATTTATGTTCATGTCCCATATGATAGTTGGATTTATTTTCGTTCCTGACTTTGAAAAAGACCGAATCTAGATTGAAACGTCAGTCAAAATAAATATGATTAAAAAATAAAAACATTTTCCCTTTAAAAAGTGGCCAAAAACCAAGGAAATAGCACCGAAAAATATATATAGTAGAACTAGGTGAAAGAAAACAAAAATAAATACTATATATATATATATATATATATATATATGTATATACGTATGTTGGTTCTTAAGTCTCCAGTCGGAGGCGAAAAAAATAGCCTTGAAGACCGACGCACGAATTTAAGCTTCTTTTTCATCTATGACATTTCCAGTGGAATGTTGGTATTCAGATTTAGAAGAATGTACAATTTGTTTCTTTCTAATAGATCGCTAGGCCTAGTAGATATAGATCGTTCAGTTTCCAATATAGACATCACCACATGAACGAGTAATTGTATATACTCCTTAAGTTTAATTAAGAAAGCATGGTTCTTGGGATTAGACCGTGTCAAATTGGAATTACTGTGCGACGTTACCTTCGATTGCACCAGGCATCTTCAGGGATCTTTACTCTACGATATCTGCACATCGAATGAGCACGCGGTGAGTTAAGATTTGGTTTCGGCGTGTGATGTAAACCGTAACCCGTATCTCTATTGTATGTCTGAAAATTTCAATAGATTCTCTAATTTTTCGTTTATAAAATCCTGGAACCGATGCTAGAACCTTAGTTTCCTCTACATTTATAATATGGCCAGTAATATGCTGGTGTTCAGCTACAGCAGATTAAACAATTTGTTTCTTTTTAATACATCGTGCATATTTTTTTAGCCTAGTTGATATTGAACGTCCTGCTTCTCTCACATGCACTTCTCTACAGGAGCAATGCATTTTATTTGTTTGAAAGCATTGCCCAATCTTATTATATGTGTATTGAAGACTGTACGTATGTTGAACAACCGAAGTAATCTTCGTATCTTGTCTGTGGTGCTATATGATTTTGGTAGAACGTCAACAGAACTGTTTATATATATATGTATATATATATATATATATATATATATATATATATATATATAGATATATATATATATATATATATATATATATATATATATATATATATGAAAAGAAGAATTCTGTTGACGTTCTATCAAAATCATATTTAGCATTTTCCAGGCTTCTTTTCTCCCCGGCGACTGGAGACTTATGAACCAACATACGTATATATATATATATATATATATATATATATATATATATATATATATAAATATATATATGGCTTGATACTCTATTGACACGGAGCAGCATATAGCCACCTGTGGCGAAGTCCAAGACTAGTAAATCAAAAGTAGGAAAATATTAGCGCGGCAAGAACTAGTATATAGTGGAAAATGGATTTTTTTTGGGATGACCGCTAAACCAATGGAATTTGGCAAGCGATAGACACGTATTTCTGACTTAAGGTCTTCATCAGTCCAATCAATTAGTTGAAAGTTTAGTACAACTAGAGCCAAAATCAATACATGAAACAACACCAGACCCACCAAAAGGAGCAAAACCGACATTTGTGATTACCAAGAGAACATCCGAGATCTTCGCCGGACTTGATACTCTATTTACCACGGAGCAACATATAGCCAACTGTGGCGAAACTCATAATGCAAGAGTGGTAAATCAAAAGTAGGAAAACATTAGAGCGGCAAGAACTAGTGTATAGTAAAAAATAGATTTTTTTGGGATGACCGCTAAAACAATGGAATTTGGCAGACTATAGACACGTGTTTCTGACTTAAGGTCTTCATCAGTACAGTCAACTAGTTGAAAGACGAGTACAACTCGTGTTAAAATGAATACACAAAACAACACCAGAGTCACCAACAGGAGCAAACCGGCATTTGTGAGTACCAAGAGAGCATCCGAAATTTTCGCCGGACTTGATACTTTATTTACCACGAAGCAGCATATAACCACCTGTTGCAAAGATCATAACCCAAGAGTAGTAAACCAAAAGTAGGAAAATATTAGCGCGGCAAAAACTAATATACAGTAAAAAATGGATTTTTTTTTGGAATGACCGTTAAAGCAATATTATTTGGCAAACTATAGACACGTGTTTCTAACTTAAAAGTCTTAATCAGTACAGTCAAGTAGTTGAAAGACGAGTACAACTAATGCCAAAATTAATATACAAACCAACACCGACATTTGTAATTACCAACAGAACATCCCAAATCTTCGCATGATTTGATGCTTTATGTAACACGGAGCAGTATATAGCCACCTGTGGCGCGAGAAGAAAAGCCTTAAATATATATATATATATATATATATATATATATATATATATGTATGTATATATATATATATATATATGTATTTATATATATATATATATATATATAAATTTATATATATATATATATATATATATATATATATATATATATATACAATATATTATATATATATATATATATATATATATATATATATTTATATATATATATATATATATATATATATATATATATATATATATATATATATATATATATATATATATATATATATATATATATATATATATATATATATATATATATATATATATATATATATATATATATATATATATATATATATATATGTATGTATAAATATATTTATATATATATATATATATATATATATATATATTTATATATATATATATATATATATATATATATATATATTTATATATATATATATATATATATATATATATATATTTATATATATATTTATATACTGGGTGATTCACGACCCACTGTACATATTTATGTGGTGTATAGGGTATCCCTAGGGTATATCGAAATGGATATTTAAATTGATTAATTCGGCTTTATTACCAAGATACAGGGTGATTTTCGTATTTTGGTAAAAATTTGTTCACCCTGTATCTCCTAAACTGCTTAATAGATTTTTTTTAAATTTTGTACACAAACACACTTGGTATATCATAGCTTTTTGAGGTTTGAAAAGCAACCTTTAATACATTGCGTGAAAAGGGTAAGTTTCCCTCAACCGATCTTCATGTTGAAAGAGTGGGTGCTAATAACGTGGTCCAAGAAGAGAATATTCTCAACCTTGTGAGGGAAGATCCAACCACAAGCACTAGGCGAATTTCCGCCCAATTAGCGATACCGCAGGCAAGAGTATGGAGAACTATAAAAAATGAAAACTCATACCCTTTCCATGTACAAGAGGTACAAAGACTAGAAGAAGGCGACTACTTGCCTAGATTAGCATTTGCTAGGTGGGTAATAAATCATCGAAGAACTATTTTTAGAGCACTGATGAAGCCCAATTTACAAGGGACGGAGTCTTTAATTCTAGAAACTCTCATGTATGGGCAGATGAAAACCCTCATTCGTTGCTATTGGCCAATTCTCAACGAAAGTTTTCAGTGAATGTTTGGTGCGGCTTAATAAATAATCATTTAATTGGGCCACATATTTTCCCTCAACGACTAACGGCTGTTGTGTATTTGGACTTTCTACAAAACATTTTACCGGGCTTATTAGAAAATGTAAATTTAAGAGGCATATGGTTTCAACACGATGGGGCACCTGCACATTTTGGAATTGATGTTCGAAATTATATCAATCAACAATTTGCTGATCGGTGGATTGGACGTGGAGGACCACAACCTTGGCCAGCTAGGTCGCCAGACTTCCAGCCGACTACTTTTTGTGGAGGCATCTAAAACAAAAAGTTTACAGTGTTCCAATCGAAACTAGGGATCAATTAATAAATAGGATATATTTTTATTGCGACGAGGTTAGACAAAACCCTCAAATGATTCACCGCTCAATTGCAAACCTACAAAAGCGTGCACAAAAATGTAGAGACACCGGTGGTATGCATTTTGAAAACATTTTGTAGCTTTTAAGACGTTATTGTGTCAGGGTAGATTTTAGTTTTTTTTGGGCTACTGAAAATAAAAATTAATTCGACAAGGCTGTGTTTTATTAGTAGAGATAGTTTAATTTTTTTTTAAAGTCAATCATTGAAATAATTTTATACTTAGTTAAAAGCTTTAATACAGATACCGCTAAAAAAAGGGGTATGTACTATCTAAAGATTTAAATTTCGTACATAACCTTTAGTGTGCCATTTAAGATGGTGGCATACTTTTGTTCACAAATGAATGTAGTTTAAGAAAAAAATTCAAAAATACCGAATTCCGATGAACAGGGTGTCTCAAAACTAACCCCCCTCCCCTGTGTGAATTGGCTGGATACGGCCCACAGTGGTCAATAATTCGTTCGTAGGATAGCATAACTTTTGATATCGAACATTCTTTAATATTTTTAATTCTATAACATGTAGCATATTAATTTGATGTATACATTATGTGAATAAACCAAAACTAAAACCTCGCACTCATTCTGTTTGTCAAAGTAATGATAAAGGAATACCAAATTGATAAAAAAGAACATTATTTACTCATATATGTTGAACATGATTATATTTTTAAGCCTTAGAATGTGATCATATAATTTTTTAACAATACAGGATACTAACTACCTAAAGTATACATAAATAAGAATATGCAGAAGAGTTTTATACTTAATATTAATATACAGTGCGAAAAAAAAGTCTGGACTACCGTTAATATTTTCTTGTTTTTAAGATTTTATAAAAAAAAAGCCGAAATAGGTATACTGATTATATCGTGCATATTTTTGATATTTTTACATGGAAACAATCGTTTAGACAACAGTAGATTATGTTTTTATTAAAACTTAAAAAGTTGTATGTTTTGCATTTTTAATAATTTAGGTAAATTTCAATAAAAACGTAATCTGCAATACGATATTAGAGTTTATACTCTAAACGATCGTTTTCATGTAAATAACCATTGACAACTTAGGAAAAATTAATAATTTTGTTGTAATTGGCTGCTTCATTTATCTACACATAAATAAAAGTTTAGGTAGTGGCCATTTTTAATGGAATTGACAGATTGTCACTAAAATTTGGGAATTTTAGGATCATGCTTAGCTTAAAAAGACTTTTTGAAAGAGGGGTCACAAAACCAACATTACAAATAAAAAAAAATATATCGATAACGTCATATATTTGACAGCTGTCATTAAAAAAACAAATGAATGTCACCAAAATGTGCGCGACATAAAAAATCAGTATACCAATTTCAGCATTTTTTATAAAATCCAAAAACAAGAAGATATTAAAGATTAGGCCAGACTTTTTTCCGCACTGTATATTTATAATATAATAATATACGTATTATATATTTAATATAATAATAATTAATTTTAATAATATTTGTTGAACAATAATAAACAAAATTACACAGTTTTAATTTTTAATAATGAAAGAACATCTTTGGGTAGTGTAGATAACTTACGCTTTGGAAGCGGTCTTAATGTACTTATGAGAGGATCCGATGATATTAACAAAACATGAATCAAATCTTCATTGGTTTTTAGTCTTGAAATCTTGCGAGTATTGTGTTTTCGAAAAGTTCGGTACTCTTTATGTCTGGCCTCTAGAGCCTTCTCACTTAATTGGCCAATTGGGCATAGAATTGAGTCAATCACATCCGCACCATGTATTAGTATTTTATGTACCGAGGCGGGCATCGGATACCAGTCATATAAAGAAACATATACTTTCGCGATATCTAGAGTATATGCTTTAAATTTTTCAACATCTATGTCATAACCGGAACATATTGTGTCGAGTATTATTGAAAAACGTTTAATCAGGTCTTCATCAACCCCTGTTATCTGAGAAGTTTTAACAGGATTCGAAAAAAAACGTCTTGACGTGTTTCCGTCATTAGAAGTGCCTTTACCTTGCTTAACCACATCTATTAGCATTCCCGTTTCAGCTTTAAATCTCTGAATAATAGCTCTTTTGCGTCCATCTACGGATCCCTTTGGCGCCCTCCATTGCTTGATATGTAACCTATATGCTATATGAAGCAAGCACTCCATAAATCGAATGCGAGCATGCAATGTGGAAAGCCCAAAATTAAAAAATTCTGTTTTACAGGGACGTTGTAGAACTTCTTCCAAGCTATTCATATTTTTTGGTGAAACACCGCAAATATAGCACACTTGCGAGCATCGATTATGCGCTAAAACATTACACACCTTGCCATCGAGCATCGTTTTGTGAAGAACGTGCATAATTTGAATGGTTTTTTCTCCATTTATTTTTATCCTAGTTGGCTGTAGTTCTTTCTCCTGCTTTTCAATAGAGCCTATTTCTTCCACTAGTTTTTCTTCAGTTTCTACAAAAACGAGTAGAACTAGGTCTAGGATTATTCCAAACTATTATTCGGTTTCCAGATGATTCATATTGCAACTGAAGTGGTACTAAAGAGGACTGAAGGATGTCAGAATCGTTATTGGATGAGTCAGCAAACTTCTGGCTATAAAGAGAGTGTCCAGAACTTCCATCTGTTCCCCATTTATGTATCATTTTAAACGAACCATTGGCGTTGTTTTTTAGTACTTGTAATATAACATTTCTTTGAACCTCCGCTAATCGTCTACTGGTAAGGTCTAGCAAAACTTGTAAATCAATATTAACTGCATTTTCCGTGATATTTATGTTTTCTTGTGGATAGCATCGTTGTTTTGCTTCCATAACTCTAAAATAGGGTGGATAAAGTTTGATTCCTTTTGACATTGCACCTTGTCGAAGAAAAACATACTGTGATTTTGTCAACTTGCAGCTGGTAATAAGTGCTAAAGCTTCTTCGGACGAATATAAATAACGTTGACGTTTTAAACGATCTGGAGCACTTTTATTAGGATTACACGCTTTTTTAATTAATTTCACAGATTTATTAGTTTTTTGTGTCACGTTTTTTATCACAACGGCAATATTTCGCTTTCCTTTAGATATGTATGCCGCTTGTGTCGCAAAAGCAAGTTCTTCAGGTGAATGTTTTTCTAATAGTGGTTGAATTCTTCTACGTTTCGCTCTTGACGAAGACTCCAAAAAAGGCTTGGGCGGACGTCCAGTTTTTGAGATGTGTAGAGGTGTACTCATTTCTTGGCATATTTCTGTATATTTAGAAATGTCAAATAATTCATCTAACCATTTACGTTGCTTGGCAACAAAACTGGATTCTTGGCTTTTACAGTTCCTCCAACGTTTCAGAAGATTGCATAAAAATATTTTTATATCGGACAAAATTAGATCATCATCTTTGTATATTAGTCCCCGATTAATAATTTCATCTTTTAAATAGTCTTTTAAACGGTTTATATTACCTTTTGATGCTCCGTGCCTTAGCAAGTTTTCGGAACGCAGTAGTTTAAACAGGATCATTCGTGTGAGGCAAGGGGCAATATCTACAAAAAAATTAAAAAATCGCTTTAAGAGACAAAAGTAAACGATGTAATATAAAGGAAACTTTAGGAAAAATATTGAACTAAAACACTGAAGAGAAAAAATCATGATACAACGTGAAACTTTTTTTTAATATGAACAATAAAATAAAAAATTGTTGCATATGCATCATGATAATTTTTAAAGTATTTAAAAAATAACGGACTTACTTTCATCAGCATATTCCATGTTAAAAATACTCTACTTTCGTCTGGCACACACAGTTATTGCACAACAACAAACATACATCACATAATACATAAATAAAATGGCCGCTACCGCTGCGAAAAAAACAAAACATTAGGCTAAGCCGCCTTAGATCTTTGTTGTCAAGCACATTATAAAGGTCAGTTTTGGCTTACGCGCAGCTATAGGGTTTGGTTTTTATCAGTATTATTATTAGAAATCGAAAAAAAATATTTTCATTTCCTTAGTTATGGTATTCTAATAATTAATAATTATCCACTGTGCGGCCTTGGAACTTTGCTACTTTTCAAACGTCAAAAAGTTATGATATACCAAGAGTGTGTGTGTACAAAATTTTTAAAAAATCTGTTAACCAGTTTAGGAGATACAGGGTGAACAAATTTTTTCCAAAATACGAAAATCACCCTGTATCTTGGTAATAAAGCCGAATTAATCAATTTAAATATCCATACACCACATAAGTATGTACAGTGGGTCGTGAATCACCCAGTATATATATATATATCACTGATGGAAAGTTCTAACCTTTTATCAATCTTGACAATGTTAAATTAATTCTGTATTGTTTTTTAATTTTACATCTTAATCGATTACTTAAATTAACTGTAGGTCAATAATGCAAAAATTACTTTTTATTCTGTTTATTGATTTTTGGAGAACATACATAATATAAAGTAGAATAACACATTTTTAATGAAAGTAATATTTTTTATAAATAATGTCGATAAAATTTGTATTTCTCTAAAGTTGACAAATATCTAATCTCGTTCTATCGAACTTACATTGTTTTTTTTTTCTTTGAATCTACAACGTTTCTTTAATAATTTTTAAATCTGATTTAATATACGTTTTAACGTTTACACCTCAAAATAAACAAAAACAATTTGTAAGCCTCGAATCTTGGAAAATCCAATACATTAGGATAATGCAATTCCGGCAGGAAAAATTTAGGGAACATACTACATTGTTTACCATCTTAAAACAAAAAATCTATAAATTATATGGCACAGATTTCCTAGTGTGGAGTGTAAACATAAAAGATTTCTATAAACAAAAAAATGAAATAAATGCAATTTCTATATTATATTACCATATTTATATAACATAGAAATTCCTACAAAGTATTTACATAGAAGTTTTCCTTGATACTTCTGGGTTCCTTGAGAGGAGGTAGACATGCATAGGATCTGATTTGCCTTTCATTTGGACTGGGCCCCTATAGAGGAATTTGAATTGTTCATCGTAGTTGTCCTCTTGAAGTAAGATCCTAAAATAAATCGTTCGTTTTAAGTGATATTGCAATAACACTAAAAATGTAAAATACATGTATTTTGAAAATATGGTTATAGAGAAGAATATAGTTTATATACTGCTGCCTTGCTGGCTACCTGTAAAAATCGACTTTTTTATTGCAGAATAAATAATCACATGTTGTTAATTTAATCTACTTATTACACTTTTTCATTTTAAAATATTCACAAATTTTACCCTAACTTTTGTACTTTTATAAAAAGTGCATACAAAATCACTAAAATGCTTCACATGTCAAAATTACTCTTCTGCAGTGAGATCTAGTTATCTTAGGATGGTCCTACTATTTAAATGCGTCCCACTAGGCCATGATATTTTTTGTTAGGTTGGTAAAACCGAAAAACGGTTTAAAGAATATTTGTGCGGTCGAAGAAAAAGACAGGTCATGGGGGTCAGGTATTTGTTTAATTTATATTTTAATATATATTTCAAACATGATTATATAAAAATATTAAAAACATTTGTTGTTTCAAAAAGTATCCTTCCATTTATTTAAGGCCGTTTTACATGCTGTAATTCTTTCTTGCAAGTTGCAATAGTCTTGAACAAAAGCATGCGCAGTGGCAAGACATTTGTACCTTTTCTCAAACTGCGCATGCCTTTGTTCAAGACTATTGCATATTGTAAAGAAGATTTGCAGCATGTAAAACGGCCTTAAGTAAACTAAGTTTCAAGAACAGTTAATTTTAGAATATAGGTAACTATTTACTTCTTAAAAGGCGCAATCTTACAACAGAAGTAAAAACTCAAGAAGAATCCTAACTTATGCATTTATGTTTTTTAATTTTCCTACTTTGATCTAATTTTGAATCAGCTTTATTTTATGCACATAAATCATTTTGTTTTTTTTTTACAAAATTATTAAACATAATTTTACATGTGGTAAAATTTATTTGTTATATTCTGAATTTAAAATTAGTTTTCCTCTGTCTAATTCTAAGGTAAGATCGTAACTGTCAACATCATCTTAACTATTGACAATAACCAATCTGCGCAGACAACACAATACATTGCTTAAATCTAAGTTGTTTTCGAACAATATAAACCCTTTATAAGCAAAAATGGTTAAATTTTCTATGAAAATCATTATTTAATACGCAGCTAAACTGACTAATATTCACAAGATTTTAGTAGGATTCATCATAATTTTGTAATACAGTTTTTATTGGTATATTATACTTAAGGCCGTTTTACATGCTGCAATTCTTTCTTGCAAGTTGCAATAGTCTTGAACAAAAGTCCATCATTCTAACCATAGCGCTAGCGTACCACTGATAAGCAAATCGTTAAGGCCGTTTTACATGCTGCAATTCTTTCTTGCAAGTTGCAATAGTCTTGAACAAAAGCATGCGCAGTGGCAAGACATTTGTACCTTTTGTCAAACTGCGCATGCCTTTGTTCAAGACTATTGCATATTGCAAAGAAGAATTGCAGCATGTAAAACGACTTTAATGGTTTGACAAAAGGTACAAATGTCTTGCCACTGTGCATGCTTTTGTTCAAGACTATTGCAACTTGCAAGAAAGAATTGCAGCATGTAAAACGGCCTTAAGAAATATTTATAATCAACAGAAAAAGTTATGGTCCAAGAGGGGATCGAACCCGTACCTCTGGATCACTAGTCCATCGTTCTAACCATAGCGCTAGCGTACCACTGATAAGCAAATCGTTAAGGCCGTTTTACATGCTGCAATTCTTTCTTGCAAGTTGCAATAGTCTTGAACAAAAGCATGCGCAGTGGTAAGACATTTGTACCTTTTGTCAAACTGCGCATGCCTTTGTTCAAGACTATTGCAAAGTAGAATTGCAGCATGTAAAAGGGCCTTTAGAACTTGTACATGTTCAAACCCACCAGTATCATGACCATTGTTGATCCTGCCAAATATTCTATCCTTATGGCGCGGCGTTCCTGACTGAACGTCAAATCTGACATCGCTATTTTTGTTGTTACTAATTGGATATAAAGGTACAATCGATAATTCAGTATACTAGATTGCATCGATTTTAGCTGATAAAGAGCTGAAGGGTTAGTATATTTATTTATTTATGATTCCATATTTCCATGGAAATATTTGGTCATCTTTTTAATTGACTTATGGAATGAAGTGAATTGGTGAGTTTTTTATATAATTCTCGTTTTCATTAGTTTTTTTTTATGAAATTTGGACTTTTCATAACCTCGTGATAAGATGTGTTTGATCCTAAAATCCTCTTTTTTTTTGTTTTTTTTTTTGACAACTCAGTCTACTACTAGCACTACTATACTGATTAGTAATTACTAAGCAGTAAGGTTATTTACTATTGTTTTTCTTTTAGTGAGTTAACGTTTAGAATTCTCAATTCATCAGTAGCTCATTGAGTTGACGTGGATAATTATAGGTGTTGCCACTCAGATGTTCATGGACTGAGCGGGCTTGTGTGGATTTGAGAGACCCGTACCCATGAGCGATTAGTTGTAGGGCCTCAAAACACTCACCGTTGGCCGAACCAATCCCCTAATCTTTCGTACGGAGATGAAAAAGTTGTGTTACCTTAGTTTGTATGATTTTTAAATTTTAAAGCTAAAAGCATTGTTCTAAACCACTTTTGTAACAAACTCGAGTGTTTTTTATACATAAACATTTCCCCCTCATCTAAATAATGGCAATTATGAAAGGTTGCCATTGGTATTTACATGTTTTTCTGAAAATTACGTCACATGCATTAAAAAAAAAAGGAATTTAACATCTTTAACAGTTGAAAGGTCATATAGCTCAAGGCCTAAACTTAACATTTTTAAATAACATAATGTTATACCAAAATGTAACATTCCGGTTTGAGCCCTAATTTTCGATCAAAATATGACGCAAGCAAACATGTAGACGGTCAAACATACCGGCAGAATTGAGAAAACTCTTTTATTGGCATCTTTAGACCCTGAAACGTAAAAATGTATAAAATTCTGGAAGGGTGATTTTTAGCTATTACAAATAAAACACCATCTTAAATTCGTACCACAATTTTACCAGTTAATTTTTATATCACACTTAATTCTTGCACAAAGTATGAAATCATTCTAATAAGTAGTTTTTCAAGCTGTTTCTTTAAATAGTTTATTAAGCCGCCATTTTATTTTGCCATCTTGGATTTTATGAAAAATTTCAAGTGAATTGGATGAGTAGTTATTTAGTAACTAATTTTATAACATGTCACTTGGCTGCCATTTTGTATCGCCATATTGGATTCCTACCAAAATTTAATAACACGATTTCTACGTAATACTAATAATAATAATAATAATCAAGTGTTGCATAAGTAGAAAGAAACTGGTAAAACATCGGTAGGAATCCAATATGATGGAACAAAATTTTTCCCAATGAAAATGACTAAAAAGACAGTACATGTAAGAAATCATGGTTCTTGGGATTAGACCGTGTCAAATTGGAATTACTATCCGACGTTTCGCCTTCAATTGCACGAGGCATCTTCAGGGATCTTTACTCCACGAGATCTGAACACTGAATAAGCTCGGAGAGATTCAGGCGGGCTTTTATACCCGACTTGTGCTCGCCGAACCTTGACCCTGTGTTACGATCGGTTTCCACGTGTGATGTAGACCGTAACCCGTATCTCTATTGAAATTTTTTGTATGTTTAAATATTTCAATAGATTTTCTAACTTTTCGTTTATAAAAACCTGGAACCGATGCTAGAACCTTGGTTTCCTTTACATTTATGAAATGGCCAGTGTTATGCTGGTGTTCATCTACAGCAGATTCAACAATTTATTTATTTTTAATACATCGTTCATGTTCCTTAAGTCTAGTTGATATTGAGCGTCCTGTTCTAGCATGGGTTCCAGGTTTTTACAAACGAAAAGTTAGAGAATCTATTGAAATACTTGGCGGAGTTGGTTTACTATGTCTTTTAATTGAACGCGTAATATCTTCAGTGCAATAGCCATTCCTTCTTAGAGCTTCGGTCAATTTCGATGTTTCCAATGTTAAAGAATCTTGATCAGAAATCGAAATATCTCTGAATACTAGTGAGTTAATAACCGATTTCTTTTGTGCTCGATGGTGATGAGAATTTCCGTTTAAGTATCTATTTGTATGCGTCGGTTTTCTATACACATAATGTCCTAATGTACCATTTTCCTTACTTTGAACACATACATCTAGAAAGGGAATTGTTCCATCAGATTCAATTTCCATCGTGAATTTGATATTATAATGTTGCTGATTAAGGTGGTCCAGAAATATGAGGAGGTTATCCTGTCCATGAGGCCATACAACAAAATTATCATCTACATATCTAAACCAGTGCTTCGGTTTTAGTGGTGCGGATGTTAAAGCAATATCCTCAAAGGCTTCCATAAAGATATTCGCTACCACAGGTGATAGAGGAGATCTCATAGCTGCCCCTGAAGTTTGTTCATAAAAAGTTCCTTGAAAAATGAAATAAGTAGATGTAAGACAAGCTTCCACTAGGTCTATTAAGATTATTAATATCCAGTATGTTTGATATAATGGAAATTAGGTCCTTGACAGGAACATTTGTGTAAAGTCATTCTACATCGAAACTGACCAAAATATCTTCGGGATCCAACTGGATTGTCTTGAGTTTTTCCACGAGATGTGCAGAGTTTTTAATAAAAGAATCTGTTTTTCCAGTAAATGGATTAAGAAAATTTGAAAGATATTTACCTAGTTTGTATGTGGTCGAGTCTATTGCACTGACGATCGGTCGAAATGGTACGTTGTCCTTGTGTATCTTCGGAAGACTGTAGAACCTGGGAGTCTTGGAGCTGCTTGGTTTTAGTGAGTGCATAACTTTATAGTTGTTGTTGTCCAAAAGTTGAGTAACCTTTTCCACGTATTCTGTTCTGTCCATGACGACTGTGGCGTTGCCTTTATCTGCTGGAAGTACCAGAATGTTTGCGTCTTCGTTTAAAGTCTTCATTGCTGTTTTTTCCGCTGCGGAGATGTTCGACTTCAGTGGTTTTGAGTTTTTAATGATCTTCACTGTCTCATATCTGACTTCATCGGCTTATCCCACTGGTAATCTTCTGATTGCTGCTTCAACAGAAGATACTATGTCTTCTACGGGAATGGTACTCGGTGCTATTGCGAAGTTTTGGCCCTTGGAAAGGACGGAAAGTTCTGCTTCGGATAACGGCTTCGATGACAGGTTGATAACTGTGTTCTGCGGAAGTTTCACTGGATTTTTTCTGTTCAGGAGGGCTTCAAACTTCTTTTGTTGCTTAAGTGTAACTTCTTGATGGATTTTTTTGCCTGTACGTTGGTAATGTTGTCCAAAGTTGTAAATGTAGTTCTTTCTAGTCTAGAAGCTAATTTCAGATGAATTTCTAATAGTTTCCGGGCATTTGTATCTAAATCACGACGTGTTGCCTTAATCCTTACTCTAACTAATGCATTGCTAGCACTCTTATAAATATTCTTAGCAGTTCTAGAAGTAATGTGATGTCTCACCTGTAGCGATTTCGGTACTACATCTTCATCTCGTCATCTAAGGAGAAAGGCCCACTGGCAGAGTAACTTCTTCTTGCTGTTCCGGAGATCGCCGAAAGTTTTGGCATCCTTCTTGGTTTCCTCCCCATAGAGATTAGCTAACATAGAACAGAAGCTTTCACGGCTTTGGTCAATTAAGAAATCATGGTTCTTGGGATTAGACCGTGTCAAATTGGAATTACTATCCGACGTTTCGCCTTCGATTGCACGAGGCATCTTCAGGGATTTTTATTCCACGAGATCTGAACACTGAATGAGCTCGAAGAAATTCAGGCGGGCTTTTATACCTTGTGTTCGCCGAACCGTAACCCTGTGTTAAAATCGGTTTCCACGTGTGATGTAGACCGTAACCCGTATCTCTATTGAAATGTTTTGTATGTTTAAATATTTCAATAGATTCTCAAACTTTTCGTCTATAAAAATCTGGAACCGATGCTAGAACCTTGGTTTCCTTTACAGTGTTCAGCTACAGCAGATTGAACAATTTGTTTATTTTTAATACATCGTTCATGTTCCTTAAGTCTAGTTGATATTGAGCGTCCTGTTTCTCCCCCATACACAAGGAATTTTATATACTCCTTCTGTTTGGAAAGGTACAATATCTTTAGGGGATCGCAAGCATTGTCCAATCTTCTTATGTGTATTGAAGATTGTACGTATGTTGGACCTCCGAATTAATCGTCCTATTGGTGACTCTTTATCATTCTCCTTTGGCGGAGTTGGCTTACTATGTCTTTTAATTGAACGCGTAATATCTTCAGTGCAATAGCCATTCCTTCTTAGAGCTTCGGTCAATTTCGATGTTGCCGATGTTAAAGAATCTTGATCAGAAATCGAAATATCTCTGAATACTAGTGAGTTAATAACCGATTTCTTTTGTGCTGAATGGTGATGAGAATTTGAGTTTAAGTATCTATTTGTATGCGTCGGTTTTCTATACACAGAATGTCCTAATGTACCATTTTCCTTACTTTGAACACATACATCTAGAAAGGGAATTGTTCCATCAGATTCAATTTCCATCGTGAATTTGATATTATAATGTTGCTGATTAAGGAGGTCCAGAAATATGAGGAGGTTATCCTGTCCATGAGGCCATACAACAAAATTATCATCTACATATCTAAACCAGTGCTTCGGTCTTAGTGGTGCGGATGTTAAAGCAATATCCTCAAAGGCTTCCATAAAGATATTCGCTGCCACAGGTGATAGAGGAGATCCCATAGCTGCCCCTGAAGTTTGTTCATAAGAAGTTCCTTAAAAAATAAAATAAGTAGATGTAAGACAAGCTTCCACTAGGTCTATTAAGTTCTTATCAAGATTATTATTATCCAGTATGTCTGATATAATGGAAATTGGGTCGTTGACAGGAACATTTGTGTAAAGTCATTCTACATCGAAACTGACCAAAATATCTTCGGGATTCAACTGGATTGTCTTGAGTTTTTCCACGAGATGTGCAGAGTTTTTAATAAAAGAATCTGTTTTTCCAGTAAATGGATTAAGAAAATTTGAAAGATATTTACCTAGTTTGTATGTGGTCGGGTCTATTGCATTGACAATCGGTCGAAGTGGTACGTTGTCCTTGTGTATCTTCGGAAGACCGTAGAACCTGGGAGTCTTGAAGCTGCTTGGTTTTAGTGATTTTTTTCCGCTGGTGGTAGACTGGATGTGTTGATCAAATTGGTAATGCGTCTTTCTATTCTACTTGTGGGGTCTGTCTGCATAACCTTATACGTGTTGTTGTCCAAAAGTTGAGTAACCTTTTCCACGTATTCTGTTCTGTCCATGACGACTGTGGCGTTGCCTTTATCTGCTCGAAGTACCAGAATGTTTGCGCCTTCGTTTAAGGTCTTCATTTTAATGATCTTCGCTGTCTCATATCTGACTTCATCGGCTTGTTTCACTGGTAATTTTCTGATTGTTGCTTCAACAGAAGATACTATGTCTTCTACGGGAATGGTACTTGGTGCGATTGCGAAGTTTTGGCCCTTGGAAAGGACGGAAAATTCTGCTTCGGATAACGGCTTCGATGACAGGTTGTTAACTGTGTTCTGCGGAAGTTTCACTGGATTTTTTCTGTTCAGGAGGGCTTCAAACTTCTTTTGTTGCTTAAGTGTAACTTCTTGATGGATTTTTTCTGCCTGTACGTTGGTAATGTTGTCCAAAGTTGTAAATGTAGTTCTTTCTAGTCTAGAGGCTAATTTCAGATGAATTTCTAATAGTTTCCGGGCATTTGTATCTAAATCACGACGTGTTGCCTTAATCCTTTCTCTAACTAATGCGTTGCTAGCACGCTTATAGATATTCTTAGCAGTTCTAGAAGTAATGTGATGTCTCACCTGTAACGATTTCGGTACTACATCTTCATCTCGGCATCTAAGGAGAAAGGCCCACTGGCAGAGTAACTTCTTCTTGTTGTTCCGGAGATCACCAAAAGTTTTGGCATCCTTCTTGGTTTCCTCCCCATAGAGGTTAGCTAACATAGAGAGGAACCTTTCACGGCTTTGGTCAATTAAGAAATCATGGTTCTTGGGATGGGATTAGACCGTGTCAAATTGGAATTACTATCCGACGTTTCGCCTTGGATTGCACGAGGCATCTTCAGGGATTTTTACACCAGGAGATCTGAACACTGAATGAGCTCTAAGAGATTCAGACGGGCTTTTATACCCGGCTTGTGCTCGCCGAACCGTGACCCTGTGTTAAAATCGGTTTCCACGTGTGATGTAGACCGTAACCCGCATCTTTATTGAAATTTTTTGTATCTTTAAATATTTCAATAGATTCTCTAACTTTTCGTTTATAAAAACCTGGAACCGATGCTAGAACCTTGGTTTCCTTTACATTTATGAAATGGCCAGTGTTATGCTGGTGTTCAGCTACAGCAGATTGAACAATTTGTTTATTTTTAATATATCGTTCATGTTCCTTAAGTCTAGTTGATATTGAGCGTCCTGTTCTATTCCCCTTACTATTAACATAACCTTTACGGCTATGTTTTGATTAACAAACGTCCGCTAATTTGATACATCCGATTCAGACCTTACAGTAAAAAAGATACGTTTTGCATAAGTTTGCCTCAAATACCAAATAAATCTTCAAATGAAGTCTAAAGTATGGTACCGAAAAATAACACTAAAACTAAATGTGGTTTTGTTTGAGTGTAAAAAATACAAACACAAATATACACTTTAATTGTATCTAAAGTTTTTAGAAAATTCAAATACATAAGTACTCGTTTTCTATTTTCATACAAGATTTAACAAATAAAGTTGCCTACGCAAAAATCTTAATCCATAAACTATTTATTATCCTCTTCAATCCATATTCCATACCGAAATAATCCACTAGGAAAAAAAATACAGCTTTTAAACTAGAATTTCTAAAGAAGGAAAATGTCCTACTGCCCCTACATAACAATATGTGCTATACTTCTGTACTAAAAACTTGTAACGGGGACAATTATTCAATCAATCAAACTCTACCTATTACCTATAACTTATAACGCCATTGTTTAAACCTTAAAAAAGTACCAGTACCGAAAAGTTTCACTAAGAAAAAAACACATTTTCTAAAAAAATGTCCTACCTACTGACCCTGTTTAAAATAATATAAACTTAACTACTTTTCCAAACAGTATAATACTGAACTTGAAAGAATATATAAACGTACCAGACTATGTACTAAAACATGCCTCTACCCCGTCGCCAATTAGGTGCAAGTATTTTGCTTGTCTAACTGATCCTAAAACCATAATCGAATAGCACGTTTATTAAACGAATATCGATTTAATGCATGCAATCGAGCATGACAGCTAATTTTCTTAGAAATATTTTATAGAACTGAGGAAAGTATTATCCTTCAAATTGTAGCTACCTACTTAAAAACATTCAAATTTTATGCTGCCAATTTTAAAAATACCCGAGAAATTTTTTTTGGGTCTCTAAGATTAAATAATTTTAACTTAAATAGTTATTTAATTACACTTCTGACAGCGAAAGTTAAGGATAAGTGGATGTTTTGAAATTATTGATCATCTCAGAGAAGCCTAGAAATTGTGCCCAAAAGCGTGCACTTTTTCCTTTAAATCGAATTTTTACTTATTTCCCCAGTAGCTTATTTGTAGCCAAATAAATGCTCTATCCTGTCAGGGAATAATTCCGATTACTGTTTACAGTTAGCTCCATAGTGAGATTAAATTTGGACTTTAAAGTTTCAACTTTGAAAAATCGCAGTAATTTAACCGTGTCGCTAAAATTTTGAAAATTGGTCACAATCTACCTTCAAATATCTAGTATTGTAAAAAAATACCCCACACCCAAGGTGTATTAGCTTTCTTGTAATAAAGGGCAATGTGGAAAAATGTACCTACCCATTTTTGGAAAACTACAAATTTTATCTAGTAATTGCACCCCCTGTAAATGTTCAGAATCGGTCACAGATATTCCATTTTGTGTATATTTTTGAGCCCTTTCTGATGCTGTAATCAGTTTTCCGAAAGGGCGCCTGCTTTTCTCTATAAAAAACAAAATGTATCAAAAAAAATTTGTTTGGAAAATTTCAGTTTTTTTTTTTAAATTTCTACTTTCCGGTCATTTTTCCGAAAGAGGTGCTTTCAGCTTTTTGTTCTACTCTATATTTCCAATGAAAAATGTCTCTTGCAGAATTTCGCTAGAACGCATCCAATTCGAGTTATAAGCGCCCCAAAACACCCTTTATTCGAACCCAAAAAATCGTTAAATCACGAAACGGGTTCGAAGCTCAACCAAAAACAATAGAGTTCTGTAGGACCTGAAGAGACAACCGTGTTACATCGAAGTTGACTTTTTTATTCGACTTTGCGGTACCACATCTCCGGTACTAAATGTGGTACAGAAACATCTGCAAACGAGTCGTGTAGATCTACGTCTCCTCTAAAAAGACATGTCAAATTCATCGCCCTATCTCTAATAGTCTCCGAATTATACCCACCGGAAGGTCGAAAAACACGATTTTCTGAAATGACATGACCCACACCAGGTTTTCGTCCCCGAGTGTGAGAGCCATAGTAACAAACGGCTTCGTGGCCGTTTGTTAACAATATTGTCCCGAAAGGAAATTAAAAGAGCCCTGTAGAAATACGTATTTTGTAAACTGCGTTAGCAAAATTGCAAAAGACACACGGTTTCCATTTTTTTCTGAGTATTGGGCCTTGGGAGACGCAAACAGAATTGCACTCTACACTTTGTTGATTTTAAAAACGAAAATCGGCAGCGCCTTCGGCGTCATGAAAAAACGCAGAACACAGTAGATTACTCTAGCGACAGAGAAAAATGACTTCCTTCAAAAAAAGATAAGAGGGAAAGTATGTCAAACTTTTTCGGAATAAGTCACCAAGTAGTCAAAAATATGTTGCAGACATCAGTATGATTACTGTAGATAAAGATAATAAAGGTAGACATTCAGCAAAATCCCGCATTAGTGATGAACAAGAACTTTTGGAAAAATTTCATACAAACTGCAGAATGATTTTCTTGAATATGCTCTGAAACCTCTTAGAGATAGGTTAAAAACTCTATAATATGCTTCTACACTGTGGTCGAAATTAAATTAGAACCTCTTTAGGCTTTATTATTTTTCTTATTTTTAGACCGATTTTAAAGATTTTTTGATATTTTTAGTTGAAGCATTTCTGAGTTAACTCTGATTTCCAAAAAATTTATTTCTTTGTACAGAGTGCGAACTTTTCTAAAATGTTGACTTTAAAGTGGTTGCAAAAATCAGGTGATTCCAATATTTCTTCGATTTCATGTTAAAATGTTTCATTGGTTTTCGAATAATGACTAGCAACTTGAAGATTGAATTAAATTTTTAAGGCTTTTTTTTTAATTTAATTCGCATGCGAGAGTTATTTAATGGGCTAAAAAAATCTATAAGTTTGTATTTGCTGAATTAGGTAGGTCTTCTGAAATTTTAAAAATGTCAAAAAGAAGAGCAAAAAACAGGAATTATAAAATAATAATATATTTTTTATTTATAAGACTCGAGAAAATTGAACGTTAAATTATTTAATTATGAAAAGTAAATAACATCAACAACAATCTTTTTAAAAGGTTTTCATTTTAAATCATTCTCTATTCATTTTTTCATATCATTCTTTATTATTTATTATTCTCCTTACTGAATTTCTACTCATTCTTGTTGTTTTAGATATTGCGTGATGTCTTTTTAAGCATTAACATATTGAACTGTTTGGTACAAAAGTCCAACTAAAAATCAAGGTAGCCTTGACTAAATTTCAAACAAAAGAAAATAGATTGATGGTGAATGTTGACAGTTTCTTTGAAATTTTGATGTATTATTCTTGTGAACTTTATAAGTTGAAATAATGCCCTTTTCTAGTTTAGATGATAAATTGTTGATAAAGTAGTATGGAGCTAAAAAGTTAGTGGCTATGTTTTCACGAAAAAATTGGATGCTTAATACAATTAGTTACTTTTTAAAGCATTTGTGCCTAAAGATCCACCAGAAGCCTTGCTAACATTAAACAAGTGAAAAACATTATTCAAAATGCCTTATGTTTCGGTAAGTTGTCGAAAAATATCTTAAACAACGAGAATTAGTAGAAGTTCAGTAAGAAGGATAATAAAGAATAACTAAAATTAAAACCTTTTAAAAAGATTTATTGTCAAAAGTTAACGGCTGACGTAAAGCAAAAACGTGTTGAAAGAAGTGAACTTTTATTACAAAGATTCAGGCGATATATCGAAAAAATATGGTTTACCGATGAAAAAATATTCACTCTTCGACAACCAAAAAACCCTGAAAATAACCGAGTATATTTTGCCGCTTATATGAGAAAGAGAGATATTCCTTTAAATCTGTTGCTAGTTGAAAGGGTGCATTTTTCGGAATCGGTAATGGTTTCCGTGGGAGTTTCAATGAAGGGAAAACCAGCATAATTTTTGTAGAAGTTTCAGAAGTTTCCCAACGAGAAATTTTATCTCATATGTTACCGGAAATCGAATACATTTGTGATAACTATACATTCCAACAAGACTGTGCACCTGCACATACCTCCAACAATACCATTAGATATTTACGAGAGAACTGTCCAGATTTTATAGAACCTCAATCTTGGCCCCCAAACAGTCCGGATCTTAATTCAGTGGATTATAGAGTATGGAGTATTATGGAAAGAATGGTTTAAGAAGATGTGTGGATTAACACTGTTCAGGAATTGAAAGAAAGAATAATAATGTGCTGGCAAAATCTTAATCAAGAAATATTAACAAATTCTTTCGAATTATGGCGCCGAAAGCTACAAGCTGTTGTAGAAAATCGAGGTGGTCATATCTACCATCAGTTTTTATAAATTGTTGATGTTATCTACCGTTTATAATAAAATAATTTAAAGTTCATTTTTCTCGAGTCTGTTAAATAAATGTATTAATATTTTATATTTCCTGTTTTTTGCTCGTTTTTTTTGTACATTTTTGAAATTTCAGAATTTTGTTTAATTTGAAATTGTTTAATATACTTCAGCAAAACACAAACTTCCAGGTTTTTTAGCCGATTAAATAACTCTCGCATGCGATTTAAATTAAAAAATTAACTATTAAATATTTAATTCAATCAAAATCTTCAACTTATTGGTCATTATCCAAAAACCAATGAACCATTTTAAGATGGAATCGTAGAAATATT
The DNA here is from genome assembly GCA_030620095.1 of Kuschelorhynchus macadamiae. Taxonomy (NCBI): domain Eukaryota; kingdom Metazoa; phylum Arthropoda; class Insecta; order Coleoptera; family Curculionidae; genus Kuschelorhynchus; species Kuschelorhynchus macadamiae. The sequence continues at coordinate 209,622 of JAUTXW010004710.1, forward strand.
GGAATCACTTGATTTTTGCAACGACTTTAAAATCAACATTTTAGAAGAATTCGATTTTTTGCGCTTCCTACAAAATAATAAGTCGAGATTTTACAAGTAACTCAGAAATAATTGAACTAAAACATATCCAAAATTATTTAAAATCTGTCAAAAAATAAGAAAAATAATAAAGTTTAAAAAAGGTTCTAATTTAGTTTGGACCACAGTGTTTTAAAAGAATGCTGTTGCCAAAGAATCCCAAGACTCTTTCTTAAGTTTACCTCATGGGTAAACATTTTTTGATTAATTAACGGTACTTAGCTAATGAGTTCAGTTTGTTATAATTTTTATAGTGTATAGTACTTACCTATCTACTATGTCCAGAAATAAGATTACTGTAATAGCATAAGTCCAATTAAGCAACTTAGCTTGTCTTTAAGATTTCTGATGTCTTAATGTCCGTAATTAATTATTCTGATTTTTTGCTCTAAAAGAAATTGAACATTCGTTATTAATTTAGTAACCTTTAGATGTAAAGGTTTCTAAATTTGTAGACAAAAATGCTTCGAAAACAATTTAGTTAAAATAAAAAGAAATGTTTAACCGCGTTTCACTCCAGTTATTTCAAAGTGGATTTAGGATAGTTTTGTACCAAACCGACGATATTTAATATTCGTTATGACAGTTTTTAGTTTTAACGCAAAAGCTTCAAATATATAAATATCTGTCTCACCTGATGCGGGATGAGTTCCCTGGCCGTGTACCTTGCCCTTCTTGCCTCGCTCCGGCCCTGAACCTAACCCAGTACGATGATTTATTGAAATAAAAACCTAACAAGTGCTAAAAGTAAAATTGGATTACCGGCAAGAATTAACATAGGATTTTACAAGTATTAAAAGAAAAATAGACAAGTTCATACTACGCAATATGTGGTAACTCAAGAGAGAAATTGTACTGGCGACAATTCGAGTCGAAAAAGTCACAAATGTCGTGAGAAAATATGTCACCGTGACAACGAAAATTCCGGTCAACCAATTTTGTCAAGAATATCCTCATTAAACATATCAAAAATTATAGTTTAAAACAAGTGTGTTCAGCGAGATGGAACCGTTTTTAGAATGTTACCTAGAAGGATTTAAAGATGCGCCCAGAAATAGTCTACACGATAGGAGAATACGGAAACAGATGGTTGAGTACGTTAATACGCTGATAGAGGGGTGCTCCGGAGGTATTTTCCGCCATTTTATTATTGTCAGTTTCTTAATTTCCGAAATATTTTCGTAAATATCTTTACTAAATAAATGAATATATTAAAAGTTTTGTTCAAAATTATCACACCACGAAAATTTTGCCCACTTTTGGACGTCAAAGATTTTCTAAATATTTAGTCCGATTTTGATGCTCTTTATCATAAATTATAGGTTATTTATTTATATTGTCGTAATAACGACTAAAAAAAACATTGGTTTTGGCCATATACAGGGTGTTTGAAACATTTCGGATTTCTGCGCGTAAGTTCGGAACACTTTGTAGAGTGTACTACTCAGAATTTTGAATTGCAACTGCAACGGGCTTCCAGTATCATTCCATGTTTACATTAGCATCTTAAATACAATTTTTTCCAATCACGAAGCCAGTGGCATACCAAAGTTTTCAGCCTCCCCCCCCCCGCAATTTCTTAAGGGGTCACCCTCTGTACGTCAATTAAATTATATAAATACCGGGTGACAACAAAACTACTGTCTACGGTGACATTTCAGATCGGTTTACAAAAGAAATTTGATACGTTAATATGGTTGAATACAGTGAACACTTTTAATATAAAGACAATTGACAAGTGAAATTCGTTTCCGGTTTAATAGGAAGTGACCCTAACTTCGTTATTTTAAATGAAACACCCTATATATTTTGCTTTTTAGGACTACTTACATACTATACATCCTATGTAGGTTTACTAAATCTTACCATATTATCGTACCAAATTTCTGTCCTTAACAGTTCTAAAATGCCGCCTTGGATAGTAGTTTCGTTATCACCCGGTTTTATTATATGGGTACTGTTTTATGTTTACAAAACTACGGAACATAAGACACAACTTTAATCAATAAACATATATAAGCAACACACAAATAGGAAAATCAGGAGTATCAAAGATAACTATTTTTTCAGAGTATATCAAACGTTCTCAACTGGATCTAAGTCTGCGCTTCGCAGTGGCCATCATTTGAAGATTCGTCTCATATAAGTAAACCAAAATTGGTCTTGCAAATTATTATTATCAAAACAAAATATCAATTCAATCAAAATAAAATTATTGCCTGTAGAGGGCATGAGAACGTCAACGAAAAATTCGAGTTCTCGCCCTGTAATACAGGATGTTAAGTTAGTAAGGTATCCACGATATAATTTACTGGTACATTATATTAAGTCCTTAGTCTTTCGTAGTCTGTCCAAACGTAAAAAAAAGTAGGCATAAAATTAGTTCTGGTAAAATTTAACATGTTACCAAGTGGACTCTATGTTGAAACTTTAGATGTGTTTTAAGCTGGCTAAAAATAAAAAGTCAAAATATTTTAGAAATATTCTAAAAAATGGTTCAAAGCATTTTTCATGCTTATTTTTCAATTAACTATAGATTTAAATTACATTTAAATCATGTTCACATACTTTATCGAAAATCATTTTTTTAACTCCTCTAAAGTGGGTAGCAGTATGTTGTTTGTTAAAGAGGATATAATAAACCTTGAACATTAAAAAAAAAATACAAAAACCAAAATGCATTTCGTATGTACAAGGCAGCATTTTAAGTGTATTAGAAGTTCAATATTTCGTGTGTCCTCCACGAGCTCGAATAACTTCAAGTCACCGCCTTGGAATGTTTCTTAAACATTTTAAATATTTTCTTTTAAGATGTTTTCCTATTCTTCAACTAAAGCTGCTTTAGAACTTAAGGTACGTTTGGACGCCTCATGGCACGTATATTTAGTTAATCCAAGATATGTTCGAAGGAGTTAAGATCTGGACTCATCGCAGTCAGATACCTTTTTGCAGGAAGTACATGGTGATTCTTGAAGTATGTGCTTGAGCATTGCCTTGTACAAAGATAAAATTTAGGCCCACATCATATGCAGCAGGCACCACATTGGCGTGGAGCCGAGCGTTTAGATTCTCTTGGATGATCAGAAACCCTTATGGAGCCTCCACCAAATTTCTGGATTTCTCGTAGTGTAGCAGTTCATCTAGACGTTGCAGCGAGTAAGAAGAAATCTTGACTCGTCTGTAAACAGTACTTATTACTGACGTCGCCTTTATCTTTTTAGACCGGAGATGGTTGGAATTTGAGTTTTTTAACCTTCGAAGTGAAACTCGGTAACGTTACGTGGGGAAATACGATCTTAGTGGATTAATAATGGATAAAATTGGGGCTAATAATAAGACGACTGTGGCGTTCGATAGGGGCACTCTTTTAGGAACTTCTATGATTCAAAATACAGGTCGCTATGGTTAATATTTCGAGGAGGGGCATTTTTTTCGGATTTCTCTTCCAAAAACTTTGGACAAGTTCGTTAACGAACAATATCGGAGCACAAGATGTCGTTTAAAAAAGTTAACAAAGGGGTAAAAAATGGGGTAACTTTGAAGGCATTTTGCAAAGTCGAAACTCTAACCACTTTGTCAAGGTAAAAAGGGGGAAATATAAAGGAGATTTAAAATCAATAAAAAATGCCTATACCTCAAATTACGAAAAAGCGGTCGAAATGTGGAAAAACTAAAAAAAACTGTTTTTTCAATTTCCCCATATTTCACTTTTTTTCTAAAAAAATGCTGTTTTTTCAATTTCCCTATATTTCACTTTTTTTTTTCGAGAAGTGTAGCTAGCGCAATTTGTTTATGGGGTCCCAAGTATCCCCCGAGGGATTCAAAACTCACATAGCTAAAATTACTCTCCGGTATATATACAAAGCGAGCCATTTAGAAATAAAATAGCAATGTTCTGTCCATATATTTCGCTATGGTTTTACGTTTGGCCCTGTATATGAACGGTTGTTCCTAGGTTATTCCAATAAATATGCAAAGAAATGTCTATATCTTCTCTAGAGACTGGAGTAAAATCAGGCAGATCAGTGTTAAGGGTGAATTTTGAGAACTTTTTGAAGTGTAGTATGCACGAATTCTGTTTCTCATTCTCTCTGCCTTCGTAAATACATAAAAAATCCAATTTTTTTCCTGCAAGACACAGATCAACATTTTTTTTAATCCGAAATCGAAAAATTGGATAAAATCTAGTTTCGAGTAAAAATGCAATATTTTTCCGTTTGCTATTGATTTTACCATTTTTTCAAGTTTGCCTGGCTCCGCGAGCTGTGTTGCTTTGCCTGACATGCTTTGAAGAGTGTTGAAACTGGATATACAGTCCGACATAGTATATAGAAACATCAGGTCCAAATAAACTTATAGAAAGTGTTTTATATATGAAATGAAAGTGGTTATAACACATAATAATAAATACATGAATGGTGCGAAGGCTCAAAGGTATGAATATTTAATGTTTTAATTATTAAGAGATTTCCCCCTTTTAGGTAATAGTAAGTAATGTTTATTTCTTCCAGTATGTTTAGTAACGCCTAGTAACGTAGTTTCGAAATAACTGATTTCTTCGATATACGCAGAACGCTTTATACCCATGCGTATTGGTTATATATTTAGTATGATATATGATTTCGTGTTATATATTTATATTCAGGGTATTAAAGCAATCTGGTTTAGAGTAGTGGCATTTTCCGGTCACCGGGGGATTCAACAGCAGCTTTAATTTAAATTTTGACATTAAATACCGGGTATGTGAAGTCGCCACTTTTTGTAATTTTAAATTCGTTGCGAGCTATTGTGCTTATACTGACTACTAATCATCAGCGTCCAGGGTTTTATATGTTTTATATATGGAGTATAAGAGCATTAATTATGAATTTTATTTATACTCCAAGGCGTATTATAAACTAAATATTTTGATAGTAAGTATAGTTAGGGTTTCAGTTGTTCAAGGCATTCTGAAATAAGAGCTGCAAAATGTTTTCTTACTATGAATTTTAGACGAATAAAAATACATATTTTCCATTAAAACTATTACTACCGTCCTATGCCAGAACCTCGCATCTTTATAATTGTTTTGGAATAAAATGGAGAGAACATGTTTTTTTGTAATATCTTTTAAATTAAAAGCGCTATAAATATAATTTTTGGACTAATTTATTTTATATATATCAGTACCAAATATATATATTTTCAATACCAAAAATATATATTTTTCTTAAAAACATATTTTGGAGCACATACTAGTTTAGCTATTTAAAAATATTGAAGGATTATTTAGACAAAACCGCGCATCTGAAGAAGATTAAGTAGAAACGTGGTTTATACTAGGCACATCAAGCAAGTATATAATGGTATATACTAGGCAGACCAAACAGTTTGCCACATAAATAACCATAACTTATTCAAATTCAAGTTTAAAATTCGTAACAAACAATTACCGTAAATCTGCTCATTTGAAAAGAAACACTTTTTTCAATTTATCAGTTATTTAATAATACTGATTATGACGCCATGACATCTTAAAATTCTAACAGTTATTACCTAACAAAACTAATTTTATTAAAAATATAGGCAAATTCGAATGAATGCAATCTTTTGGAATGATACTTCTTAAATTTTTTAAAATATTTTTTTTTACTCCTCTGGGTTCTTTTTGAAAAGCTGGAAAAGTTATACCAACCTTAACTTTACTATTTTGTAAAAAATGTAGTTGTTTCAAGTCCTTGTTTTTTGAAAATAAGTAGTGAAGTTTATATTGGCCTTTTGTAGCAATTACTTGTGTAATATGGATGTGGATTTATTTTTTTAGTTCTTGTTGAGTTGCAAAATCTAGTCATAAGTAAACATATGAGGCACTCATCGATTTTGCAGTTACATGACCAGAATTGGCAATTGCAACTGCCTCTAAAAAATTATGAAAATCATACGTTTTTTTCTGACGTTTCAATGAAAGTTCCACTATCAGGTGTCTGCTGACACGACATGTCCCGTCTGAAAATAGTTAATTATAATTTTTTCCACGGATGTTTGTTCAGAATTAATCAAAAAAATAAGAAAAGTGAAAAAAGTTTGATTTTTGTTTAGGACCGCACAATTATCTAACCAAATAACAACAAATTTATAATCTCTATTATGTAAAAAAATGAATAAAACAATTTATTATGTTCTCTTTTGACCGTCCGGACACTTTCATGCCAAAGAACAACATATTGTACTGATTTTTTACATTTACCAAGCGGGACATAACTTTTATTATAAGCAATTAATAACTGTTTAAATAATTAGTTAAAACCTGGCATCTACACCTGCGTAAACTCATAAGCTTAGAAAAAACCCGGCATGCGCGTATTGCATAGCGAAAATCACGCAACTACGAGCCCCCTCGTTGCTTTTGCCAGGCTTTTTCTAAATAATTGTTTGATGCCAGCCTTTAGGTTAGTACAGTATGTATGTATGTATATGTAATGTATAAATACAAAATACGGGGTTTTTGCAATATACCCCCCAGAAACAAACAACTAGTATTCCATTGTTGCTAATAACTCAATTTAACAAAAAAATTGGAGACTTAAGACGGCAGATTAACCTATCATATTTTTACTTTTCCATTTAATAGTCCATAGATTGTATTATTAATATGACGCATTGGATTTATAGGGTGTTGTAATCGCAAAATGTTTGCAAAAATATAAGTTAGATTTTTTTTAGTTGGTTTGCCTGTTGCGACCTTGCTCAATGCGTATTTTGTAGAGACCTGAATCTTTATGCCGATTTCACAAACGATGGATGTCCAAAGATCTCATATTACAGTTTCCAGCTACCTGCCGGAACCCACTACCATTTTCATTTAAAGTAGCAGCATGAACTTCTACTTCAGAAAAAAATATCGCATTTCGATTTTGTTAACTAACAACTGTGAAAATACAACGATAGAGCTTGAATAAAATGAGTAGGTCTTAACAGTCTCAAGTAAAAGAGAAATTGGCTTTATAAGATACAAATTTGCAAAAATGTTTTATCAACGTATTTATAAAAGTCATTTTTAGGACAAAAAGGTTTTAAAACTAGTCAATTAGTTTTAAGACGTATATTTTATATAGGCTTTATCACTGCTTTATGGTTTACTGAAAAAGGCATACTAAGTTTTATGACAAGCTTTAGAATAAGCCGTTACAACCTTCTTAAAAGTGGACCTTTTTTTAAGAAGTGGTTGTTTTAATCATAACATTATAGCAAACTGGTTTTAACGAGGTGTTACCTTCTTGTGCAATGATATCTTCTATGAGCAATGATAAAACCAAAAATTTTATTTAGGAAGATTTTTTTAGCCTAATCGGTTTCAATTTTCAGAAAGATCCTCGCTGGCATGATCACATCACCTCAATCGCCACAACGGCCGCGAAGAAATTGAGGTTCCGAGTTCGAAAATACTTTCCTTCTGCCAACCGTTTTGCCCTTTACACTTCGCAAATCAGACTCTGTCTTGAGTATTGCTCATACATATCGGGAGCAGACATTCCTTCAATCCTTAATATTCTTGACTCTGTCCAGAGAAAAGCTATTCTTCTGATTGATGATACAAACCTCACAAGCAAAACTAGAACATCGTCGAATTGTGGGAGACCTGTCTCTGTTCTACAGATACTTTCACGGATTTTGTTCCGACCCAGTTCGCTTGCTCTTTTATCCCCTGAGTGTCCATATTATGAAATGTGGTTCCAGCAAATGTCTTTCCTTTTCCTCCTAATCTGCAAGTCTTTAAATCCCCCTTCAGTAAGCTTTTCCTGTCTTTGCTTAAAGCAACCACGGTACCTAGTACTTAAGCCTTCGGCCGTCGTGGTCTGCTCATAGGTAAAAAAATCAATAATACAATTTATTAAAGCACAGCCTACTTTATCTTCACTTTGTTTTTCGTTTTTGCAGTTCTTTTAAATTATCAGTCTTGGAGATAAATGACTAGTTGGATATTGTATGAAAATATATATAGTTGGATATTGTATGAAAATATATATTATGCATCCATAGGAACTTAATTGTTTTGTCTGTGCCTCCGTACCTTAACAAATTATCGAGGTATAAAATAGTGTTCCTCTAATTTTATGGAGCAGTGTATTATAATCTTACTGTTATTAAATAAACCCAATTTTTATAGAGTAATTTCGTGTCCAATAACCATTATGTAACTATAATAGTCTACTTTTAGCGAATAACTACGATACAGAAACAACATGCAAAGAAGCCATAAACACCTTAATTCGGTACCATGATAAGATGAAGTGCGCCAACGGTACTGTCTGCATGATGGGAAAGTACCACAACATTCTTTACGTAGCCATGAAACTGTGTTATCTGTGGCAAGTCAAAGATGCAGGTAAAAAGTTATTTATAGATGTTAACAAAATTCCGTTTGGTACAGGGTGTCCTACATAACGGGCTATTTGACTCTACTTTGTTATGGCTTAGCTAGAATAAATATTGAAAAACCTAACTTAAGTAGATTTTTTCGGCCTATAGGAATATGACATCAAAAAAACTCAACGTCAAATAAAACAAATGAGCTACGGTTTAAGAGTGTGGAATCTCCTTTAGAATTAATGTAACAAAATTATTTTATTAAGAAACGTATTGTATAATATGTATATTGCGTGCCATTTTGTTCAATCATATTGGATTTGTGCCAATATTTTCCCAGTTTCTTTCTCCAAGCGATCCAATATATTGGAACAAAACAATGCCCAATAAAAATGTTTGAAAAGATAGTAAAGTGCGGGACACGAAAGAAAACTGGGCGAAGTCAATCGGTTTAGAAAGGTCGGCCAAGAAATCTCTTTAAACCAGTGGTGTCCCGTCGTTGTTTAAATAATATGGCAGTCTTTTTTCCTATACGCACTTCAGATAATTAAAAAATGTAACTATGCTTAATGAACCTTTATCTATATTTTTCTGTTTTCTTTCGTGTACCGCACTTCTATATCTCTTTTGTGTTGCGGCGAACTTTCGAATTTTAAAATGATTTAATTTTGATTTTTCTTGATCGATTTACCTATAAATATATTTTTCTTGAGTTCTGTCATTAACGGTTCCCGGGCTACTGCCTACGTCCACTATTATTCAACCACCCAGTGCAGTGATACACGAATTACAAGTTCAGGTTTTACAAGGGCAGCCAGCATCAGATCCAGTGAATGACATTTATCAAAATTTTAATTTATGTAGTTCGACTTTAGGCTACTCGGGTATGCCAAAAGTGGCCGTCTGTCTCCGTTTGTCATATTACTTTATATAGGGGCCGTCATTGTGAAGTACTATACAGGGCGTTTTCTAATTATGTGCTGATGTAAAGGGTGTGTTTTTATATCCTAAAAGTCTTAACTTTTGAGATACAGGATGGTAAAGTTTAAAAAGAAAACATTTTTTTCGTCCCAATTCTGATGCTATTGTAGATAACTGCATGAAATTTGATACACGTATTCTATGCATTAAAGAACATACGGATTTACCCAGGTTAATTACATATGTACGCCACTGGTAGAAAATTCAAAAATTGATTGTTAATAAAATATGCCCTTTTATGCATAAAAGACGTGTATCAAATTTCACACAGTTATTTTTCTATAATAGCTTCAGAATAAGGATTTAAAAAAAAATTATTTTTAAAACTCTGTATCTCCAAAGTTAAGACTTTTAGGTTCATATTAAACTTTTTTTCTTAAAAAGGTCCAAGAATCACCCCCTTTAACATTAGCACGCAATTAGGAAACGCCCTGTATAGCATGTATATGACAGACGGAGATAAACGGTAACTTTTGGCATACTCGAATAGCCCAAAGTCGAATTGCATAAGTTAAAATTTTGATAAATCTTGTTCACTGGAATTAGTGCTGGCTCCCCTACTATAACTACATTGATGTGTTAGTTTTGGAAAAATATGAGTTCTGTAAATTTTCAAATATTAATTGCAATATTAGATATTTTTTGACATCCGGTATTGAATAGACAATTAATTATTTTAAAGCAGTTTATTGACAGCTGCTTTATGAACAATTTTACAAAATATGTGAAAAAAAACTAAGCCATTTTTGAGGTTGACGGCTGTGATTCTAATGGTTCGATTCCTTCTAAATCATTGTCTTTCTCTGAAAATGATGAGTTTTCGTCGTTACTACTTGAAGATCCCAGTGTGAAAACTAAATCATCGATAACCGTTTCAGTTTTGCCATCTGCTTCCCAATATTTATCTTCAATAGAACGAACATGTTTAACATACGATTTCCAATTTTCAGCCGATATTGAATCAATCGCTTCTAATGTTATTTTACTTAAATCTTTAATTGAAAATTTACCGGTGTTGCGCTCTCGACTATATTTTTTTACTCCTGCCCATGCAAGTTCAATAGGTTTTAGGTCGCACATGTATGGAGGCAGCCTTAAAGGTGTATGACCGAGGTTGTGTAAAAGACCGTCAATTTTATACTTTTTTTCTCTAGGCTTGGCTGATATTACTCTATATAATTGATATTTTCTCCACGTTGGATGACATACAAGATAGAGTGTTTAGTTGGCACTTTATCTTCTACGTGAGAATGATAAGACGCATTATCCATTACCACGACTGATTTGGGAGGAATGTTAGGTAGAAGCTTCTCGAGCAACCACTTTTCAAAATTATCTCTATTCATCTGTCCATGATAGTCTCCAGTTGTTAGTCCCAAGAGAAAAACTAAAGCAGCACCTGGAACAAATCCGGCTTCTGAACCAGCATGAACTATAATAAAGCGACTACTAGAGCGGATTCCCTGAACAACACCTGTAACACTTTCACTTTGCCAGCATTTGTTCACTGTCAAATCATTATCTACCCAGGTTTCGTCTAAATACACAATATTGGGTTCTTCTTGCCTATATTGCCTTACAGTTGATAGATATTTCACCCGCCAGTGAAAAATATTTGGTCTGTCAATGAGCAATTTTCTTTTATTTTGGCACTTGCTCCAAACAAAACCATTTGATCGTAAAAGCCGATTTAAGGTTTTATACCCGTACGGAAAATCTATTTTGTTCTGTACAGCACGAAATAGGGGTTTTGCATATATATATATATATATATATATATATATATATATATATATATATATATATATATTACAGGGTGTCCTAAACATCATGTACAAACGAAGAGGGGTGATTCTTTGGCCTTTTTTAGGGCAAAAGTTTCATATAAACATGGGTCCGCAAATGTTTGGTTTTTAAGATACAGGGTGTCAAAGTTTTTTCTAAAAAAACATAATATCTCAAAGATATCAAATAGTGTCATATATATATATATATATATATATATATATATATATATAGATTAAACATCTAAAAGTACGACTTTTTTGCCTCTTGATAATTTTTTGTATCTTGTGTCGTTTTCGAGAAAAAAAAATAAAAACTAGTTCATTATGCCCAAGAACAAAAAAATTTTTTTTTTCGAAAACCAAGCCTAATAACATAAAATATCAAGAAAAACAAAATATGATTGTTCAATCTGAAAAAAATGGAAAAATTTAAAAAAGTCAGTGGCGTACATTTTTTATTAATAATATTGAGACTGTCCGTGGATCCAGGGAACGCCATGATAATATTATTATTGTTTCCTGTAGTAGGCTAGCTTATTTGGTTAAATTTTGTTTCATTGATGTTTTTTTTTATATGAAAATTGAAGCGGGAATGACCCAGTTTTTGTAGCAATTAAATGCAGTTTAGATTTTAACAACAATATTTAATGACAAAAATGATTTGACATTATATGACAAAAAACAACATCACAACAATTGTTGGAAGTGACTTTTAGCCCTTATACAGGCCTCCGATCTTCTTCGCATCGATATTTATACATCGGGAGTAACAGGTATATTATTCAGGTCATTGTATAAACTAAAGATTTATGCCTCCATAGGAAAAAATCTAGACTATTGAGATCAGGGGACCTAGGGGGCCATGGCTGAGGTCCACCTCGGCCTATCCATTTGTTTGGATATACGTCATTCAAATACTCCCGAGCCAAAATAGAAAAATGTGCAGGAGGCATATACCACATTTGATTTCTTAGTAAAAGAGGCAAGTCTTCTAGTAATGGAGGCAGTTTCTTTAAAAAGTGTCTATATGATTCACCAGTTAACCAGGTAAGAAGACAGGACCAATTTGATCCCCGATTATACCACCCCATACATTTAAAGAAAACTGTTCTTGAAAATGATCGACAATTCCATGAGATTCTCGTCTGCCCATAGATGGTTGTTATGGAAATTTGGAATTTCTCGAAAAATTGGCTTCATCAGTAAAAAGAATGATGGAATTAAAGTTGGGGCTGGCTGCTAGCCTATTGAGAAACCACCTGCAGAAATTAATTCTTAAAGGAAAATCCCGGGGAAGCAGCGCCTGCACTCTTTGAAGGTGGTAAGGGTATAGCAGAGAATCATGCAAGATACGCCACACAACTTGATGGCTAATATTCAATGTTATTGAAATTTTTCTTGTACTAGTCTCCGGATGTTCTTCTACTTCATTCAGAACAGCCTCTTCGATCTGCGGTGTCCGAACAGTACGTGGTCTACCTGTTTCATTGCTTTTCTTATTGACACTTCCAGTTTCGACGAGACGCCTATGAATATTCGAAAATATTCGGTGATCAGGTATCAATCTATTTGGATAACGCTCCATGTATAGACGTCTGGCTTCTCTTGCATTTCCGTTCGCAAGACCATAGATAAAATGCATTTCTGCCATTTCAGAATTCGTATAAACCATTGTAATGAATATTTAAAACACTTTACACTTTTTTGTAGGGAATATTAAAAGACTCTACACCTTACAATAACTATAATGTTGACATAACTTACGATTTAAAATAGTAAATGTCAGGAATAATAAAAACAAAAGATTATTCAAACAACGCCATAGCCTACTACCATAGTTACTACTTTTTTGATAGAAATTTATTTCGTCTGGCTAATTACAGAAAATCGTGTTTATTTATTTTTCTAGATAACGGTCAGATATAAAAGGAACTACAAGAAGACAATAAACTACTAAACAAGAGAAAAAAAAAGATAATTATAATGGCGTTCCCCTGTACAATTACGAATAATATTAATAAAATACGTAACGCCACTCTTTTTCTTAATTTTTCCATTTTGTTCAGATTGAACAATCAAAACTACATTTTGTTTTTCTTGATATTTTATGTTATTAGGCTTGGTTTTCGAAAAAAAAAAATTTTTTGTTCTTGGGCACTAGTTTTTATTTTTTTTCTCGAACGACACAAGATACAAAAAATTATCAAGAGGCAAAAAAGTCGTACTTTTAGATGTTTAATCTGAAAAAAATTTAACATTTGTCAAAAAGTCAGTGGCGTACATTTTTTCTGTCAATATTATTTGTGAATTTCCGGGACGTCACTGGAATTCATAAATACCATTTAGTTAGTGCTAAATTAGCTTCTTATCACATTAAATGACACTGCCAAATTTGAACAAAATCAGCAAAAGGATCTTTGAGATATTATTAAAAAAATTTTTAGAAAAAACTTTGACACCCTGTATCTTAAAAACCAAACATTTGCGGACCCATGTTTATATGAAACTTTCACCCTAAAATAGGCCAAAGAATCACCCCTCTTCGTTTGTACATGATGTTTAGGAACACCCGTATATATATATATATATATATATATATATATATATATATATATATATATATATATATATATATATATATATATATATATATTATGGGATGGAGCATCGTCTTATATTTGTAAATATTTTGTAAGAACGTTAGATCTCGTAGGTCTATTAGAGTATGTTCATAGAAATGTGGGTCAATTAAATGTGCATTAAATGAGTCATTTATCAAACAGGTATATCTCATTTTTTTCTACAGTAACCAGTACGGACTGAGATTTAACCAATAATGGGCATTGTGTTTATTAACGACACCATTAATGTGAAAACGGCTTTCATCGCTCCAACAATCCGAATCAAGTAATTTAAATTATCGTGTATCATGCATTTGCATAGAGACAATAAATTCATAGAGACAAAAAATCTCTTTGCGTGTTGTTACACTCGATATATTTGCCGGTTTATTCGACTCATCTGATCCTTTAATATTTGCAATGAATATTTTTTTGCCGGTATAGTTTCTCTAACTCACGACTTGTACGTCAGACTACGCTTTGCAGTAGGAAAGTATATAGTTGAGGTTTTATGTTTCGGGAGTATCCTTATCAGCCCATATCTGCTCTTATAAACAAGCTAAAATGTTTATTAAAGAAGGCTTAAAGGACATTAAAACCCTTTCAAATTTACACTTTCAACTTTTAAATTAAACACCACCCTTTATTTCCCTCGTAAAGGGAAGTGCTGTGAAGGTAAAAAAACCCTCTAAGGTATTTTCAAATCTTTACGATTTAGGGTCCCGAGATGCCGTTTGTTTTCTCAATTCCGTCGGTCTGACTCTCGGTCTCCCGGTTTATTAGTCTGTCTGTTCGCAGCATATCTAAAAAATCGAAGAAACCTTTTTTTCCATTTGTCAGGAATAGTGTAGTCTGGCCTAATTTAGTTCAGTACATAGTCACAGTAGATATATGTGTTACATTTAATGTCTTTTCAGTTTTATTGGCCGCCATTTTCTTCCGTCATATTGGATTCCTTCAAATATTTTACCATTTTCGTTCTACCTGTGCCACATTTGACTTTTGGATATAATTTAAAATAAATTCAATAAGTAGTTTTTACATTGAAACATACCGTCATTTTGCTACTTCATATGTTAAATTCGTACCCATTTATCCCATTTTCATATTAATTTTCCTGCAAAATTTCAAGCCAATTGATTAATATTTTTTACGTTTATTTAAAAAAAAAATTATTTCCCCGCAATTTTGCTTTGCCATCTTAAACTGAACCCCATATTATCAGTCTTTACCTACTCCGTTGGTCCGCAGTTATTTCTCAGATATTAAGTTTCTAAATGTTTTTCGTTAACGTTCCTCTTGTTGTTATGTTAGAGTGGTGTATTATTTGGGGTTAGAATCCAGTAAAAAAAACAAAAGCCTTTTTTTAAATTTTGGACATGTCGCAACTTTATTGTTGCATCCTTAGGACACATAGATCCTATATTCTGTATGAAACCCATATTATCAGTCTAGATATTTCCTAGCCCCAAATAATACACCACTCTAACAATAAGAAGATCGTCAACGAAAACCATTTAGAAACTTAATATCTGGAAATATCTGCGGACCAACGTAGTAGGTAAAGACTGATAATATGGGTTTCATGCAGGATATAGAATCTGTATGCGTTCTGAGGATGCAACAATAAAGTTGCGAAACGTCGACTATTTAAAAATAAAATTTTTACAGCCCAATCGGCCAACAGAGTAGGTAAAGCCTGATAATATGGGTTGCATGGACGATATAAAATTTATATATGTGAGAATGCATCAATTAAGTTGCGAAATTTAAAAGATGCTTGTTTTCTAATTAAATCTTAAAAATTAATTTTTATAAAAATTGATAAAACATGTTTCTTGGAATCTAGAGAAGCTAAAACGTAAAATCCACTGGTAAAATTTTGGAAGGTACCAATCCAATATGCCGAAACAAAACGGCGGCCTATTCAAATATTTAAAACTTCGGCCTGAAAAAACTAAATGGATTTATTTCAAATTTTTTGTACAATTATTAGTTATGGTATAGAAAAACTGGTCACCAAAAAACAATCCCATCAATCAACTGCCAAGTTTAGAACTGTTTCTGTAGAAAAATCAGCTCGAAATCCGGCCTGATACTTGGAGAACTTGAACTGAAACTTGTCTAGATATTTTGAAAGTCGATGGTTAAAACAGCACTCAAATATTTTTGCATATAACTTATACCCCTTTTTTTCACAAACTACTTAAATCCGACAGATTGTCCCGATATTCTGGGACACCCTGTATATAACATTTCAATCATATGGAACGAATTTTGATTTTGATGTTTTAGAATTGGTCTGCACGTTACTAAAAGGCATTTACTCATGTGAACACACTTTTGAGAGGATTCTTATTGGAGCAATTTTTGGAACTAAGGCACCTCATTACATTGCAGGTATGTTTTTAACACTAAGTATTGAGGAAAAATTTCTTAAGTTTATGAATTTAGGGAGGCCTTTCCTCAAATTTGCCATGTCAGGTATATGTTTTTTATTTCTTCAGTAGGGGCAGTGGCGCAACTAGACCTCGATTTTTGGAGAACTGAACTGAAACTTATAATATAATATGATTTGAAAGCCAATTTTAAAACAGCAATCAAATTTTTTTGCATATATTTTTTCCTTTTTTTCAACAAAGCCATCATAATTTTCATGTTAGGGACACCCTGTATATAACATTTCAACACTGGAACGAATTTTGATTTTGATGTTTTAAAATACAAGAGTTCTAACCACACTACACCACAACTTTTACGTTCTGGACGCGCGTTTCGGAACTAAGGCATCATTACATTGCAGATGATATATTATTATATTATATATTATATGTTTATGAATTTATATCATCATCAAATTTGTCATGTCAGGTATATGTTTTTTATTTCTTCAGTAGGGGCGCAGTGGCGCAACCAGAACTCGACTTTTGGTGGGGCTCAAGCCGTGAAACTTATAAGATAATATTGATTTGAGGATAAAGCCAATTTTAAAGAAGCAATGATTTTTTGTGCATGATATTTTTTCCAAGTCAACAAAGCCATCATAATTTTCATGTTAGGTTTATCTTATTCTTAACACTACAATGTATACGAAAAAATGAAATAAATTTGCCATATTTCACCGTTTTTCAAAATCCTACCTCTGTCTACGTCAATGAGTTCAGGAATTTTTTAGTGTTATATTTACCCCAACTATATCTATTTTCAATTTGACTATAACCTATTAGCGTTCTCGAAATATAAAATATGAATGCTTTTGAACCCTTAAAAAAACTGAATATCTACGCCTATGGCATTCTAAATCAAAATTGTTTAGACAGTCCAAGTCTATATATGGTATAAGTTTAAAACGTATCAAAATTTTACCAGTTCATCCAGTTTTGTTATCCATAATTTGAGTGAGATATCAACATTTCAAATAATACAAAAGAAGTCACAGCCAAATTTAGACCAATATTACGCTTCTCAAAGTTAATAAAAAGAATCGAAATACCCCATCTTTACAAAATGCTTTTAAAATGTTTCCTTACGTGTCGTCACTGTCTATCACGAAAAGACGTCTTAACTTGAGCCTGTGATAATTAATAATAGTAGGCTAAACATGTGCGTAACTATGGTGGTTGTCCTTTTGTTTATGTTTACCTATCGCTGTCAAGTATCGAAGTTATCTAGTTTCAAGAGTTGTTTATTTTCTACATTCATAATTAAAGATGAATAATAACCGACAGTTTTCCTTAAACGAACAAACTGATATGATTTTAATTATGGAGAATGTCGTAGTCAAATTAAATCAGCAAAACGTCGATATCAAATGAATTTTCCTGATAAAAGACAACCAAGCTGTCAGATATATGTTATTTTGAGTATAGTGGACAATTTAAATCCAAGTACCTATTCAGTAGCACATGATCTGAATATTTCGCAGAGCACAGTGTCCCGAATTATTAGAAAACATATTTATCATCCTTATGATTTCCAAAACAGGGTAAATTTTTGTAGAGATCTTCAAACGAGAGTTATTGAAAATAAACTATTTTTGAAAAATATTTTATACACCCACGAATCGCCTTTTAAAAGTAATGGAGCTGTTAATAGACATAACATACACTATTACAGTACTTCAAATCCTTATTGGATGAGAGATTGGTCTTTAAATGTATGGCGTGGAATTTTAGGATTGCAGGTTATTGGAACACATTTTTTTGACGGCACTTTAACGGGCGAAATTTACTTAAATTTTTTAAGAAACGATTTGCCTACATACTTGGAAGAGGTCCCTCTACAGGTTCAACAAGTTATGTGGTACCATCACGACGGGGCACCTCCTCATTATTCCCACATTCTTCGCAGTTATTTGGATCAAACTTATCCAAACAAATGGATAGAAAGAAAAGGGAGTATAAACAGGCCGGCAAGATCACCTGATCTTACTACATGTGATTTTTTCCTTTGGGGATTTTTCAAAGAACAAGTATATGTAATTCCACCAACTACCATCAAAGATATGAAAACGAGGATTAGAAATGTGTTTTCCAAAATTACTCCTGTAACACTTTTAGATGTGATAAAAAATAATCAAAGACTGTGTATCGAACAAAATGGAAACACGTTCGAGCATTTGAGAGTTTAACATTTTGTAATATCCCAAACTTCATCCACTGGTTTTATCACGTTTAATTGTTTAAATAGTTTTTACGTTTTCTACCGTTAATTAATTGTTTATTTGTTTAGTTATTAATAAATAAAAAGTTAAAATCGAAATATTGTTGTTTACAAATAGATATTAACTTGTGCAATTTTAATAACAATGCTTGTTACTGGTATCGGCTGCAGCTGGCAGTTGCTTCACAATCGTAGAGGGAAACTACATTTTTTTTTCAAATATCATTTTGACGAAAACAATTAAATCTACGATGATAGTATGTGACCGAATTGCAAGCTGAATACAAAACTGAAATAAAAAATACAGGGTTACGTTTAAAAATGCAAAGTTAGACACGTCCAACTTTTTTGAACCACTCTATATAGTGAACTCTCGTCATAAAATAAAGTCCGCTGAATATTAAAAATATTTTATATAAAGTTTTTTTTTTATTTTCAGCTATTTTCAGCTTACCTTATACATATATCACATTTTTTTTTTATTATTTTTATTTTAAATATATATTTTTCAATGTTAGAATATTTACCCTACCTATATCAGTTTTCAATTTGACTATTATCGGGGGGTGGGTGTCCCAAATTCGAAGGTGACCATTGTTGACCTTACTGACTTTTTAAAATGAAAGTGTCACATTATTAAAAACCTCTCGCCTCATTTAATTAGGCAAAATATGTATGTAATATCTTTATTAAACATTTTTTTAAAATAGTAACCTCAACAAGAAAAGATAGAAAAAGTTTAAATTATGGCAAAGTTGCGTATTTTGGTGCTCAATAAAATGCCGTTTGGCAATTGAAAAAATTCCAACTAATTTCGGAGATAACCGAAAAAACCGAAAGTTCAAATTTTTTTATTTATTTTCTGCTGACTTTATTTAAAGAGATATTACAAAACAAATTGCACTTTTTCATTGCCACTTTTTTAGTTTTTTAAAGTGGCGTTATTACTTTTTTTTTGATTTGACGTTTCGGTTTTTCGGATCCATCATCAAGTTCATTTTTTTAAATACGGACCTGGATTTTTTATTTCAAATTTCGAAAGAGCTCGAAATTCTAAGCACTAAGTTTTTTAATAATTTCCGTATTTTTTTAGTTATAAGTGTAGTTTTTTAATAATTTCCGTCATTAAGTATATGCAACCTTTAATGAATCTAAATTTGACCTTTCTTTTATTGGGGAATTCAAATATACAATAAAATACAGTGTAATCCATTAAAATAATTTAACTTTAATATGCTACGTAGTCTTGACGCACTTCTGTATACCTGAGAATAACTTAAAATATAGCTCTATCTGATCTGCATATATCCTGCAAGGTTCATTTAAAAAGAAAGTACTGTTAGAGACGGGTAAGTTGTGCCCCACCCTGTTTAAAGGTTTTAATAATTATATATTTTTTGGACCTCGGTATACGAAGACTTACTAATAAAAAAGAAAACATACTCAGTTAGTTATAACTATAATTAAAAAGTTATAGAATTGGTAATTTAAAAGAAAGTAGTTTTTATGTTAAACATATTAAGTTTAAAAAATAAGAAAAATTACTCAGATTACGGGTAATAATTCTATAAAATTAAAAAACCGTCCCGAGGTTTGAAGTCACTTTTGCCAAAAATAACAAGAAAAAGTAAAAATACTCTTTAGGCAATTCAGGAGACGAAGTCTAATTTAAGAAAATAAGAATGATTGGAAAGGCAAAATTGTATTTCCTTTTTTTGAAAACGTCCTTGGAGACGCTAAAACGATCAAAAAAATTGTCTTTTTAATAAAAGCTTTTAATTTAGAGAGAAGAATTGTAAATTGCCTATTATAAGAAAAATACTGATAAACAAAGGAACAAATCAGATACCAAAATTTTGAGAAATCAGTTTTTGTAAATATGTTTGATTTTTTAACTGAAAATGAAATAATTTGATCATAATCACAAAGGGTCTTAATAGTTTAAATGTGTTGAATTAAATTCGAAGTCTTAGTAACAGTCATAAAAAATGTTTACTTTAATGATTACACGTTTCGCTTATTGAAGCATCATCAAATTTAACAATTTAAAATTACACTTTTAAAATTGCATTCAACAATAAAAAAGGAGAAAAGTGTTGGGTCGGTCTAATTACAGCATAATCCAGTCATTCCAAATTTAAAAATAACTCATAAGCAGAGAATATTGGTAGGAAGAGGCAATTTAATAAAATAATAAAGAAGAAGAATTACAAGATTACTTTTTAAGGAATTTAAGAACAATAAAAACATGGGGTTTCAAAAAATTTGGCAAATGAGAGAATGCTTAAAAGCTTAAAGCTAACTTAAGAAAGCTGAGGCTGTTATAGGTCAGAAATTACTATAAACAAAATCTGGATTTTTTTAAAAAAGATAGCTATCAAAAGATAATTTTCACATCATTAAAGCAACGCATCTCGCAATGAATGGTGAGATCGCTAAAAACAGTACAACAACTACCCTATTTTAGGCTGGAAAAGTGACTTTGAAGATCAAGAAGAAAACCTTAGAGCAGTCGTATATTTTTTGGATAAAGCAAATTTTGGAAAGTTAGAACTGCCCTTTTCATGGGGTAATCAGCTGTGGAGTTATAGGTATTTATCTTTAAACGCAGTTAATACAATTTTTGAAAATCGTAAATTTATTCTTTCTTACGTTTTTTTTTCTATATTTTGATTTAAAAAGCGTGTTAATTCGTATTAATTTTTTTATTCAGATTTATAGATTTGCCGATTGAGAGCTGTGGTAAAGCATCAGCCTTGAAAATATGTATCCAGTTGGGTTTACCTGATAAGCTTTTGATATTATTACGGTTTGGTGCCCAAATACAAGACGATGCTGAAGGGACTACTAATTTTGAACACATTATGAACAGGTACATAATAAATAGAAGCAAAAAACGATTATACTTTGAGCAGACTATCGAATGCATTTTTTTATAAAAAAAATGAATTAAAAAAGGAAATTATGATTTATCTAACTAGTGCGGAAAGTTATACTTTTCCGCACGCGACGTTTGGTCAGCCGTTGAGTGCAGAAAATTCACTTTCCACACGAGCTAGGTACATAATTTTTCCTAAGAGCGTGCATAATGCATAGCAAATGCAGTTTAGTGAGGAGGATAAAATGAAGTATCTTAAATTTTTTTTACTAGATTTGATTACTTCAGATTAGATTTGATCATAAATTAGAAGTTTAAAATATGTCAAATATGATTTCCAGAATTCCCAAGCTACATTTACCTTTAGCGACTTTCAAAAATAGTTGCAAAACGCACAAACATGTTACATTTTTTCACAAATAAAAATAACAATATATTTTTAAATTATTATTTTATTGAACAATTATTTATTGTTGGTTATAATATTTATATTGAATGTACAATTTGTCGGATTGTTTACATTTAGAGGACTTCTATTCTATAGGTTTGGTCATCAATCGCTTGCGGAAAAGTCACTTTACGCACGTGTAAGGTACCCTATTTTTTTCTACAAGCGTGCGGAAAAACCCAAAAGTTAAAAAGAATCGTTTATTTATATCAAATACATATAATCACAAATTAATTATTATTAACAACATGAATAGTAAACGGGCAGTTTATAGCATTTTGTAAATTAACTGCAGAGGCTAGATATTTTCCAAGGAACTCAGGGACTTGTAGATTGGGTTGGGATTATCCAGTTCTCTTTCACGAGTACTTATTCTTGTAACCGTGGCCGAGGGGGTAACTTTTTGGTTGGAAGAGGTCGATTTGATAGACTGCACTGGTAAAAGTTGGTGACTAGTGGAAGAAATGGCATTGAAGTTCAATACTTTATTGGAGAGATTCTTTTAAAGACTTGTTGAGCTTTCTAAATAACCTTCTGCCACGGTTTAAGATTTCCAACCTCCGAGGCGTTTGATATTTGTTATTCTTTCTCCGGAATCTGCAAGCATTATGGCGGCTGAACGTCGGAAACTGTGGCCTGTATATAGTTCAGGATTTGGGAGCTTCAGATAACCTGCAATATTTGATGGCATTTTCCAAAGATGTTTTTTTCGATGCATTGTACAGGGTGTCCGGATTTTCTTGCAAAAGCAGGATATCCCGCTTATTTTTAAAGATAGAACCTTGCGGTTTTCACTAACCTGAGCTAATTTTTTGTGAAACTCATGAAGCCGTAAACAAAATTTTCATAGCCTTCTTTGTTTATGAGATACAGGGCGAAATAGAAAATTTTGCTTTTTGGGTTATCCTTTAACTTAACGCAAAGGGAAAAATTGCTGCTTATGCAGTTTTTTACGCTAAATCCAGTGGCGTAGTCATATTTTTCATTTGAGTTGTTATTTTTTAGATATGACCCAGAGTTGTGTTTTTTTAAATGGGACACCCTGTATATTTGTCCAGAAACTGATTTGTCCTTTTGAAAGCTTCTCAAAAATATATAGTAGTATGAGTCTATTTTAATAAACAACAACAAAAATCCTAATTTGTATAATTATCATCCCAAATTTTGCAGTAGGCCATGCAAAACGATGCCGTTTTCTTCTGTTTTCTTGGAAGCAAATGACATTTCCCAATTTTGTACGCGTATATAAAATATAGCGCTAGTTTTTTGTATTTATTTATTGTGTAAAAATATATTTGTATTATTATGGAAGAAAATCAAACTTTCGAACATTATGAAAAGTACGATATGTTAGCTTGTTTTATATTAAGGAATGAAAATGTTGAAGCCGCTTCTGAGATGTATTTTAACAGGTAAATAGTTATTTTTCAGGTATGTTGAAATACTATTGCTTAATTTTTATTTAGATATCCAGAAAGGAGGCAACCTAATATATCCACTTTTTATCGGATAAAAAAGAATTTACTTAATCACGGATCATTTATCAAACCTCGTACGAAAACATATAATAAAGAAAATCGGGAAGCTGAAGAAATTACGGTTTTGGCTAATGCACAGGCTTACCCTACAAACTCTTGTAGGGCCAGTGAAAAGAGCATAGGGATTCCAAAATCTAGAGTTCAAGAAATTCTAAAAAAGCACAAATATCACCCATACAAATTTAGGTTCGTGCAGCACTTACAGCCAGGGAAGTCTTCTGCAATTGGTTTCGAGAAAGATGCGATATGGTTAGAGATTTTGAAAGGAAGGTTATATGGTCAGACGAAGCACATTTCAGTAATTCTGGTATACTCAATAGGCACAATAGTAGATTCTGGTCCCAGGAAAATCAACACCAAATATTTCCCAGAAGACAGCAGAACAGGTTTGGTCTAAATGTGTCCTACTTCATATTAGGAACACATATAAAATTTTATATATTGGAGGGAAATCTAACAGCCAATCGCTATATAGAAATTTTAGAGGCAGCTATACCTGAATTACTTGACGATGTTCCTCTAGCGCAAATTAACGAAATTTATTTTCAACAGGACGGTTAGAGATTTTGAAAGGAAGGTTATATGGTCAGACGAAGCACATTTCAGTAATTCTGGTATACTCAATAGGCACAATAGTAGATTCTGGTCCCAGGAAAATCAACACCAAATATTTCCCAGAAGACAGCAGGGCAGGTTTGGTCTAAATGTGTCCTGCTTCATATTAGGAACACATATAAAATTTTATATATTGGAGGGAAATCTAACAGCCAATCGCTATATAGAAATTTTAGAGGCAGCTATACCTGAATTACTTGACGATGTTCCTCTAGCGCAAATTAACGAAATTTATTTTCAACAGGACGGTGCTCCTGCACACAATTCTGGAATGACCAGATTATTTCTGGACAATAATTTTACCAATCAATGGATCGGAACAAGTGGACCTATAAGATGGCCCCCTAGGTCACCAGATTTGTCGATTTTAGATTTCTTTCTA
This sequence comes from Kuschelorhynchus macadamiae, assembly GCA_030620095.1. NCBI lineage: Eukaryota > Metazoa > Arthropoda > Insecta > Coleoptera > Curculionidae > Kuschelorhynchus > Kuschelorhynchus macadamiae. The sequence goes on from JAUTXW010004710.1 coordinate 233,958, forward strand.
TGGGGATATCTGGAAAATAGAATTTACAAAGACCACTATGATAATATCCAAGATTTAGGAAATGCAATAACAGAAAATTTTCGCTATTTACAAAATCATCCCGTTATTTTGCTTAATTCCCTAAAACGAATACGAAAATTGTGCGAAGCATGCATAGAACAAAATAGAAATCAGTTTGAACAGTTCTTTTGATTTCCTTGGTTACTGTAGTTCTTATACGACAGTTGATTTTTGCTGAAAGGCTTGTTACATAATTTATACTGTTTTGTTCTTGTGTTACATAAATCTAGGCAGGTGGTACTTTTTTGGTGCGAAATTATCAATACCTATTTTGATAAATAGATTTAATTACATATTTATTTTGATTTATTGTTAGGATGTAGATATTGTTAACGACTTTAAATAAAAGGCAGCATTGTTTTGCATGGCCTTTTACAAAATTTGGGATGATAATTATAAAAATTAGGATTTTTGTTGTTGTTTATTAAAATAGACCCATACTATTAAATATTTTTGAGAAGCTTTTAAAAGGACAAATCAATTTCTGGACAAATATATAGTGTGTCCCATTGAAAAAAACACAACTTTGGGTCATATCTAAAAAATAACAACTCAAATGAAAAATAGGCCACTGGATCCAGCGTAAAAAACTACATAAGCAGCAATTTTTCCCTTTGCGTTAAGTTAAAGGATAACCGAGATACGAGGGGGGTCCCAAAATGCAAAATTTTCTATTTCGCCCTGTATCTCATAAACGAAGAAGGCTATGAAAATTTTGTTTACGGCTTCACGAGTTTCACAAAAAATTAGCTCAGGTTCGTGAAAACCGCAAGGTTCTATCTTTAAAAATAAGCGAGATACCCTGCTTTTGCAACCAAATCCGGACACCCTGTACTGTGCAAGCTCGTTTCTTGTAGTTTACAAAAAAAGCGCTTATGTGGTGTTTCTGGCTTTCTTAAAATCGCATATTTTCTGACCACTTGTAAACATTCTCGGCTTTCAGCTTCATCAGATAGTACAAACCTTCTAGAACGGTAATTTTTTGTGTTTGGAATATTTACTAATAAAATATTTCCTTTCTCTTCAATATTATCCAATGGCATTTTTGTTAGTTCTTCTCGGCCGCATGCACCCGCCAAACGAAATATAGTAGCTACTTTAATATGTAGATAAATTTCGTCAGGCGCTTCATTTATAAATTTAAATATTTCCTCTTTTGAAAGAATTTTCGCATTCTTTGGTCTAAATCCAACATTTTGTTTTTTCATGTGCCCTGACTTTGAAAACTTGCTTAAATCCATATTTTCGTTGAATTTGATCATACTTTTTAACATTGAGTATCTGAATCAAAGCGTTGTTTGGCTTACATGTTTTGGAAAGTTCGGTGAAATATGCCAAAAATCGGGTTCTTTCAAAGGTTTGATGCCTTTAGTTTGACACCAGGTTTTAAATAGAATATACTCCTTCTCATACCTATGCCGGGATTTTGATGATAGCAGATTGAAGTTTGCAGTTCTAGCTGCTTCCAACACTCACTCTGGCAAATCTTCGTCTGAAGAATCCACTAAAAACACTTTTACTCGGGTTTTACTACGACCAAAATCAGTGACAGCAAAACTGGTTTTGAGTGACAATGAATGACACGCGTATTTTTGCTTTGTGTCTATGGTGATTCAAACTACCAAATAAAAAAAGCAGGTGTTTATTATTGGCTAACATTGATTTTATAAGGCATAATACGAGAGGCATCAAACAAATTTTTAAAACACGTTTTACATATTTTTTACTCCTTTGTTGAAAATTATAGCAGGATTCTAGCAAATTTAAGTTCTTAAATCATTTTGCTACCTATCAGCGTATTAATATATTTTTAAATATTTAAAATCAATAAGTATATTAAAAAAAATTGGGCTATTTACTTTTCCGCACTTTGCAAACTAAAATGAGTTCGTAAAAGTGAAGTTTTCCGCACGCTTGTAGAAAACAATTTTATTTGCAATTTGTTTTTGGTTCTCTATTGGGTCTTTCAAATAGCCTTCTGCCACTGTAGTGGATATTCATCGGCCAAGCTTCTTGATATTAGTTATATTTTCTCCTGAATTAGCTAACATTGTGCCGGAAGATCGGCGAAAACTTTAATCATTTCTGGATGTGATAATCCTAGGTATCCGGCAATATCGGATGGCATTTTCCCAAATGTATTAGTCCCCATATATTGTGCATTTTCGATATTTGTCGAGGATGAGGTGCGTTTGGAGGCGTATGGCTACATATTTCCTATAAAGCTGAAGGTAAACTGCATCTTCACCGATTACAAATGTTCTGGAAATAGGTGTTTTCTTATCAAGAATTTTGATGATTAGTAGGGTTTATTTGTCTTCAATGTTATCAATGGTTTACTTAGTAAGATCTTCACGGCGACATGCACCTTCCAATCCAATAACAGTCGCAACTTTAATCAGCAAATCCTCCTCCAGCGCCCTCCTTACTGATAATGCTAAAAAGTTACTTTGTGATTCCGTCGTCTTATCGCACTTTAACTACTGCGATGTGCTGTATGGACCCTGCCTTTTGGACTGTGATGTCAAAAGAATCCAGCTTATGCAGAATTCGTGTGTACGTCTGATTTGTGGTATTCGGGGTCGTGAAAGGGGTGTTAGTGCAAAATTGCGAGAAATCCACTAGTTGAGAATGAATGAAAGACGAGTAGTACATAGTCTAGTTTTATATAATAAGAGAATTTGTAATAAATATCCTTGTTATTTATATAACAAAGTAAAATTCAAGTACGATGCACATAACTTAGACCTGAGGCATAAAAACACCTTTACTGCACCTATACATCGTACTTCGATGTATGAGCGGTTCTTTTCTTACCAGATATCAAAGATGTACAATAAAGTACCGGCTTATTTAAAAGATGCCTCAGGTTACAGGTTTAAGAAAGCAATTAGAACGATAATTCATAATTTCTGTTAAACTTATTTTTGAATTTCTTGTTATAATTTTTGCTTTTGTTTCTCTTTCTCTGCCCTCTTAAAGGGGTTGTTTTGCAGGTTGTGAGCTAATTATATTCAATTAGAAAACCCTATTGATGGCCTGTATTTTTCATATGTTTTACATTTTAGTCACTTAGATAAAACAATATCTTGTATAATAATTCATGTATACATGTATCTGCTGTTTGAGATAGGAAGCTTGGCTTCAACTCCGCCAATTGTAATTTAAATTTTCTTAAAATTACAATAAAGCCATATTTATTTATTTTATTTATTTATTTATAAATAGATATCATCAGGTGCCTCGGAAAAATTATTTGGACGATGTCCTACGTTTTTCCGCTTCAAAATTTTGAATATTTACTTTTATCCACATCTTTGTTTTTTTATGATAAATTTGACTATTGAAAAAATTGACCATAGCATACAAGCTTTGTAGGTTTTAGATTTTTCTCCAAAATAGGCTAGAAATACGTCTTCTTTAAGATATTTTACCTGTTCCGTCTCGCACCATTGTGTAAAAACTTTGTATTCTTTTTCATGCATATGGCGGGATTTTTCGGGCAATACCTGTAAGCTGACTGCTGCAGCTTCTTCCAAAATACTTTCAGAAATTACATCTTCGTCTATGTCTTGCATGTTGAGTAGCGAAACAGTCTTTTAAATGCACAAAATTACAAATAACAACGCAAACTAAATCACGCACAGACCAATAAATTGTTCTCAACCGAGGCTTGTCTATTCACACTTATTGTTGAAACAACTGTAACTAAGATTACTTAGAATTAAGCTAACTGAAATGATATGAGCTAATAATACGATGCAAGTCAAAATTATAATATAAATAATGGAATGAATTTTTTAGGATATTGAAGAATTACAAATCTAGATGAGAAATTGCTTCTGTTAAGCGGGTTTTTTAATAATTTTTAGAAAAAAATAATTTGCCTTTTTTAAGCACTAGTGCGGAAAGTAATTACTTTTCGCACTAGTGTGGCAAAAACTAATTTTCAGCTCGTAGGAATATATTATTTTACTCCGTGAAATCGGCGCCAAACTAATGAAGACCTTATACACGTAGTATTAGAAATCAAACTACCGAATTGACTGAATACATGATGAAGATTATATTTCTGTGATTAAATAATTCAATAATTTTCGTGCATTTTTTTTGAAGCCGGTTTCATTTCGCTACAAATTTTTTATTTCATCCTTTTAAATTTTATCTGTACGAGTTTTATTGTAAATATTATGGTGAACGCGTAGAATCGAGACGCCAGAGTAGAATATTAAAAAACTTCTTGCATCTTGGCGCGACAAACAAAATGACGCCATTTCTCCATTTTTAACATTTTTTCAATATTCTTGCTATGGAACCATTCCGGCAATATCCTGAATATTCACTGAAAATTTCATCTAAATTGATCAAAAAATCGCAGGGTAATCAATGTATAGGGTGGTCCACTTAAGATGCTCTTATACTTTATCTCAATAAATAAGACACTGAGAAAAAAAGGTTAAATACAAAAAGTATTTGTCCCTAAGTATATTTTTTATTTATAATATTTTTATGTATACAGGGTGTTCCATTGTGCCAGGACAGTAACCAACTTTTTTCTTTTTAATGAAATGGTATGAATATTTTTAGAAATTTTAATTCTACGCTTGATTTTGAGTATTTTTTATCATCATAGCATACGAAATTTTGAGTAGTTTTTGAGAAAAATTACCTTGTCTAATTTTTTTCGGAAAAACAGCTTTTTGGAAAAATGTGATTTTTTCACACCTGAAGACTAAAATTGTGAATTTTGGTTATGGATCCATGGGAGTGGTTAATATTTTTAATACTGTGACCTATCAAGAGCGAAAATCTATTATACAGGATGGTCACAAATGACCATCAAAAAAAATGTTTTTGTTACTAAAAAAACTTAATTTTTTTAAATGGAATACCCTATATTTAGCACTTTTATTGTGTTTAGGATTTAATTCTGCATCATTCCATGTATACAGTTTATATTCCAAAAATTATTAGTTTAGAAGTTATGACCAATTTTCTATAATAATTCGGGTATTTTTGTTAAAAATCTAACTAAACCTAAATAATATCCTATTTTAAGTTTGTTTTTGACATTATTATTAAATTTAACATTAAATCAACAAGTAATGCAAGAAAGTAACTAATTACTTATTACAAAACGTTTTTGATATAACCCCCGTCTTTGGCAATACAAGTTTTCACACATGGTTTCAATTCTCGCAATAGCATTTCTAACCGCGTCTGTATTAAGTCTTTCTACCTCTTGCTTAATTATCCTTCTTAAATCTTGAACAGTATTACACCTATTTTTATACACCTCGTTTTTTAGGTTGCCCCATAAAAAAATCCAGGGGTGTTAAGTCGGGGCTCCTCGCTGGCCAATCAATGGTCCCGTACCGACCAATCCAAAATGGAAACCGTTGATTCAAACAAATTTCTAATAGGCACTACAGTATGATATGGAGCACTATCTTGTTGATAAACAAGCCCTTCTTTAATATCGTTCGGCAGATTGTCAATTAACGGAAATATTTCGTTCTCCAACAAATTTAAATACCTCTCACCATTCAGAACAAAGTCATAAAATACTGGACCTATTATTCGATAACGGATAATACCACACCATACATAAACACTTCTCCGACCCTATTTTTTCATTTCGTTTACACGATGTTCATTTGAGTTACACCATTAATGAGTATTTTTTCGGTTGAACCGAATTGAAAATTGCCTCATCGGTAAATAAAATATTTTTAAAAATGTCGGTTTCAAAATGGTGGTCCATCATGAGAGAACAATAAAAAAGTCTTGTTTGAAAGTCTGAAAGTCCTGTTGGGATAATGCCTGAACTGTTAAAAATTGAACGGATGGTAGTTATTATCAGTTAAAGTCCTTTGAACACTAGTCTTACTAATTCCCGGTAGATCTCGGGATGCATCTCTTTGCGAATTTTCGTTGTTTTCTTCAAATACAGGAGAATTTCTAATTGCTTTTCTTCTGTTAGGACAATTTTTGGGTGCCGTTTTTGTTTATTGATTACCACTCCACGTTCAAGATCACGAACAATTCGTGAAAAATTATGTTTCGTGGGTACCCGTCTTGCAGGATACAACAACCGATACTCCTGCAGGGCTAATGCTGGACTCTTATTATTTCTTATGTAACATTCATGAAGATTTAAGATGCCACTAAATGTCAAATAAACACTGTGTATTTATTGGTGTCCATGCAACAATTTTACTAGTTTTGTTTTTCCATGGATATCTTGTAAAATTAAGACGTGTTTAGAAATGCTATTATTGCGAAAATTAAAACCTTAACCGTAAAATTGTACTACTTGTATTTCCAAAGACGGGGGTTATGTCGAAAATGTTTTGTAATAAGTAATTAGTTACTTTCTTTCTTGCATTACTTGTTGATTTAATGTTAAATTTAATTATAATGTTAAAAAAAACTTAGAATAGGATATTATTTAGGTTTAGTTAGATTTTTAACAAAAATACCTGAATTATTATAGAAAATTGGGCATAACTTCTAAACTAATAATTTCTGGAATATAAACTATATATATGGAATTATGCAGTATTAAATCCTAAACACAATAAAAGTTCTAAGTATAGGGTGTTCCATTTAAAAAAATTAAGTTTTTCTAGTTACAAAAACATTTTTTTGATGATCATTTGTGACCACCCTTTATAATGGATTTTCGCTCTTGATAGGTCAGAGTATTAAATATTAACCACTCCCATAGATCCATAACCAAAATTCACAATTTTAGTGTTCAAGTGTGAAAAAATCACATTTTTCCAAAAAGCTGTTTTTCTGAAAAAATTAGAAAAGTTAATTTTTCTCAAAAACTACTCAAAATTTCGTATGCTATGATGACAAAAAATACTCAAAATCAAGCGTAGAATCAGAATTTCTAAGAATATTCATACCATTTCATTAAAAAGAAAAAAGTTGGTTACTGCGCTGGCACAATGGAACACCCTGTATACATAAAAATATTATAAATAAAAAATATACTTAGGGTGAAATACTTTTTGTATTTAACTTTTTTTCTCAGTGTCTTATTTATTGAGATAAAGTATAGAAGCATCTTAAGTGGACCACCCTGTACAAACAAAGAAAAACAACAAAATATCCGCCATTCCGCCATTCTTAATTTTTTTTTAATATGCTTGCTACCGAACCACTCCGGCGATATCATGAATATCCCCTAACAAACAAAAAAATACATAGGATCAAATTAATAACCGGTTAAAAATTGTAATGAGGGTAGTCGGTTAATAACGTTTTATTCATACCGAATGTTCATTTTTCGAAAATGTAAAATACTAGAGAGATACCTTCTAGCAAATGGGGTTGTGTGACTATTACATACCTCAATGCTCTAGTGTGAAAAGGGCATTTAGAAAAATGTAAATTTATTTATCGCTGTCTTTATCGACCTTATACGTGTATTTTTTATTAATATAATTATTACAAAAAAACGGGTGTACCGATTTCAAATCAAAATGTATGGGACCACCGTCCTCTACAATTTAGCGTTTGACTCATTAAAATCGGTTAAGCCGATTAGACAATATCCGCAAACAAAAATAAAAAAATACATACAGGTTTAACTGAGAACCTATTCCTGTTTTGAAGTCGGTTAACAATGTAAATGATAAATATCCCCCCATGGATCCCAACTTTGCCGTCATTAAGTAGAGTTGGGATCTTTTGAGACATTTCCACCGAGCATAACTGATCATGGACAGAGTTGCCAGTTCTCGGCGATCTTTTTAAAATACGCAAAACCATATTTCTAAGTAAGTAAACTTAAATCGGTCTGCTAACAACAACGCGTTAAATATTGCGTGGTGAATTATGGAACTAATAAACTGTCTGTACGAACTATAATCGGTGTTTGATAGAAGTAAAAATTATTTAGAAAATTTCAACCCCTTTTTAAATAAATGGCACTGGCCTGAAAGGTAACTAAACTATTTAATTTTTTTTTTGTAGGCTAATGGAATTCAACCACTGTTATCCTTATAACTTAGTAGCATGTTTACAACTTCTTCTGAGAGTAGTGCCAGCTTTAAGTATTCAGAACATTCAGCTAAACGAGGAATATAAACATTTTTCAACTAGAGATGTATTGACAGAGAGATATGCAGACCTCATAGAAGATGGGCTAATTCCATTTTCAAGGTCAGAAATGCCTGTTTTATTATTAAATAATAATATTAAAAACGCAAAAAAAACTCCCAAAAACAATGCTTTTACTCAAGGCAACACAGCTCTGTTCGATTTACTGGTTTATTAGATTTGTAAATTTGCTCTCTCTACTACTGAGAAAAATGCGGCGGTGATGTCGGTTTTTAAGCAATGGCATCGTATGGAAATAAAAAACAGAATATTTGAATAATTATTTGTTAATAATAATTATATATAGTTATTGAAATATTACAGAGGTTATTATCACAGTATTAGAACCGCTTTGAAAATTAATTTTAATGTTATAAACCAGTATGTATTTTGTTTACAATCCACAAGCAATAATTTTGGCAGTATATTATTTTATTCAAATCAAAAAACTTCCGTCTCTCTGTTATAATGTCTATGGCCAAGAATTTTTTTGTGGCAATTTTGATTTTTCAGAAACAAAATTGTCCTCGGTCCTTCTTTTCAAAAATTAGGTATCTGAGGATCCAGTGAATAGATTATTTTAAAAATGTTTCTCACGGTATAGGTGAACATAAAGTTCTTTCTAAAATATTTTTAATTTTGCCGTGTTGCCGCTTCTGCCCTAAACTGGTAGCAGCATTCGTTTTCTAAATGGAATGTCCAGTATATTGTGGCATATTTTTTTAAACATTCTAAATGCTTTTGTGTTATATTTCATAAAGCTATGTTCAACGGATTTGGGCCAAATGTCGCTTAAAAATTGATATTTTTGACCTTTCGGAGCTCTGTATTCTGTATACCCCGATTCATCTTCTTAGAACAAAATGGATTTCACTTTCCTATCTTATCTCTTACCTATTTTCCTACACTAATTTTGCGCTTTGACAGGAAATGTCAAAAATTAAGACATACTGTCAAACCGGAAATTAGTATGGAAAAATAGATAAAAGATAAGAAAGAAAAATCAAAACCATTTTATATTAAGTTAAGTCGTAAGAGTCACAAAAAAAGTATCTATTTAGAATGGTTAAAATACAAAAATGCAGTAATACACAGGGCATTCGATTTAAAAAAGATTGATGTTCACACCGATTTAGGGCTAGAAGCGGCAACACAGCATAATTTAAAATATTATATTTGAAAAAAAACTTCATGTTCACTTGTGCCCCGAGACAAGTTTTCATTTATAATAAAAATAAGTGCATGAAAATTACCGAAAATTCTGAAAAAATCTAGTTGCCTGAAAACTGCATGGGTTTATTTTCTTTATTATTTCAAAGTTAAAATAGCCAGGTTTCGAAGGAGGAGGGATATTTTTTGAAACAAAGAAGAAAATAAACGAATGTGTTATTTTATAAGCAGCAGGATTTTTTTGAGAATTTCCTGTTAATTTTAATGTACGAGGGCTTCGGTGGAGAATTTGCCGAATAAAAATAATGAATTTATTATTTATTTATATATTACGAAAAATTCAATGATTTATTTATTATAAAGTGTACAGGGTGGCCATTTTATGGTGATACGGTACCTTATCTAGAAAACGGTAATAGTTACGACAAAAAGTTAAATACAAGAGTTGTTTGGATTCAATTAAATTTTTATTTTATTTCACTTTTGTGTATACAGGGTGTTTCGTTTTGACGTGACACATGTCAACTTTCTTAATTTCAATGGGACATCCTATATATTATTACATGTTTCGATTCTACTGTTAATTTGCGAAAGTTTTTATAATAACATCTATATTTGAATTCTTTATCGTTTTGAGTAAATTGAGTTTTTAGAATTTTTTTAGAAAAAAATTTTACCTATGAAACTCTAATGGAACTGACTAATATCCTAAACATATATTACTAAGGGTTCAATTCAACGAGTCTCCATGCTGGTCTTACCAATTAATATACAAGGTGTTAAAAATGGAGAGCAAAACAAACAGAAATTTAAATGTAAAAATCTCCTGTTTTTCAATTGGAACACCCCGTATATTTTTATTTCATCTGATTCAGCGTTTAATTACCTATTATTACTGATATATATATATGTCCTATACCTAAAATGAACAGTTTCGATTTTATTAACCGTTTTCTGATTTATCCCGGAATTTTGCCAGTAAATGAGATCAGAAACTAAAAAATCAAGATAGGCTTAGGAAATAACCTAATGCAATTGTTGACTTAAGTTGACATTTGCTCTGTTTGTCGTTTTTGTCAAATTTTTGCTGCGAAATTTGTTAAAAAATGGCTTTATATAGTTTAGATGAACGTTTGAAATTATACAACTGTTTCATAAAAAATAATAAAAGTCCAGGGTTAGCCCTTAGAGAATATTCGAGGGAATATCCTAATAATCGAGTTCCCTCCAGGACTATATTTTTTCGAATTGTGCGTGATTTGGAAAATGAAGAAAAATCGTCCCAATTTTGTCCTCACTTAGGAAAAACAACTGGAGATTTTACTTTATTTCGAGGAAGATGATGAAAGATCCCAAAGAGATGCTGGCAGAGACATTGCAGGTATCAGTAGAGGAAGTATTCAAAAAACACTGCAGGTGAATGGTTATCATCCTTATAAATTTCTTCCAACTCAATTATTATCACAATTAGACTTTAATGAAAGATTGACTTTTTGTTGTGATATTATGGAGCGGCAGTTCGAAAATGTGTTTTTTTCAAAAGTGCTTTGGACTGAAGAGGACTCATTTAATACGTCGGGTATTTTTAATCGGAAAAACACTCATTACTGGTCTCAAACTAATAAACATCTAATAAAAGCAATTGAAAAACAAGGCCGTCAAACCGTAAATGTGTGGTGCGGAATTATTTGCGACCGTATTATCGGACCAATATTTTTTGACAGGTCGTTAAATGGCGAAAGATACTTGGAGCTGCTTAGGAATGAAATCATGCCCCTTATCAACGACTTGCCAGCAAATATTCGAGAAAATATCATTTTTCAGCAGGATAGCGCCCATTACCACACGGTTGCATCGGTAGTAATCCTTAATCAACATTTTCCGTTGTGGATAGGAAGACATGGTTTAATATCCTGGCCACCACGAAGCCCTGATTTAAGCCCTTTAGACTTCTTTTTGTAGGGTGCACTAAAAAATAAAGTTTATAAAAATAGATCTTATAATAGAAATGAGTTAAAAATAAGACTCAGGGAAGAGATCAATAATTTTAATGCATCTAATTCGGTAAGGAACGCTATTCGAAAAATGGAGGCTATTTACACTTCATGTATCGCAATGGACGGTGGCCATATTGAAAATTTTTTATAATCTGTTTTAATCATGTTTAATACTCAGTTAGTTATTAGTTATACCGTGTGGCACAAGATATTTTTTTGTCTCTCCCTTATTTTCGTAAACATTAAATAATAAGAACATAAATTACATAATATTTCAATTTTATTTGTATTTTCTAACATTATTTATAGTCGCTATCTGTGTTAAAGAACTGAGAATAAGGCTTAGTTTACGACATTTTTATTTTAGCCCTCTTCATCTGTTTACTTATATTAAAAAAAAATAGTCAAATCGTAAAACGCCTAATAAAATCGAAACTGTTCATTTTAGGTATAGGACATATATACGAGTAAAGATATGTAATTGAACGCTGAATCAGATGAAATAAAAATATACAGGGTGTTCCATTTAAAAAACAGGAGATTTTTACATTTAAATTTCTGTTTGTTTTGCTCTCCATTTTGTATATTAATTGGTAAGACCAGCATGGAAACTCGTTGAATTGAACCCTTAGTAATGTATGTTTAGGATATTAGTCAGTTCCATTAAAGTTTTATAGGTACAACATTTTTTTTTTAAATATGTTTTTTTAAAAAAAATTCTAAAAACTCAATTTACTCAAAAACGATAAAGAATTCAAATATAGATGTTATTTTAAAAACTTTCGCAAATTAACAGTAGAATCGAAATATTTGATAATATATAAGGTATCCTGTTTAAATTAAGAAAGTTGGCATGTGTCACGTCAAAACCAAACACCCTGTATAAGCAAAAGTGAAATAAAATAAAAATATACTTGAATCCAAACAACTTTTGTATTTAACTTTTTGTCGTAAATATTACCGTTTTCTAGATAAGGTACTGTATCACCATAAAATGGCCACACTGTACAATGATGGCATGGCAGGTCAATTTTCTAATTTGTATTTCACCTACTGGTCGATTTTCACTTATCAATTCGGCGAAAACGTCACGCTTCACTTTGACATTTTTCGGGTAAATTCTTGTGGGTAATATTCCTAGAGCATCTAATTTTTCCAGAAAAAATCGAAAAAAACCAGTTTCTAAGTAATTTGCTTAAAAAACAGCATGGGCGTTAGTGGTTGTAAAAATCCGAGTCGAAGGCGATTAGTTAAACAAATTCTTTAAAAACGAATATTCCAATTTTTTCGTACGAAAAACAAGCTGCACGAGGGATATTTGGTAAGATTATTATTTCCTGAATTCAATAAATAATAAAACAATATTTTTATTTAAAATAACAACACAAGCATTAATTATTAAACTAACAAACATGATATAATTGCTTCATACCCATTTTTCCAATTTTTTTTCGGAAAAAGCGGAATTTTTTCATTTGACAATTAAATATGACCTGACAGTGATTGGTCAAAATTGATAGGAAGGAAAAAATCAAAGTACTCTATTTATTGGTTCCCCAGATACCTCTAATAGGTCACTTAGTTTGGCACACCTTGCTCATTTACAATTTTTCACGTAATATTTAAATTTTTAGATGTGGATATTCTGCTCCCGAATTGAAACACCTTTGTAGATGTGTTATTCGAAAACAATTGTGGATGAATTTCTCTCTACCCCATGGGATTAGAAAGCTGCCATTGCCGGAAAAAATGTGGAGATATTTAGATATTCTAGAAGATTAATTTTATAGAATTAATAAAGCTAGCTAGATTTAACGTAATAAATTGTATTTTATCCACCGATCCAGTAACTTAATTTTGTTTTTTAAAAATAACAAAATAATACTTTGATTGCTCTTAGACAATATGTACTGTATATTACCGAATCTAAAAATATGTATATTTATTTGGGCATTTATTTAGATGGTGTTCAAAAATCTGGTTCACCCTGTATAAATGATAATATTTTAGAAATATACACATTCCGAAACTATTATAAACTCTATAAAATTCTTTTCCAGACACTAATGGGACACCCTGTACAGGGTGGCCCACACCTTAAGAATGACCCACTACAAAAGTTTGTTATCTCTAGATTTTTGAAATATTATATTTTTATATATAGAGGGTGTGTCATTTTGGGAAAAAAATGGAACACCCTGTATTTATACAAAACCATAAGATGGGTCTACGAGGCATCGTTTCGGAGATATTTACAATCATCTTCAATTTTTGACATACTTTCAACTTGTTGTATCTCTGGTATTTATCAACTTTTTTGTTTCATTTTTGTGCAGGAAAAAACATAATTTTATGCTTTATTGGACGTGTAGGTAAAAATATTGAAATTGAAAAAAAATGTTACAGTGTTGTCACGTTTTGCGTACCATCAGTTTTCTCAAGATTTTTAAATGCAACCCCCTATATTTTATAACGGATTTAAATAGAGCATCGAAAGACGATTTCAACGATATATTATAACATAGGTTTACAAGTCACGGTTCCCGAGTTTTGGGGATTTTCTTCAGGAATCAATTTTAATATTAAACAATTTTTACTAAAACATAATATAAACTATTAAACGTGACATGACATGAACGAAGACAACAAAATTAATATTATATGCTAAAGAATATCTAAATTAGATTTTCTAATTGCTTTGAATAATTATTACCACGCCGTTTTCCAGATCAAACGTAAAACTCTCTAAAAATCAGTTAAATACATAATGTGTATTTTTGTTAAAATAGTGTGAATCTATTTAAAAATAGTTCTTTATGTTTCCTTCCCATATCTAAATAAGCCTTATCAATGTTATGATTAGCGATTACCGAAACAGACGGCCAAGGCGACTGTGTCGATAATGGTGCCGCAAAATGTCTTTGCTTACTAATCATTTTTGTTGTTTCGTTTTTATATAGAGCGTCTGAAAGTCAGTCGAGTAATAAACGTCATCAAGCTAAGTATTGGCTTCGTGTTTTTTCTCTCACAATTATTTACCAACCTTTCCACAACCCTATCAACAATTTTAAGTAGACTGTGCTTCAAAACCATGGAAACAAACGAAATATTATTTGCATGAAATTTGACAGCTTGGTTGCATTTCTTGATTAAATTAGTAAATTTAAGAAATAATTATGTCGAACTACACTATTCAACAACGTTTAAATTTATATGAGTGCTTCATTAGAAACAATAAGAGTTCCGCACTAGCGTTAAGGGAGTATAGAAGACTGTATCCAAATAGCAGAATTCCAAGTAAGAAAATCTTCGTAAGAATTACACGAGATCTGGAAAATGGCGTTGTGATAAACAATAAAAGAAACCGGCCTAGGACAGTTCTTACAGAAGAAAATCAACTTGATGTTCTTTTATATTTTGAGGAAAGCAATGAAAATTCCCAAAGGGATGCCGCACGGGACATACCGCATATTAGCCGAGCAAGTATTCAGAGAACACTTAATATCAAAGTTCTACAACAGAGCTACTTTTTGCATGAATATGATGGACCGCCACTTTGATCAGCCGGTTTTTGACAAAATTCTTTTCACTGACGAAGCAATTTTCAACACCGCGGGAATATTTAACCGAAAGAACTGCCACTACTGGTCAAGGCAAAATCAACATAAAATCAAAGCCATCAGAAAGCAGGGACATCAAAGTGTATATGTTTGGTGCGGAATAATAAAGGACCGAGTGATTGGGCCGGTTTTTTATGATAGGACTCTTAACGGACAGAGATACCACAGTTTGTTGCAAAATGAAATACAACCTCTTATTAATGAATTACCGGATGAAATTAAAGATGGTCTTGTATTTCAACAAGACAGTGCGCCGTACCATACCGTAAGACCTGTAATTGAATGGTTAAATGAAAGATTTCCAATGTGGATTGGCAGATTTGGGTCAATACCCTGGCCAGCTCGGAGTCCCGATTTAACTCCACTAGATTTTTTTTTATGGGGAAATATTAAAGACAAAGTGTATAAGAATAAAGTTAATAACGTAGACGATTTAAGGGGGAGAATAATGGAAGAGATCCATTTGATCAATGAGAGTGGAGCAGTTCGTAGGGCAATAAAAAAATTAGACATTATTTATACAACATGTATAGCACAGGAAGGTGGTTATATAGAAAATTTAATTTAAGTAATGTTTATTTTTTTGTCTTTGTTCTTGTTATGTCATGTTTAATAGTTTATGTTATGTTTAGTAAAAATTGTTTAATATTAAAATTGATTCCTGAAGAAAATCCCCAAAACTCGGGAACCGTGACTTGTAAACCTATGTTATAATATATCGTTGAAATCGTCTTTCGATGCTCTATTTAAATCCGTTATAAAATATAGGGGGTTGCATTTAAAAATCTTGAAAAAACTGATGGTACGCAAAACATGACAACACTGTAACATTTTTTTTCAATTTCAATATTTTTACCTACACGTCCAATAAAGCATAAAATTATGTTTTTTCCTGCACAAAAATGAAACAAAAAAGTTGATAAATACCAGAGATACAACAAGTTGAAAGTATGTCAAAAATTGAAGATGATCGTAAATATCTCCGAAAGGGTGCCTCGTAGACCCATCTTATAATACATCGTTGAAATTGTCTCTAAGAGAGCTATTCAAGTCCATAATAATATACAGGGTGTTCCATTTAAAATAACAAAGTTGACATCTGTCAACGCAAAATGACATACCCTGTATATATAAAAATACAATATTTAAAAAATTTAGATAAACCCAAGAAACTTTTGTATAAAACTTTTTTCCCTATCTCGTACAGATTATGAGATAAGGTAGTGGGTCATCTTATGTGGGCCACCCTGTACATCATCTTTTTTAAACTAACTTTACAAAAATATATAAGATTCATTTTACCAAAAAAAGTTTTTTCAAACAATTAAAAACGCAACGTCCAGTAAACTGTGTACTTCAATAATATTTAAAAGAGACTAGCGGACTTTCCTGAGCATGCGATACAGCACGGTTTGGTTCTTAAGTTAGACAGATATAGTCTAGAGAGATTGACAAGCCGGAGTTACAACAGAGCGAGTACTTTTCGCGTCAATTTACCAATGCTGGCGTTACATAATTTAGAAGGGAACTGTATGTGGGGAGTTAAACTATTAGATTCTTAGCAAAACTTTAATTGGCAGGTATTTATGCAGCGTATTCGAACAGTTTTAGTATGAGCTAATATTTCGAATATTAATAATATAAAAATATTAAAAATGACAAGTTGAATGTTTAACACCAAATCAGCTTTTTTTTGGCTGTTTAACCTTTGTTACCCCTCCTAGGGGCGGTGAGAGGGAGTTCTGTTATCAAATATTAGAGAATTTTATTTTAATTTGGAGACCCCTAAAAGATAGAAATATGTACCTAGACTGGAGGGCTCTATCTCGACTCATTTTTTTATTTTTTATATATTTTCAACATTCCCAATCAACTGTATAAGTTCATTACAGGGAATTCTAACAATAATAATAATATAAAAAACTAACAATTAAGAATAATCTTAAATAACAAAATAAATAATAATTAAAGAACAAAATAAATAATATTAACACAGTCAAAATTATTTTTTCTATAAATCACGTTTCGATAAAAAAATGTTTTTTAACTTCCTGTTTAAATTTTATTAAAG
Source organism: Kuschelorhynchus macadamiae (assembly GCA_030620095.1). Taxonomy (NCBI): domain Eukaryota; kingdom Metazoa; phylum Arthropoda; class Insecta; order Coleoptera; family Curculionidae; genus Kuschelorhynchus; species Kuschelorhynchus macadamiae. The sequence goes on from JAUTXW010004710.1 coordinate 250,991, forward strand.
TTTTTATTCTGCGTAAACGTGTTGGTAATTGATTATATATTAATATACCACCATATAATAAAGATTTTTTTGCAAAATTGCTTCGAATATCAGTTGTATTTAATAAATCTGTTTGTCGTGTGTCAGGATTATGTACAGTATGTTTTTTTTCTAAATTTATATTGGATAATTTATCTTTTGTAAGTATTGAATGGATGAAAATGCATGTTTTAACTTATAAATATGGTTAGTATCTAAATAGCCAAATTTTGTATATAAATTCATTGTTGGTTCTAGGAAAGGAAGTTTATGTGTACATTTAATAATTTTATTTTGTAAACAACATAAAGGTTTCAATGTTTTTAAATTAGCAGATCCCCAAACTGAAATCAAATATTGCAATTTTGAATATATTAATGCAAAATAAACATTTTTCATAAATTTGAATGGTATATTACAACGAATTTTGTATAGAATTCCTACTAGAGGAGATATTCCTACTAGAGGAGATATACTTTTTCTAAGGTATTCTATATGATTCCGCCAACTTAAATTTTCACCCATGTATAGTCCCAAAAATTGAATGCATTTACTATAATCAATATTTTGTTGGTTGAATTTAATTGGTTTCATTTGATTACTTATATGATATTTGCTTATAAACATAAAACAAGATTTTTCAAAATTTAAAGTTAGTTTATGAGATTGTAGCCAATTGGATATAATTGTTAAATCTTCTGCAATGTAGTATCTAATTTCTGAAAAATTAATTCCAAAATAAAAAATAGTTGTATCATCCGCAAATAGTTTTATAGTTCCATTAAGTTTTAAATTTGAAATTGAATTTATATATATTAAAAATAAAATAGGTCCGAATATTTAACCCTGAGGTACACCACATGATATTTCTTTCCTAGAACTAATATTATTTCCAATTTGGACATATTGCTGCCTACTATTTAAGTAATTTTGAAACCAATAATAGATATTTCCTCGAATTCCAATATTGTATAATTTTTTTAATAAAATATTATGATTAATTGTGTCAAAAGCTTTGCATAAGTCTAAGGATAAGATACAACATTTTTTGTTTTGATCAATTTTTAATTGAATATCAGTAATAATATCAATAACTGCAGTCTCTGTATCCCTAGACTTTCGAAACCCATATTGACCACCGAATAGTAAATTTTTAATTTCTAAATAATTTGATAATTTATTGTTCATTACTTTTTCTAGAATTTTTGATAGAACTGGTAACACAGATACTATAATTATTTGGATTAATATTATTTCCTCCTTTATATTTTGGCGAAACTTTAGATATTTTCATTTTTTTAGGAACAATACCTGTTTTAAAAGATAAATGAATTAGATGTTTAAAAATTGGGATTAGTTGAATTTTGTTTTAATAATTTTTATAGAAATGTTATCATGACCACTAGATTTTCTTGGATTCAGCTTATCAATAATTTCTTCTATAGCCACATTAGTTATGCTCGCATCATCCATAAACATACAATTTTCAATTTTAATTTTTTACATAAATTTTGTGCAATTTTGATAAAATGGTTATTCATTTCTTCACAAATCCCATTTTGTTCTGTTATTTTTTTTCCGTCAATTAAAAGATATTCGATATTATTTTGTTTTGCTTGTTCCCTGTGTGTGTTTGTTAATAGAAAGTTAATATTTTTCCATATACTTTTCTGGTCAAAGGAATTAAATTGTTCTTTAAAAAAATGTTGTTTTATTGACCTAATCATTTTCTTTACATATTTATTGTATTAGGTATAAGTTTGTGCATGGTGTAAGTTTTCCAGAAATTTTTTTTTGTTTAAATAATATTTGTTACGACTCTTTATAAGTTTTTCTAATTCTGGAGTAAACCAAGGTTTTGTATTTTTTCTTGTTCTTAAGGTTACTTTATGAGAACAGGATTTAAAAACATTTTCCAAATTATCATACATCTGCATTTTTTATTGAATTTTTAATCGTGTCTAAATTTCTTAACTTAGTCTTCAATTGTTCTACCCCAAATTTATATATATTTATATGTTCGAATTTACTAGAATTTTTTTTGTTCTAGAGCAATGTCAATAACTTGAATAACATGATCACTTAGTGAACTAGGAATTAACTTTAAATTTATATTATCTTCCAGATTAGTTATAATGTGATCTATTAAACTTTTAGTTTTATCCATTTCACGTGTTGGGTTATTCACGTTACATAATTTGAAGAAAATATCTCAAAAAGTTTAGTTGTAATGTTATTTTTTTGAAGAATGTTAATGTTCATATCTCCATATAAACAAACACTGCACGCAATTTCATTAAAATGTTGAAGTTTTTCTTCCAAGTATTCTAAGAATATGTCATTTTTTACAACTGGAGGCTTGTAAAAACCACAAATAATAATATTCAGTATACTTAGTTTCAAAGAAATATATGAATATAATTGTTCTGTCTTCTCTATTACATCAAATTTTAACTTTTCGCTAATAAACATGGCTACTCCACCACCCCTCTTTTCTCTTGATGCAAAAACTGAATCGTAATTTCTAAAATTGTAATACTTTTCTTCATATTTCTTTATCCAAGTTTCTGATATAACAACTACATCTGCCTTTTCTGCATTGATTAATATTTCAATATCATCCATTTTATTTTTCATTGATCGTGCATTCATATATAATACTTTCATGCTTTTATTGAAGAAGATAACTTATTTTTTCTTTTTCTTTTGATTCCCTGAATAAGTGGATTTTGCATTGGTTACTGTTTGCTTCATGTTCGTAGTTAAAATTTGTTCCATATTTACCATTTGATATTTTGCAGTTGTTACATTTATTATTTATTTACACTAGTAATAGTAAGGGTGGGGGCCTAAGCCCAGTAGATAGGTGTAAGAATATGAATCTGCTTAAAATTAAATTATAAACTTTTCTACTATTTGTGCTTATTAATCATAAACAACGTTCCCGCCATCGCACTAGCAGGGACAACATAATGCTTAGTAATAACGTTTCAATTATGTATGAAAAAACGGTCTCAGTGCCATGTTATAAACGTTTTAGGCCCAAAATGATAAGTCAGAATATTTAAAATATAAAAGTATCACAAATGATGTACTCCTGATCAGTGCCGCATCTACAACTTTTGAGGCCCATTTGAGATACGGGCCCCTATCCACTAAAAGCATGGCAGCCAATGCAGGATTAATTATTTTCGCCCAAACGTATTTACGGGTCCCAAGCTCGTGAAAAAATGTGACGATAAAAAAAAAGGCCTCTCTTCTATATAGCAGAAATGTATCCCATCCATCAGTATAATAATATATAAAAATTACCTACCCTACTGATAAAATGAAACAAGGAAAATTATATAAACGATTTCGGTCACGGACCTAATGGGCAATGCGGTCCTGCTCCTGCCCCTAATATACAGCATTCTTTCTTTTAGCAGCACCCGATTGGTATTGTAATTCATTTTATCACAACTAAAACGCTGAATACTCACCAAAGAAAATATAAAATCAGTATTACTGCAACTATACCCCTGTTATAGTCTAGCACACAACAGAGAACACAAAAAATTAGCACCAAGGCCATTACCATATCTATATTTTTTGGGGACCTAGGCTCGCTTGAGATTACGGGCCCCTATCGGCCCTATGCCCTAAAAGCATTGCAGCCAGTGCCGGATTAATTATTTTCGCACAAACGTATTTGCGGTCCCCCAGCTCGTGAGAAAAAGTGACGATCAAAAAAAAAGTCGCCTCTTACATACAGCAGACACTCATCCCCTCCTTTAATACAATAACATATAAAAATTACCTATTTATTGATAAAATGAAATAAGGAAAATTATATAAAAGGTTTTTGTTGCAGCGAGGTGGCGGCAGGCCCTCTTTTCGACGGGTCCTAGGCCCGGGCTTAAGGGATAATAAATTTTGTTCTTCGCTCCCTATTTCCCGTAGAAATTTTGTTCGATTGACCTTTACCGACATAAAGCGATTTCTGTCGCCTATCGATAAAAGCCGCTTAGTTTTGTAAATATAACTTCCTTACTTAAATGTGCGCTTTTATAAATCGATAGTTTTTAGTTCTATTGATAGTTCTAATACGATAGTTTTATCTGCAGGTGTCCTGACGCAACCGCACCACTCGCAACATTGTAGTTACGCCACTTTTGGCATCTCAAAAACCATACAAGATACAAAGTTGATTATATTGGGGCAAAGTTGCGCAATTTACTGTTTAATAATAAGCCGTTGACAAAGTTGGAAAATCCCGACTACTTTCAAAGATATATAAAAAACCGAAATCGTTATTTTTATTATTTTTTTAGCCTGCATTTGATATTACAAAAATGTAAACCATACATCTTTATAGTTCACATCTTTTCTAAAAGATAGTGCATCAATATTTAAGAGCCGACGTTTCGTCTCCGAGGTTTCATCATCAACTTCATTTTCTAAATATGGACCTGGATTTTTCATTTAATTTTTACCAAGCGTTCGAACTCCTAACATCAACAATGTATTACAATTAACAGAAACAGAACAATTTGAACAGAATATTTAGGATATTCCCGTAAGAGACACTATATTAGAGTGAGACGGAAAACCAGGGTATTGCCAAATTCACGAAGTATGATTTTAATTAATCTAAATCAGGGGTGCTCAAACTTGAACTGCTGGCGATCTATCTCAATATTTTTAGACTACTTACGATCGACTCTGAGAGGCTGCAAGTATGTGTGATGCAGGGTTGTCGTACATACACAATACATACACCCTACCTACCTACCTACCTACCTAGGTAGGGTTTACCGTAGGATATATGGATATTAGCTTTCCGCACAATATACATTATTTTAGTCAAGGTTTGGGTTAGGTTTAGTTAGGTTCTTCTCTACAATATCAATGAAAAAACTCATAGTTATTCAAAATTGCGAGTTTATTGGTTGTTACAAAACAAAAGAGTTACATATGGTGTTAAACTTAACTAAGGAGTGACTTTGGATGTTGAAGCGTGGAACTGCATGTCCTCAGCATACTAATTTAACCAGTGAGTGCTAATCGAAAGCATGATGACATATGATCGTCAGTTAGTCGATTGCGATGTTTTGACTTAATTATCTTCATTTTAGAAAATGCAGACTCGCACATGTAAGTTGACCGAAACATTGCTGTCAGTTGAAGGGCGATTTGCCTTAGATTCGGATATTTATCTTCAGATATAAAACACCAGAAATTTGTATCAGATGCTGTAGCTTTGAGATGTATATCTGATGTAATCTGCATCAACTCATTTTCAACAGAACATGAGTTCATGTTAAACTGACTTGCTATTTCAGTAGCTAATTCCTCAATGTTTTTACATGAAAAAGGATAACTCATAAATGATACTACATTTACCAATTTACTACAATCATAAAACCGCATTTCGAATTGTCCCAAAATATTTGATAATTCAGCCTCATACGTATCATAATTCAACTGAGGAATCCTTGCTTTCAAAGACGGAAAATGTTTTAGATCCTTTCTTTTCAGTTGATCTATCATAAGTTGCAATTTACTTTTGAATGCGTTTACTGCACTAATCATCTCAATAACAGTTTTTCCTTTACCTTGAAGTCCTGACTCATGACTTCAATACGCCTTGTGACAGTCGCACGATATAACTGAAGTTCTCTAATAGCAGACATGATTTCTGTTTTATTTTTAAAATCTCCAAATAAAGTCTCACCCGCTTCAATAAATGCTTCCTTCACAACCGATCCATCTTCGAATGGTTTCTTGTGTTTCGCCAATATATGAGATATTTTAAATGACGCGATCGTAGCAGCTTTTGATTGTTTGGCTGGTCTTATGAACATGGTTTGTTCTCTCTCATAGTTTTTATGAACCGATTTATGATGCCTCTCTAAGTTACCACGCTTAGGTATTGCAACTGACGGACGACAAATAAGACAAATACACTTATCCTTCACCATACAAAACAAAAATTCTTCTTCCCAATCATTATTTAAATGATACGTTTTAGATTTCTTCGCTGCACTCATTTTGTACTATTTAACAATAAACTTTGTATCGACGTAGTATTGCCTTCAAGTTGCAATTCAGAATGACTCCAATTCCTGCAGGCGCAACATTTATATCGGCGTGAACGAAAGTTTCGAATGTTCCCGTCAAACGCGCCGCTCGAAATTTCTAGAAAAGCGGCAAGAATAAAAAACGCGGCTTTTCTTTGACAAGTACCGCGCGTTTCTTTGATAAAGCCGCCTTTTGCCGATAGCAGAGTGTTATTTTATTACGTAATAAATTTTTGTAGTTTAGTTAAGTACATACTTATTAAAAAAAATTTTCTTCTCGAGATCTACTCAAAAAGTACTCGCGGTCGACAGTTTGAGCACCCCTGACCTAAATGTATGAGTGCATTACATCATTAGTTTTGAGAGGTCAAGGGCTTGCTACAAATGGAATAAAAATCCAGGTCCTAATTTAAAAAAATTAAGTTGGTGACAAGACCTCGAAGACGAAAGGTCGGATTTTTAATTTAAGTGCACCATCTTGCAGAGGAAGAGAAGCGACTACGAAGTTCTAAACTGTATTTCGTAATATTCTATTAAATATAGCCCGAAAAAAATGAAAAGGAAAATGAGGATTATTTTTCGTTGTTTCTTCCCTCGTAAAAGGGAAGTATTATGATCCTGAAAAAATCACTCTCCGAGATTTTTTCAGATCTTCATGTTTCAGGGTCCCTAAATGACGAAAAACATGTTTTCTCAATTCCGTCGGTCTGTCTGTCTGTCTGTTCGCGGCTTAGCTAAAAAATTACTTATCCGATTGACTTCAAAATTAAGGGTCATATGGATATGACCAGGTAATATATTGGTAAAAATCCAAAATGGCGAAACAAAATAGCGGCGTAGTGAAATGTAAAAAAAAATTATTATCTCAAATTTTGCAAAAACATCAAGTATTATGTTGAAATCAAGTGGTAAAATTTTGGTACGATTCCAAGATGGCGGAACAAAATGGCGGCGTAATAAAATATTTAAAAATTCAGCCTGAAAAACTACTTAATGGATTGATTTCAAATTGTATGCCATAACTAATTGTGGCATAGGGCTCAACTAGTAAAACTGTGTTACTAATTCAAGATGACGGAACAAAATTGCGGCCAAATAATTTTTTTTTAATCGTGAAGAAAGTCACCCTCTCAGGATTTACATATCTTCACGTTTTAGCGTCCCTAGATGCCAAAAAACATGTTTTATCAATTCCATCGGTCCGTCTGTGTGTCAGTTCGCGACATAGCTTAAATACTACTTCTTGTTTGACCTCAAATTTTGACCAAAAATTAAGGGTAATATGGAGATGATCTGATAATATTTTGGCAAAAATCCAATATGGCGAAACAATGGTAAAAAATGTTTGTTAGAGTGGCGTATTATTTGGGGTTAAGATCCAGTAAAAAAACAAGTATTTTTTTAAATTTTCGACGTTTTGCAATTTAATTGTTGCATCCTCAGGACACATATACCGATCTTATATCCTGCATGAAACCCATATTATCAGTCTTTATCTACTTCGTTGGTCTGCATATATTTCCCAGATATTAAGTTTCTAAATGGTTTTCGTTAACAATCCTTTTGTTTTTACGTGAGAGTGGTGTATTATTTGGGTTTAGGATAGAAAATAAATGTCTTTTTTTAAATTGTCGACGTTTCCCTACTCTATTGTTGCATCCTCGGGATACATACGTACAGGTTTTTTTTTTATATATTGCCACCCCCTTTATCTTTTTTATTTGACATTTTAGAAAAATGTGTCCCAAATAAAAGTTTAATGGTTTCAAATGAATTTTTATGAAAACATTTTTTTTCATATACAGGGTGTTACAGAAAGTCTGGGCGTGGTCCAAGTTTCTTATTTCAAATAGGTACCCCATTTTTTTATTGAATTTTCGGATTCTCCTGAGAATTTTACACATTTTTTATAAGGGATATTCTATACTTAAATCTAAAGCCTAAAGAGATATTGTTATTTTTTGAAAACTATTATGTAAAACAGGTAAACATTTTTCTGGTCGTAAACTGGTCATTGACGGTGATCTGTCGTTCTGTCAATTCATTGAAAAGATGCATTACACTGACGAAGAAAGATGTGATATTCTTCGCATTTTCTACAAGAATAATAATAATGCTTGCGCGGCAAGAAGAGAATATCAGCGGCTTTTCCCCATGCGAGCTATTCCATCTCGAAAAACTTTCAAAAATATTGAACTTGGCTTTCGAAATCGAATGACTGTTAAAAGAAAAAAACGTACTGCGGTTATTAATGAGGAGGAGGAATTAAATATTTTATTATTTTTTCAAGGTAGGTTAATAGAAATTACCCACAGGATATAAAGTAACTTACGCAAATATTATTTATTTTCAGAAAATCCAAATGCAGCCTTAAAAGACGCATCAATTTTTTTTAATAAATCTATTTTCAAAATTTATTCGACATTAAAAAAGCATGGATATTTCCCATACAAAATTTTACCCGTCCAGAAATTAACTGAAGATCAGAAAAACCAACGAACCATGTTTTGCCAGGAAATGTTGCTGATGAAAGATGAAGATAACAATATTTTACAAAAAGTTTTATGGTCAGATGAATGCGCCTTTAGTACTGCCGGGATTCACAACCGGAAAAATGTTAGATTTTGGGCAACGGAAAACCCTCGGGCCATGCGTGAAATTAAGACCCAAGGTCGGAAAACTTTAAATGTGTGGTGCGGGCTCCTTCACAACAAAATTATTGGACCGATTTTCATTGATGGATCTTTAAATGGAGAAAAATATCTAAATTTATTAAATAATGATCTGGAACCTATTTTGGATGACTTACCCCTCCGTCAATACAAACCAAATAATTGGCAACAAGATGGAGCCCCACCACACAATGTTTTTGCGGTCCTAAATTTTTTAAATAAAAATTTTGAAACGTGGATTGGTCGGACTGGACCGATTCGGTGGCCGCCCAATAGTCCCGACTTAACACCTCTTGACTCTTTTCTGTGGGGATTTTTGCAGAATAAAATATATGAAACTCCCACGGAAGATATAGAGGTGTTAAGAAGGAGAATAATTGAAGCCATTGAGGATTTAAACAATAATCATGCACAATTCATTATTAATGCGATTAATGAAATCGAAGCAGATTATACAAATTGTATTGAAATGAATGGTGGACATATTCAGCAATTATAATATTTATATTTCATTTCATTATTGAATTATTTGATAATATGTAGTTTTTTGTAATAAACACAGCGTCAAAAAACTTGGACCCCTTCATAAGACGCAATGCAAAAATGCTCTGTTTCAAGACCTTGTATCTTGAGTAATAAATGATCCAACCATGTGATTAAAAAAAGTGTATGTTAACGAATAGCAGGGCTGCCACTTTTAGCCACATGAAATATTCTATTGTAATTAGAACGCTCTACAGAGTGTTTAAAAGTTTCTCAACACAGGACCTAATGCAAATTAAATGGGAGGTCTGGCTAAAAAAAATTAAACTCTCCTTATTAGCTTGCTGATTACAATATCATGGCTCAGTTAATTAAAAGTGATAGTCCCGCTATTCGTTGACATAATCATTTTTCAATCACTTCATTTATTACTGAAGATACGCGGTCTTGAGGAAAACTTATTTGCATTGCGACTTATGAAGGGGTCCAAGTTTTTTGACGCTGTGTGTAGTTTTTAAAATATTCTTTTCTGTTTTCGTTAATATTATACATATATTTTTTAAAAACATGTGTTGCCTTAATTAGATTCATATGCATATTTCCAAAATTCGATGTTTTTGGAATACCCCGTAGAAGGAAAAAAATCCACGTCTGATATTTCAAAAAATGTTTGTTTAGATGGCGATTCGTTGGAAGATGGTGATTTCTGTTCTGGTTGCCTGTGTATTTTCGTTATTCTCATAAGCTATGCGAAGGTTGTCGGATTTTTCCTCATCGGAAATGTGACATTTTATCCAGAAATTGACAGAAAGTCTACCAAACAGTAAAACAGTCACCGTCAATGACCAGTTTACGACCAGAAAAATGTTTACCTGTTTTACATAATAGTTTTCAAAAAATAACAATATCTCTTTAGGCTTTAGATTTAAGTATAGAATATCCCTTATAAAAAATGTGTAAAATTCTCAGGAGAATCCGAAAATTCAATAAAAAAATGGGGTACCTATTTGAAATAAGAAACTTGGACCACGCCCAGACTTTCTGTAACACCCTGTATATGAAAAAAAATGTTTTCATAAAAATTCATTTGAAACCATTAAACTTTTATTTGGGACACATTTTTCTAAAATGTCAAATAAAAAAGATAAGGGGGGTGGCAATATATAAAAAAAAACCCTGTACATATATACATATATATATATATATATATATATATATATATACTAAAAGTTTTTATTTTTCTTGGGTATAGGTTTAATTAATGAAACTTTTTTTCCGGCGTTTCGCTTCTTGTTTGAAGCATTTTCAAGAGCATTTTATTGCATGTCTTGGAAACGACAATATTATTTATGAAAAAAAAATATATGCAATAAAACGCTCTTGAAAATGCTTCAAACAAGAAGCGAAACGTCGAGCTAGTTGCAGGAAAAAAAAGTTTCATTAATTAAACCTATACCCAAGAAAAATAAAAACTTTTAGTATAACGTATGGTTTAAGAACAGTGTAAATATATATATATATATATATATATATATATATATATATATATATATATATATATATATATATATATATATATATATATATATATATATATATATATATATATATATATATATATATATATATATATATATATATATATATATATATATATATATATATATATATATATATATATATATATATATATATATATATATATATATATATATATATATATATATATATATATATATATATATATATATATATATATATATATATATATATATATATATATATATATATTATATATATATATATATATATATATATATATATATATATATATATATATATATATATATATATATATATATATATATATATATATATATATATATATATATATATATATATATATATATATATATATATATATATATATATATATATATATATATATATATATATATATATATATATATATATATATATATATATATATATATATATATATATATATATATATATATATATATATATATATATATATATATATATATATATATATATATATATATATATATATATATAAATATATATATATATATATATATATATATATATATATATATATATATATATATATATATATATATAGGGTGTTTCTTAATTGAGTGTCAATATTTAAGGAGGTGATTTTTGGGTCCATTTTAAGAAGAAAACTATATAAACTTCATATAAACATATGTCCTAAACGGTGTAAATTTTGAGATACAGGGTGTTAAACTTTCAATAAGTTCATAATTTTTCGATAATATCTCGAATACCACTCTAGATATTGTAATGAAATTTGGTATAGAGGTACTATGCATGTAGTGGAATTTTTTGATGTAGAACATTTTTTTTTATTTCCACTAATGGCGTCCGTACGGAATCCGACCTGCATATTTTCCCAGACATTGATGGTACGCCACTGATTTTTTTTTAAATAAAAATTATTTTTGAAATTCCCAATTATTTTTGAGCAAGTTTAATCCCTTAGTAATTTTGTGTTGGACGCACGGTTTTCGTCTTAAAAAATAAAAACCGTTTCTCTGCATGGTCCAAACAAACCTGGTCATAAGACGGATATCACCGTGCATGCAGAGGAATATTATTGAATTAAACCCGAAAAATCAAATCTTGTCGAAAATAAATACTAAAAGTTTTCAAAAACAGTCTTCTGCCACCAGTCTAGGACCACCATGTCAATGTTTTTCAGAAGTCTGTTCCTTCATAAATACTTTTTATAAATTTTATTAAAATAATATGACCTTCTTCAACAATAACAAGTTATTTACAAAACTATACTAATACAACTAGGCACATAATTAATAATTTCAACAAAACTTTCAACTAGGTTTTAACAAATTGACAGCACACTTTGTGAAACAAAATAGAAGAAAAAAATTAGATAAGTTGTCGAAAATGCCCACCACCTTGGAGAATACACGCTTCAGCCCTTTTTCTCATGTTGTCGCGAACTCTTTGAAGGATACCCTCGGTGTTTCTGATAATATCGCAAGAATCTCTTATACGATCCTTCAGCTCCTCTACAGTGTTTACTGGGGTTCGGTAAACTAAAGATTTAAGATGTCACCATAGAAAAAAATCCAAACTATTTAGGTCTGGGAACCTAGGAGGCCATGGTTGGGGTCGGCCACGACCTACCCATCTGTTGTTAAATGTGCGGTTCAAATATTCTCTGGCTTCAATACTAAAGTGAGCGGGCGCGCCATCGTGCATGAACCACATTCTGTTTCTAATCAGAATTGGTATATCTTCTAACAATATCGGCAAATCGTTCTCAAGAAACCGGCGATAATTATGGGCATTTAGTCTTTCTGGGAGGAAAAAAGGTCCAATTAGGTGATTTTCGATAATGCCAGCCCAAACATTTAAAGAGAATTGCTCTTGATGATGATGTTCTACAATGGCATGGGGGTTCTCGTCGGCCCAGATATGATTATTGTGGAAGTTCCTGGAGAAGTTCGCTTCATCTGTGAACATTATTTCGCGATCAAATAAGGGATTACGCGCAATTTTTTCCAAAATCATTCACAAAAATTAACTCGGAAAGGAAGATCTCGGTGAAGTAAGGCTTGCACTAGTTGAATGCGATATGGGTATAAAAAAAATCATGTAGAATACTCCAAACTAGGATGTGCGAAATATTTAGGTTAATTCCAATTTTCTTAGTACTCAGTTCAGGATTTTAGGGTATGGCTCTACCAGGAAAGCGTTCTTAATATAATTGCCTAGCTTCTGGTGAACTGCCATCAGCCAAACCATACATGTAATGTATGTCTGCCAACTCTTCATTGGTAAACTCAACCATTTCTTTTCTCAGATATATCAGATATTTAGAACACAAAATTAATTAAACCCGACTGAATCTGAAAGCTGAACTGCCAAATTAAGTTACAAGAGAAGCAGCCAAAGCCTACTACAATAATAATTATTATTAGTAATCTTTCTTTATTAATGAACTAATAGTATTTTATAGTTTCGTGTTAAAAAATTATAAGCTCAAATAATAATTTTGAAATCTTTGGGTATTAGTTATTCATAAGCAAATTTGATTTCTTGAATTTCAGTAAAAAAAAAATTTCCTTGCATGCCATGGCGATTGGTGTTGTCATATTAGCGATATTGTTAAAACTCTGCAGAGAAACGGTTTTTATTTTTTAAAACGAAAACCGTGCGTTCAACTCAAAATTACCAAGAGATCAAACTTGCTCAAAAATGAATGGGAATTTCAAAAATAATTTTTATTTAAAAAAAAATCAGTGGCGTACCATCAATGTCTGGGAAAATATGCAGGTCGGATTCCGTACGGACGCCACTGGTGGAAATAAAAAAAATGTTCTACATCAAAAAATTCCACTAGATGCATAGTACCTCTATACCAGATTTCATTACAATATCTAGAGTGATATTCGAGATATTATCGAAAAATTACGAAATTTTTGAAAGTTTAACACCCTGTATCTCAAAATATACACCGTTTAGGACATATGTTTATATGAAGTTTTCTTCTTAAAATGGACCCAAAAATCACTTCCTTAAATATTGACACTCAATTAAGAAACACACTATATATATATATATATATATATATATATATATATATATATATATATATATATATATATATATATATATATATATATATATATATATATATATATATATATACTACTACGTTGGTCAGCAGATATTAGGTTTCTAAATGGATTTTGTTAACGATCTTCTTGGTTTTATGTTAGAGTGGTGTATTACTTGGGGTTAGGATCCAGTGAAAAAAAACATTTCAATAGTCGACGTTTCGTAACTTTATTGTTGCATCCTCAGGACACATACATTTTATATCGTGCATGATGCATTTAACTCATTTAAGACAATTTTTAAATCAATTTTCCTCGAAAACGATGTATCTTAACGAATTAAACCAAGAGTAAATTTCTTTAATAGAAAATCTTAAACTTTTATAATATGGGATTGACATTTTGTTTATGTATGGAAGAGCCGATGGCAATGCAGCGGCTGCTCAACGATTATATCGTGATCGAACGTGTTCCTAATGTGCAAGTTTTTATTAATACCTATCGACGAATTAGTGAAACCGGTAACATTCATCACATAGTAGAACGTGGGCATGTTGAAAGATATCATCTGAAGAAAAACAAATACTTCAAACTTTTAATCCTACAACCAGCATCAGAAAAGTAGCTGATGAATTGAATTTGTCTCTATGGAACTTTTTAGGAAAAAAAACTATGTAGAAAAAAATGTGTACATGACATTTTAATCTTCTTTATAACATTGATTACTCTGTAAAAATATTGTTCCTTAATTGCGGCCCACCCTGTATATATATATATAGATATAGTGACACTATCTTACTGAGCAATGTGTTTGACATACCTGTATGCATCCTCCGAGACGTTTATCTTTCCTGGTTCCCCGGTTGTCTCTGTTCTGCTTGTTAAGTTAACCGTGTTTCCATATAAACAGTACCTCGGCATTCTCTGTCCAATCACTCCTGTTACAACTTCTCCAGAATGGATGCCAATGGTTACTCTCTAAAAAAATTGCAAGAATCTAATCGTGTTAAAAAAAGAAAATTGACACTACATAAATTATTTTATAACATTCACGTAATGAAAACATAACATGCGCATTATTTTTTTTTATTTATAAAAACTGAAAAATTACGAAATTACATCAGTTGATTAAAGATTAAAATTAAAGTGCAGAATTAATATTATTTAATAATTTTAATAGCCAACTATTCAACGTTTTGGTTAAAAAAATATCGTATTAATCTTAGCTTAAGATAACGTTATAAATTGAAAAATGTGTAGTATTTTGATAGTTCGGTTGTGTATTTAATAGATTTACTGTGAAATGTACTAAATAAAGTTCAAAAGAAGATGAAAAACTGTGAGTACAAGATTATGATCTTTGATGATAACTCGGGAACAAAACATGGTCGAAAAAAATTACTTCAGATTCGTGATCAGCGCCCCACATTCTACCTGTGTACCAAATATCCTTAAAATCGGCGACAGTAGGCGAAACTGAACATTTACAGAATTTTTTGTAATGAATTTTATAAATTACATAACTCTTTGTAACTATTTTCCTTAAAAAGTTGATACCTTTTGAGATAATGTCCAAAAAAACTATAATTTTTCCGCCTCCTACATCTCCAATTTAGGGTACTTTTTAGAATATAAAACACAAATACTAGATAATTTTCTAGTTCAAAATATCGAAGTGCCTGAAAAGTCAACTGTCAAGTATATAAGGGGCTTAAAATCTTTCTATTAAGTATAGTTGGCGCATTACCTTTCTGGAATGACGTCATTTTTGGTTATTTTTGTTTGATTTATGTTAACTGACAGTGACAAAAACATTTTGAAAAAACTCATTGTCGTTTCTTTACAACAGTCAATGCCGGTTTTGGTTATGTGTCTTTCAGAATATATTCGTCAAAATTGACATTGATTTGTTGTGATTCTTTTTAAACTTTTGCAAGATGCCGCGAAGATATAATCAGCAATCACAGCTAATAGTTTTGAATATCTTGGCTTTTTTTCAATTGGAAAAAGAGCAAGCTAAAAATGGAATCCTTCCGCAAACTGATAATATAATTGAACGAGCTTCAAATGCAACAAAACTTAGCCACACAACAATCATAAATATTAAGAAAAGAGGAATAACGAGCGATGAATCCTTTACCTCCAGAATGTCTCAACAGCAAAAAGAGGTAAAAACAAAAATTACAGATTACTTAAAGAACAAAATAAGAGATACGATCTACTGCATGTATGCGAAAAATGAATATGTTACAATGCAGACTTTGCTTAAAAAACTAAGAGATAAATGAATATTTTAATTTTTCCATCACCTCGCTAAGAAAATACGTAAAAAGTATTGGTTTTAAGTGGAAGAAATCAAATAATAGAAAATACCTGATGGATTTGCCCCACATCGTCCACAAGAGAATCAATTTCTTGAGGGAATATGTCAAAAATCAAAATCTAGGACAAGATGCTTATACCACCGTATTTATTGATGAGACTTGGATTTTTAGTAAAGGTTCGTTTAGAAACAGCTGGCAGGATAACACTATGTCTACAAGTTCTAAAAAAGCTAGTGAAGGTCATCGATATATATATTAAGGGGGCCAGTTTAATATTTAAAAGTGGACTAAAAAGCGGAGATTATCATGACAATATGAACAAGCAAAATTTTGAAAATTGGTTTAAAAATCAGCTGGTACCAAATCTTCCTCCAAAAAGTTTGATAGTGATGAACAACGCAAGCTATCATTCCGGCCTTTTAGAGGATATTCCAAGAAAATCATGGACAAAGCAGAGATTGATTGGATGGTTAAAAGAAAAGAACATTGACTTCCCAGAGAGGGCCATGAAGGATCAAATATGGAGCATTGTAGAAAAAAATTGTAACATTGAAAAAACATTCTACCTTGACGAATATGTGAAACCTTTGGGCCACAAAATACTAAGACTTCCTCCATACCATTGTCAATTTAATGCTATTGAAATGGTATGGTCTGAGTGTAAGAGGAAATACGACCAATACATTGCTAGTCTGAAGGGGACACCATCGGAAGTTTTGGCCATGTGGGAAAAAGCGATAAATGAAGTATCTTCAGAGCATTGGAAAAATTATGTCAGCCACACAGAAAGGGTAATCCAACAAGCTTGGAAGACAATACAGATATGTGATGCTTCAGACATTGCGCCACTTGTAATTAGTACCGACGAAGACAGCAGTGACGATGAAGAATTTAGTTCTGGTTCTGAAGACAGTGAAGGGGAGTAGTTTTTATTTTTAAAGTTAGTTAGTTATACATTAATTTCTCTCTTTTAGTATTTAAAGCAAAGTCTGCATTGTAACATATTCATTTTTAGCATACACGCAATAGATCATATCTCTTATTTTGTTCTTTAAGTAATCTGTGATTTTTGTTTTTACCTCTTTTTGTTTTTGAAACATTCTGGAGGTAAAGGATTCATCGTTCGTTATTCCCCTTTTCTTAATATTTTTTCAGTATTGTCTGTAATTGAGAATTAAAATAATTTTGATGAAAATGGGTAACTGGCGTCAATTTATTACATTGCAAACAAATAATAAGACTAAGATGAAAGAATTTATATTAGTAAAGTCTTATTTGCAAAATAATTTTAGTTTTTGAAGTTATAATAGTTATTTTTGTATTAAGTGTGCAAAATGAGGGTTTTTTTATGGCAATGAGAGTGTTAATTTTTTGCCAGCCATTTTCGACAAGTTGCAGCGCTTTCTGTACAGAAAATGCTAATTTTAAATTCGCTTTAGCCAGTGCTGAACGCACCCCTCCTATCTACATCACTGCATACGTTTAGATTAGGAATCATCGCTGAAATATAAATAATATAAGAAATACGTTATTTGAAACCAGCGTGACGTCATTCCAGAAAGGTAATGCGCCAACTATATAGTATTACAGTTAAAAAAAGATAAAGTTAGCGTTTTTCTGGTACTTACCACCGGCTCTCCATCAAAAACGACTGAACTGCCCAAATCCATCATATCCAGAGCCAATTTTGCGATGTTTCTGGCATGTGAGGTGGATCGTTCGGGAAGTCCGCTCACAGCCATGTATTTGTCACCAACTGTTTCAACCTATTAAAATACGAAGTTGAATTGTATTTAATTACAATAATAATAATTAGTTTGAGAATATTTTTACAGCGGTCTAGCCTTCTTTAGAGCAGGTAATATGCATGGGTAATTTCAATATTAACTTATTAAATGAAGAACATCGTTTGGTACCTTTATTTGATACTTTTAACTTGGTTCAAATTATAAATCAACTTACTAGATTTGCTCGTAATAGAGCTTCACTTTTAGATCCTATATTGGTAACGGATGGTACCTCAGTGGACAGTGTATCAGTGTTTGGTCTATTGCTACTTAAAGATAAAACATGTTTCACTTGAACCTAAGCTGATTGTTAACAACTTCAATGCTTACGATTTTACGTTGAGCTTCAATTAATGAATTAGGATATTATAATTTATGAGGAAAATCTAGGTAATAATATTATATTATTTAATCAATATCTGTTTTCGATTTTTAATAAATATGCCTCACTCAAAAGTCTAGGGTAACAAAACCATGGACACCCTGGCTAACACCAAATTTTAAAATTTATATAAACCAAAGAAACTACGGTATTTTACTTTATCAATGGTAGGAAGGGAAAGAAGACAATACCTAGTAAAGCAACACATTTGCCAAAAAAAATTAAAAATAAAGCTGGAAAACCCTAAAATCTTTCAGTATATGCACAAATAAATTATCTTAATATTCCTACACATTTACTTGACCCAATGGTACAAGATTATTTTTTAGTGAACTTTGGCAAAATATTTCTGATTATTCCACTAAATTTAACTAATATAAACAAATGTTTTTGATAAGAACTTGCCATTTTCTTTCAGATTGGCAACTGTCGCTGAAATTAATAAAATCAT
This sequence comes from Kuschelorhynchus macadamiae, assembly GCA_030620095.1. Classification (NCBI taxonomy): domain Eukaryota; kingdom Metazoa; phylum Arthropoda; class Insecta; order Coleoptera; family Curculionidae; genus Kuschelorhynchus; species Kuschelorhynchus macadamiae. The sequence continues at coordinate 269,804 of JAUTXW010004710.1, forward strand.
TAATAGTAATAACACAAATGCTTCTGAGGTGGACGGGATGAACGCCAAAACACTAAAAAATTGTAGCCCCTTTTTAGATGTCTATATCACACATACAATCAAATGCTGTATAGAGCAAAATTATATTCCTGATAAGTGGAACATATCTATAGACAAATAATATTAGTGATCTAAGAATAGTAAGAATAATTAGTATCTTGCCAGTTCTATCTAAAGTTTTTAAAAAGTTAATGAGGTTTTAGAAGGGATATAAGTACTGGCGTTGCCGCTATACCGTTATTGATGATATATTAACTTCAATTGATAGAAAGTTGTCAAATGCATTGGTTCTTTTAGACATTTCTAAGGCTTTCGGCACTATTAGTCATGAACTTTTGTTACCAATGCTTAAATATTTTGGATTTCAAAATCAGGCGTTTGAGCTCACAAAATCTAATCTTCTATACAGATCTCAAAAAATATGTTCTAATAACACTTTTTCTGAAGAAGTTGCAGATCTCGCCCAGGTTTATTTTCACTTCAACAATCAAGATTATTTAAATGCTGTTACTTTAATAAATAATTATACACCCTGTATAATTATTCTCAAAAAGTTTCATATATTTTGTTAGCGTACTGCACGCCACTGAGCAGACGGAAGTGGTGGCAGACCTTGCCATGCAGAACTTCATGGGAGATCAAAGTTCGTTTTGTGCGCGAGCGTATTATCAAAACGGTAACTCGTTACTTGCCGCGCGCCGCCTATATCGACATAATTATAGTTTACAAGATATTCAACAAGCACCCAAGTCCTGCTACCATTTTGTATTGGCTAAGGACATTTGAAACTTCGGGAAACACTACGGTAATTTCACACACGGGTCGTCTTCGTACCGCTGGAAACGTAGAGAGTGTCCGTCAGTCTGTTCAACAAACTTCAAAAAACCAGTGTCCGTAAAAGAGCATCTCAGTTACATCTTCACCGATCGACTGTGCACAGAATTCTTTGGAATGATTTACATTTGAGGGGGCTAATTCCAAAGTGTACAAAATTTTATCTACGAATGACTAAAATCTTATCCGAATTTTCAGGGTACAATCTCCAGTTTTATAAAAAAATGACAAAACGAAAAAAACGTATAACTTTAGTGCACAACCATAATTTTTTTTTTGGCTGTTTCTATCGGTTAAGGTAAGTATTTAGTATTAGTTTGTGAATTTGTAGAAAAAAAAAGTTATTTTTGTGGCGGTATTGAGAAAAAAAAAGATGGAAATTGTAGTTTATGGAACTCATTGATGGAGATTGTTCACTTTGGAAATAAGTCAAAGTCTTTATCTTTTCTGTATGCTTTTATTTAAATTTTAATTGAAACATAAGTCGTGGTTCTAGTTTTTTAAAATTATTAATAAAACATAGGAAATAAATAAAATGTTTTTATAAAAAAAAATAAATATTTAGGCTGCATTCTTCTTCCATTGGCTCGCAAACTTAAGGCATTTCTTCAGTAGTTCCTTCTTCTTGACTTTCCCCTTCCAGCACAAACTTATAAAATTTCAATTTGGGAGTCTTCCCCATAGTGAGAGCGCAGAAGGTTGTTTACATCTAACTTCGTGTTTAGTCTCGGCGATTATAGTTGGATTCATAGCAGGAATGGCTTTTCCTTTTTTTGTTATTGATTTCCACATTCCTAAGTCTGAGCGATAAGCACCTTCACCTCGGACTACAACTATCCCTTTTGAATTTTTGGTAATCACCATTCTTTTCATTTTCAAAAATGCGAAGTGCCACTGGCCAGGTGTTTTTATGAAGTTACTCGCTTCATTCTTCCAATTTTTAATTTGAACATCATCGCCAACTTTTAAAACGGTTCCATATCGTGAAAATAGGTTCAGATATTCCTCTGGTTCTAGAATAATTTCCTTCTTACGAATCTCCTTTTCTACATGACCAAAAACCCGGTCAGGGGGAATAAATGAATGACCCCTGACAGGAAAAATAACCTCAATTTTATCTATTACATTTTGTTTGGAAAGCCAATGACAGCACATTGATATCAGGGTGGTATTCTTATTTTGCCCCCCGCACCCATCATACCTACATAAGCCTAACAGTGTGGATACCCGTAAAGTTAGAAGTGTCCAGAAGGTGATAGATGCAGGAAGCAATCTCGTTTGATCCTCTGTTAAATTCATTCTCAGTCCAACAGAAACAAGTAACTGTTGACGGATTCAGTTGGGTTTTTGAAGTGCCTCGCACCACTGTAAAGTTATAGATATACAGCTGCCTAGAATAATAGGCTTGTTGATCAGGCACCTTAGGCAAGACCTGATTTTTTTGGCAGTTGAATGAAAAAATCACAACGTCATCCTCTGCTTCTCTCAAGAGCTGAAAGTACGCTTCAGCCCGCATTTTATGCACTTTTTTCTCGGCAAGCAAGTCTGTTTTAACATTCTCGTCATTACAACTCTTTTTCTTCTCTGTCAACTGTAAACATGTTGAACATACGTCAGTGCGCGGATTTCCAAAACCCAAGTTATAAGAGGTATTGAAAATATATCTAAAATAACTATGTTTAACTAATAGTTCTTTGTTTTCATTTTGGTACATGGCCCACATTTTATTAATATTTAAGAAAGAGTCTAGGTATAGGGTGTTCCAGCGAGGACTGAACAGGGACCTATTTTCGACCTTCCTTGTATTTTGGAAAAATTCAAAATAGCCAATCGATGTACTTTTTCTTGTAGAATCCAAAAATATCATCGAAAAAATATTTGAACCAGAAACAAAAGAGTTACGCTATGCATCAGGTGTTTTTTAAATGGAATGTATCGTTTTTTATACGATTTTTGGAAAGAGTGATTTTTTTTATGTCCGTTCTGATTAAAAGATTTGATTTTGCGATAGCTGTTTATATTACATTTTAATGTTTTACAAACTAAAATTTTAGCTTCACCTGTTTAAAATATACGATAGGTTGGTATAGGTGATCAAGGTAAAATGATGTTTGAATGCTTTGTTAATAAAAATTGACATTATTTTAATTATTGTCGACGTCTTCACCTAAAAAATATATATTTGGCTCTGATCGAAATGAAATACTCTTTGGACGAGAGACTACAGATTGTTATGCTATTTTACAAGTGCCAAGAAAATGCAAGAGAAGCAAGAAGAAGATTTATTGCAAATTTTCATAGAAATATATCCATCAATACAATTCTAAGGATAAAAAACCTATTTGAGGAAAATAAAACGACAATAATTAAAATAATGTCAATTTTTATTGACAAAGCATTCAAACGTCATTTTACCTTGATCACCTATACCAACCTATTGTATATTTTAAACAGGTGAAGCTAAAATTTTAGTTTGTAAAACATTAAAATGTAATATAAACAGCTATCGCAAAATCAAATCTTTTAATCAGAACGGACATAAAAAAAATCACTCTTTCCAAAAATCGTATAAAAAACGATACATTCCATTAAAAAACACCTGATGCATAGCGTAACTCTTTTGTTTCTGGTTCAAATATTTTTTAGATGACATTTTTGGATTCTACAAGAAAAAATACATCGATTGGCTATTTTGAATTTTTCCAAAATACAAGGAAGGTCGAAATTAGGTCCCTGTTCAGTCCTCGCTGGAACACCCTGTACATCCTTTCACTTTGCCCCCTGCAATAGTGACTTTCTATCGCCTTAAACTTAGTAATAAATTCCATAACCGATTTTCTACGGGCTTCATATTTTTCCGACAGCCTATCAACACCCCGATTTTCCTTCGCTGGTAATAACGTTCGAAAATGATTTTTAGTCACTGTGTCAATCCTTCTTCGTGTTATTCCCAAAATATTCATAAAAGACTGTTTGCAAATTGGCACAAGGCTTTTCTGTTGACTAACGATATAAAAATGCGCTTGGAATTTTTTTTCGCTGTCTCGAATTTTTTGGCCTTTTTCGCTTCACCGGAATATTCTGACAATATTTTAGAATGAAGTTATCTTGGTAAACCTTTTCTTTTACTTCATAACATTTTTTGTGAAAATTATGTACTTCAGCCATTGTTAGCAAACTGCACTGAAACGCAGAGATTTTGTGGCCACAAGTTGGGTTAATCGGAAGTAAATGTGGAGTATACCTAAAAATTTTCTCATGGAATGAACTCTATTACACCTAAAATAATGCTACTTCTTACCTAAGACGTTTCTCTTGATTTTTCTTCCATCCAGAAGGATTTCTTTTCTTCTTTCGGCCTTTGCCTTCACTAACAGGTGTTACATTAAGATCCATGTTAACTAAAAACTATGCTGATCACTTTAAACACTTAATAACTACAAAAACATAAGAGCGTACAAACAGCCCATTACTTTTCAGCAAACAACACAGTAATGACGTTTAGAAACCGTTAATAAACGGACTGTGAACAAATTTAGGCGCCAATCGGATATTGTACACTTTGAATATTAATTTTGGATATTGCCTTAAAATACATTGGAGATTGTATGTTTTGCTTTCATTGATGACCGAAGAGTTTGTACAATTTGAAACTAAAAAATGGAAGGAGATTGTACAGTTTGGAACTAATCTCAAATTTTAACCCTAATTTGATGCTGGAGAATGACCGTTTTGACGCCAAATAATTTTATTTTTGAATCTAGCGCCACAAATTACACCAGAAGCGACATCTATCTCATTTTTATCAAAACTTGGAGATTGTACACTTTGGAACTAGACCCCTCATTTTAAAGCATACAAGATTGAACTAGTGCAGGAATTGAGAGATGCTGATTTTGTCTCACGGCTCAACTTTGTTAATGAAATGTTTGAGAGGTTCGCCAACTTCGACCACATGTTCTTTAGCGATGAGGCCCATTTCTACTTAAACGGACACGTTAATAAACATAACTGCCAATTTTGGGGATCAGAAAATCCGCAAAATATTTACCAACGTGCATTGCATGCCCCTAAAGTCGCGGTATGGGTCGTACTATCGTCTCAAGGCATCGTCGGACCGTACTTCTTTGAGGATGCAACAGGCAGGGCCGTAACGGTGGATTTAGAGCGTTATATCGCTATGATAGGGCAGTTCCTTGGACCGGAACTTCGTCAGTGGCCAGATTACAACCTACAGTCTTGGTTTCAACAAGATGGGGCAACCTACCATATAACCAACATATTCATTGCCGCGCTCCACGAGCTTTTTCCAGGATGCCTTATTTGTAGACGGGGAGATTGGCCTTCGCGAAGCCTCGATCTATCTCCACCGGAGTTTTACTTATGGGGATTCCTTAAGCATAAGGTATATGAAAATGCTCCAGCTTCTATCGAAGTATTGAAGAGGAATATCCAGGAGCAAATTGCCCTTATAACCACCGATCAACTCCGTCGAGTATTTATCCATATGAGGTCCGTATTTGAAGAGTGCCAGCGAAATAACGGGCATCATCTAAAAAATGTAATTTTCAAAAAATAATTTCCCGGTTGTTTTGTTTTAAATTTTGTAAATAAATATATTGAATATTTCGTATATTAGTTATTATTACATTTTCAAAGATTTGAAACTTTTTGAGACACCCAAGCAAGTCTCAAGGGTATCAGTTTTTTGGCTACGCCGCGAACAGATAGACAGACAAACAAACAGACGGACCGACAGAACCGTGAAAAAATGTTTTTCGGCATCAAGGGATTCCCGATTCTGGAACGTAAAGATCTGAAGTAAAAGAGGTATTTTATTTAATGTGTGCAACGATAATAGATGTGCTAGGGTAGGGGAGTACAAATTTATAACTTGACTCCCGGTATATAACACAATTGCTTAAATCCAATCCAATTAAACGTGAATTATTGTTTCCTTTTTTATCATGATCATTTTCTGCATCACAATATGTCAGTACATTAGTTTTCCCGAGAACATCTGATAAAGAGTTAATAAATCCTCGAGAATGATGCAGAAAACAACTAAAGTGCCACAGATAACTGGGGTATCGTTATTAGTTTCTAAGGTATTTCCTTAAAACGACATTTAATCGTTCTTTTGCTCTCGTGTGTGGCTTATTTGGCGATTTCTATCTTTGTAAGGCGTACAATTATTATGGTCTGGGATAACAGGTTTCCAATGCAAGTGTATTAAAGGTGCTTGTTGAGAACTGACGAGAAAAATCTTCCGTTTTGCGAATTTAAGTTCGGCTCATTTACAATTACTGTTTGTGTAATATTAATAAAATTTAGCTCAATAAACAGGATTTATTATGTGTAATTAATTTTTTAAATGATAATGTTCCTTAATCTTGTATATTTTGTTGATTTTGATGGGTTGATAAGATCTAAGTTTAATAAGACCTTTTTTATCAAGCCGACGTTTCGAATACATGTTGTTCCTCAGGGCACTGAAACCAAGAGAAGTTCTATTTAGTTTTAATTTTTTTATAATAAATTTTTTTAAGAACAAAACATTGTATAAAAACCAAAATCTATTAATTATTAATTATTCCAGCATTCAAAAAACTTAATATTTTTTTGTTAATTTTAGTTATGGATAATTAAAAGATAATAATAATTAAGACATCGCAATGGTTAAAATCTCATATAGTTTACTTGTGATAAAAGGGGCTCGAAAAGAGCCGCGCCGCATCGCTTCGCTGCAGGGGCGTGCAGTCCATGGAAGCAAGGGAAGCAGTGCTTCCCAAAAAAAAAATTACAAGACATCTTCTAAAATGTAATTTTTGAAACAGGAAACCATTAATTTAGTTTATATTAAAAATGCTAAAATATTATCTTAATTATCAAGCCCATAATAAATGCGGCCTTGACTCCGACCTAGCCACAATAGAATATCGAATAGAACTTATGCGGGCCGCTAGCTTCTGTGCAACCAAGTCCTGTATGCTTGATTTCCTGTGAATCGAGCCAGAGGTTATTGAACTTTCCACCGGCTGTTTGCAATTTTTCCATTTCAGTCGCGTACTTTAAGTGGGGGCGGAAGCTATCGTTGGAGTAGGTTCTTTGTTTGAACGGCTATCCGTGTGTTGTGTGATACGTACATGGTGCGATATGGAAGACAATAATACGGACGTGGATATGTACCGTGGTGTGTGTCGGTAATAACGATGAAAATGTTGAAGAATATAGTAAGAAGAGAATGTGTGAATGTGTGGTGTGTGTCTTAGTAATAAAGGGATTTTCAAATAATTTGCAAAGGATGGGCAAAACCGCCTATGAAAAATTTAACCATAAAAATGAAAAACTGTATTAGACATTTTTATCCGGAAAAACAATATGAACAATTTAAATGGCTAACAGGGTAAGAGAATATAAGTAAATTATTTTGTTGGCTTTGTTTACTTTTTGAAAATGAAAAAGGTCTCTGGAATAAAACTGGTTTTTCCGATTTAAACAATTTCCATAAAGCTGTAAAAAGATACATTATATCCAAAGCGCGTTTGCAGGCCGTCATAAAAGAAAAAGGCTTCGCAAAACAAAAACTGAACACACGCTTAATAAACAGTTGGAAATTAGTCACCGCCAACACAATGAACCAGTCGATAAAAATAGGCAAATATTAAGAAGACTTATCGATGTTGTTTGTTTTTTCGGACAGCACGAATTGGGATTTAGAGGTCATGACCAAAACAAGGGTTTCTTCAAATAGAGGAAATTTTCAAGATTTACTTAGTTTAATGGCTAAATATGATGATTGCTTAAAGAATCATTTAGAGCAGTCTAGCGTTTTTCGCGGAACGTCGCATCGAATCCAGAATGATTTAATTTCCGCTGTTGCAACCGTTATTCGAAAAAGAATTAAGCAGGAGATTGGCGAGGCGCGGTTCATTGCTATTGTTCTGGACGAAACAACTGATATCACTAATTTTAGCCAATTATCTATACTAATACGCTACGTTAAAACAGACGGAAGAATTCAAGAGCGATTTTTAGGTTTTAAGAATGTGTCCGAAAATCGTACAGCAGATGCATTATATACAGTAGTTTATAACGTTACTAAAGAAATAAATGGAGAGAAAAAATTAGTTGCTTAAAGCTATGATGGAGCTGCAGTGATGGCAGGACAATTAGGGGGTCTGTTTGCAATTTTAAAGTTCGAGAAACTTTCCCAAGTGCTGTGTTTGTCCATTGTTTTGCTCATAAATTAAATTTAGTTTTATCCCAGTCCATCAATCACATTAAAGAGGGTAAAGTATTTTTCGTTAGCTAAGTGGCATGGCTGCTTTTTTTTCCAATTGAAGAAAACGTACACAAGCTTTGGACTCCATTGTCCACACACGATTGCCCAAAGTAGCTCCTACTAGGTGGAACTATAATGGAAGACTAGTGTTAACAGTATCTGAAAATCGTGAATCACTGATTGACCTATTTGAGAATATAATAGAAAATAATGAAATGTGGGACTCAGAAGCAATAAATAGTTCAAGGGGGTTTTTGGACTGTTTGAAACGAGATTTTAATTTTAATTATTTGTTGAACATATTTTCAGAACTCATTCTCGGACAATATTTTTAATATATTACAAACTAAAACAAATGATATTGCTTTTTGCCTAAAAAAAGTGGATGATTTTAAGTCCATGTTAAGCCAAAAAAGAGATGACTTTGACCTATTTTGGGAGAAAACGATGACGTTAAATGTAGCGTCTTCGAAGAGACAAGGTGGGAGGAGTTCAAGTCAGAGACAAATGCCAGTGGTGGCGTGAGTTTTGACTTCCGGCATAAGCAAACACCATTAATTCTAAAAAAATCATCGTTCCAGGTTTTTACAGATTTTCATGTTTTTCTATTACTGTCGGTCGGTCGGGCTGTTCCTGATATAGCTAAAAAAACCTACTTACTGGATTAACTTTAATTTTATTTAATTTTCCACAAAAATTACGTCTGATAGAACAACTATTTTTTACCAAACACTTCCACTATATTAGTTTACTAAAAACGTGACATGTTTCTTTAACATAGTGGCTTCTTCGGACATTACATCTCGAATGAACAATTTAAAGAATAAAACCATATTTTTATAACTAGGTGTAATAAAAATATTTGGAAAATTTTTTTAACAATATAAAATGGTCTGGGAATTTTTACCTACAAGCCACAAACGAGAAAAATCTAAAACTAAACTATATTTAATAAGGGTGACGTGTTAAGTTCTACTTGGTCATTTAACAAGCGGTTTGATCGTTTGAGCTTATTTATTTCTAGAGACTCCAGCAAATTTTGAAAAAAAACTAATAAAATATTGGTATGAATTCAATATGGCGAAACAAAATGACGACCTGTTAAAATATTTGATGTACGAAAATGAAGATATGAACCATGCTTCATTATCGTTGACAAAAGGAAGGATTTTTACCTATTCCTTAATGAGTTAAATAGGTATTTTTACCGTTCTTTGGCATATGTACAATAGCAGAAATATATAATTTCTGCAGGTGCAAAACGGCCTACATTGCTTTCGATTATGTCACAGGGTACACTCCTGCGATCATGATTTCTAGGCCTCTACCCTCATCAGGCAGGCTTGTACCCAGGGATATCTGAAAAAACAGATTTCTCGATATGACAAAATCAAAAACGAAACGTCTATCATACTGAAACAGTACTACAGGCTAAATGTAATATTTAGCACCACCTATTTGGGCTTTGGTGATTTCCGGCTGCAGACTCATAGGTAATTTAAAAGTATGCACTAGCACCATCATGTGGAGAGTAGATACTAAAAATCGATAAAAATGCGCTTTCACACATCTTTATCAAAAGTTCTTGGCCGGAAAAGATATATGTATAATAGCAGAAATATATAATTTTTTGTACATATCGGGGTCTTTAGATGCCCGATAACATGTTTTCTCCATTTCGTCGGTCTGTCTGTCTGCTCGCAGCATGGCCGAAAAACTAGTAATCCGATTTATTTATTTGTATTGTTAATAAATACAAAATAAGCTGCATGTATTATGTTGTCCGTTATTATTATTTTATTAACATACCTTGTAAATATTGGGGTTCAGCTTTGGATCCGTAAGATCATCAAATCTTGTGTACAAAGTGTTAAGCATCTTCACGATCTTCATTGCTCCATTGGAATCGGCATTGGCAGCGCAGTATGCTGTAAACAAAATAGTTTAACTTAATCATCGGGAGGGTACATAATGTCACGATTTCGCTCAAATTTCTATAAACTACGACTTATTGTGTGCTTATGTATGCAACATTTACCAAATATTGCCGTAAAACAATGTTTTAATTAAAGCCAGGCCAAATTACTACTTTTTTTTACAAAGTTAACTTTATTGTATACAGAAACTTCTATATCATTGACTAAACTTGCAGGCCGACACTCACTATCTGGGTTTATTATAATAGTTATATGAACATTTTATTTATATGAGATATATGGCACTAAGTGAAAAAAACAAGTTTTACCTAAAATTTTCACTATATTAAAAAAAAAACAACTTATGACATGTTTCGCCATCACTGTGGGTTCGTCGAATGATACAAATAGAATCAAAAATATATTCATTTCTTTTTTATTCATTTTTCGCTTCCCTCGTACAAGGGAAGTAACGTAATCGTGACAAAATCATTTTCATCAGAAATTTTCAGATCTGTCTGTTCGCGGCATAGCTAAAAAAATTCTAACCCAATTGACTTCATTTTTGACCAAATTTTAGTCAAAAATTACGGGTTATATGGGGATGACCTGGTAGTATTTTGGTAAAAATCCAATGACAAAACAAAATGACAGCCTAGTAAATTGTTAAAAAAATTATTACTAAAAAACTGCTTACCCAATTCATCTCAAATTTTGTACAGGGTGTCCCATTTTCGTAGGTTTTACGGGGTTTCCAGCTTATGAGTAGAGATAGAGAGATGCGGTTTTCGCGACACCGTGCTACTTTTCGATGAAACTAAAGAGGCCGCAAAACAGATTTGCCCTAACCATTTTAGTTTCCGTGCTACAGGGTGATTTTGAAAATTTGTTATTTTCGGACACCCCCTGTAACTCAGCTATCGTAAAATATATTTAAAATGTTTCAACTGGTATTTATAGATTTTTTCACGTAGAATTCAGTGGCATACTCAGATTTTTGCTGAGAGTCATAGTTTTTGACATATTGGCATAACCTACTATTTTTTAAATGGGAGACCCTATATATTATTTTTTCATCTTATTCTTCGTGTCGAGAGCTTTTCAAAAACATACCATAAGTCATATTTATTTTCATAAATAACATGAAAAAATGCATTTTTCTTTAAACGGATTTATGGCATAGCAGATCAATCGAAATAAGAAAAGGTGGCTGTGGTAGCCATGGCAACGCCAACACAAATATGATCAGGCAGCCATTACTGCTGTCATTTTTGGCATTATTGCGTTTAAATTTTTCTTGACGTCTATTATAATTGTTGTTTTTAATATGGCTCAGAATCAAAAATTTGAATATTTTGAGAAATATGATATGAACGCGTGTTTTATATTGTCTAATGAAGATGCAGATCAGGCGGCAGAGCTTTATCTGAACAGGTTAGTTCTTTTTTATCTTCCTGCATTTTGACTTTATTGGTTCGCTTTATTTTATCTTAGATATCCCGAGAGAAGACAACCAGAAAAAAGAATTTTTCAAAAAATTAAAAATAATCTTTGCCAATATGGATCTTTTAACAAGCCTCGATCGCGAACTTACAATAAAGACAACGAAGAATCTGAGGTCAACGTTTTAGCCCTCGTTCAGACAGCTCCTGAAACATCTTGCAGGAAAATAGACGAAGAGGCGGGTGTACCGAAAACTAAAGTGCAGAAAATTTTGAAAAAGCACAAATTCAAACCCTATAAATACAAACTTGTGCATCATCTGCATCCTGGTGATGCAGAGCGCAGATTGGAGTTCTGCAATTGGTTTATAAATATGAAGGCAGAAGATATTGATTTTGAAAAAAAGATTATTTGGTCAGACGAGGCACATTTTACTAGTTCAGGGATTTTAAATAGACACAACACGCGATTTTGGAGTCAAGAAAACAACCATGTTATTTTTCTTAGGGAGCGTCAGGGCAGATTTGGATTCAATGTCTCCTGTTTTATTTTCAACCGAAAAATAGTTTACCAAATATATGAAGGAAATCTGAATTCGATTGGTTACGTGCGAATCCTAGAAGACGCATTAGGAATTTTGGATGATGTTCCCTTGGCTTAACTAAATAGGATTTATTTCCAGCAAGACGGAGCTCCAGCCCACAATGCCAGAATAAGTCAAAACTGGCTTAACGACCATTTTCCTGGAAGATGGATAGGAACACACGGACCTGTTCGATGGCCACCACGATCCCCTGACCTCTCAGTTTTAGATTTCTTTTTGTGGGGTTATTTAGAAAACAAGGTTTATGTAAGGCGATACGAAAACTTAGAACAACTAAGAATGGCCACCGAAAACGCTTTTGCAGAGTTACAAAGACAGTCATTTACAATAGAAAATGCATTAAAAAGAATTTTTAAAGTTTGTCACACTTGTAGGACACATAATGGTCTACAATTTGAACAATATTTGTAGTTTTAATGAAATTATAATTATTACCTTTTACCTACTTCCTAATTTTTTCTGATGCTGTTACTTTGTTATTTCGTTAATAAATATTTGTTAACTTTTTCCATGGCTCCACAGCCACCTTCTCTTATTTCGATTGATCTGCTATGCCATAAATCCGTTTAAAGAAAAATGCATTTTTTCATGTTATTTATGAAAATAAATATGACTTATGGTATGTTTTTGAAAAGCTCTCGACACGAAGAATAAGATGAAAAAATAATATATAGGGTGTCCCATTTAAAAAATAGTAGGTTATGCCAATATGTCAAAAACTATGACCCTCAGCAAAAATCTGAGTACGCCACTGAATTCTACGTGAAAAAATCTATAAATACCAGTTGAAACATTTTAAATATATTTTACGACAGCTGAGTTACAGGGGGTGTCCGAAAATGACAAATTTTCAAAATCACCCTGTAGCACAAAAACTAAAATGGTTAGGGCAAATCTGTTTGCGGCCTCTTTAGTTTCATAGAAAAGTAGCACGGTGTCGCGAAAACCGCATCTCTCTATCTCTACTCATAAGCTGGAAACCCCGTAAAACCTACGAAAATGGGACACCCTGTACAAAAATCAAGTATTATATAGAAATTAAATGGCAAAATTTTGGTTCAAATCTAAGCTGTCTCTATAAAATGGCGGCTTAATAAAATATTTAAAAATTCAGCCTGAAAAAAACTACTTAATGGAGTGTGTTCAAATTGTGTACTATAACTAATTGTGGTATAGATTTGATTTGAGTTGTTTTAGGGATAGAGCGTGTCGGTATCTTTGACCATTTAGCGCTCCAGCAAACGTTCCATTACGTATAGTTTATTTTAGGAAGATGGATCTTAAATTTTAGAAAACAATTGGGTGTCTTTAATAAAATTTAAAATATGTATGGCATTTTTGATGTTAAATTTCATGTTTTCTTGAAAATTTTCTGTGAGGTGATTTTTTTTCCTTTGATCTTTATATAATTTACAAAAGGAGATGATGTGTTTTACGGTTAAGGGTACGTGACATATATTGCATTCCGGAGGCCTATAGTTAGCCTTTTCCATATTATTTTCTATTTAAGTTTTCGAAATGGAAAGGAGGGAAAATAAGGGTTTGAGTTCATGTAGTTTATTTGAACCTTCGAACATGTCCCATTCTGTTTGTATTAATTTATTTAATATGTCAGAGGAATACAATTTAAATTCATTTTTATGTATAAGGGTCCTAAAAGGAAAGCCGTTAGTAATGGCTGATTTTGCCAATTTGTCGGTTTGATCGTTTCCTTTTATGCCTACGTGGCTAGGTATCCATAAAAAGAAACATTTTTTGTTGTCTTGAAAACCAATGGATAAAAGGTCAGTTATTTTTATTATTAGGGGGTGGGTTGACCAAAAGTTTTGAATTCTTTTTGGAGAGCTTAGTGAGTCTGTGATAATAATGAATTTTTTTGTGGAGAGGTGATTTATAGTATAGTCTAGACCCTTGTAAATGGCTAAAAGTTCTGCAGATAGGATGGAAGATGAGGGGTTTAGTTTTATAGAGATAGATTTATTATCAGTTATGTAGTACTCTGAGCCTACGCCTTGGGGAGATTTAGATCCATCTGTGTATATCTGCAGAGAAGAAGAGTAGGTAGTAGATAAGATATTTAGATGAGATCGAATTTGAGAATGGGGGGCTATATGTTTATTTTGACATTATAGGTCAAAATTTATATCTGGACTTGGAGTGATCCAAGGAGGAAAGTGATAAGTAAAGGATGTTTCTGTAGGAGGGAGGACTATATTATTAACTGCCATAAAATGTCTAAGTCTGATGTTACAGCCATAAGTTTTCTTTGGATTTATTAGGTACTGAGGGGGGGAGTTGAATTTATGGTAGTCTATTAGGAATGGGCGGGATTTAATAGAGTAACCATAATTAAGAAGGGATTTTAATCGAATATATGACAGTGTTGGAGAACTTGTGATGCTATGGATGCTACTTATGGGAGATGTAGGGAAAATTCCTGCTGCTAGCCTTGGAGCTCGGTTTTGTATAAGATCAAGAATTTTTATGTCAGATGGTCTAGCGGAGTCGTAAATGAAATCGCGATAACTTAATTTGGGAAGGAGAATGGATCTGTATATTTTTATTAAGATATTGTAGTCTGAGCCCCAGAAGGAGTGGGAAAGAGTTTGTAAAATATTTAGATCTTTCTGGGTAATGGATTTTATATGGGCAAAGTGAGTTTTCCAATTTAGTTTGTTATCAAAAATCATACCCAAGAATTTAATGCTATCTTTTAGTGGGATGTTTTCGTTATTTAATTCAAGATTATTCATCATGCTGCAAAAGTGTATAAGGGTTGATTTTAGCGGGGAAAAGGAATATCCTGTGGTTGAGGACCATGTAAGTAGATTATTTAAGCAAAATTGTCTTTCGCTGGTGCGTAGGGAGTGAGATGAGATGTCTATATAATATTTGAGGGGGGATATGTTTGTTTATAGAATTCATGGATAAGAGGAAAAGGGTAGTACTCAGAAGTGAGCCCTGGGGGATACCGTTTTCAAGGGAGTGAATAGATGAAGTAGTATTTAGTAGGCGGACTAAGAAAGAACGAGATGAGAGAAAGTTTTTTATGAATTTAGGGAGATGGCCTTTGAGGCCTATTTGGTTTAATTGCTGGAGAATATTGTATTTTCATGTTATGTCGTAAGCATTTGATATATCTAGGGAAACGGCAATTAAGTGATGTTTTTCAAGAAAGGAATTTTGGATGTCTGATTCTAAGCCAGCTAGGTGGTCAATCGTGGATCTCTTTTTTTGGAAACCATATTGATTTGGGATTATTATTTTGTTTAATTCAAGGAACCAGGTAAGTCTGTCATTTACCATTCTTTCCAAAATTTTACAGAGATGATTTGTTATAGAGATTGGGCGATAGCTGCTTAGTTGATTCCTTGGTTTACCTTGTTTGTGAATTGGGACTAGAATAGAAGATCTCCATGAGGTAGGGAAAAGATCGTATAACTATAGGTGGTTGTAAAAATTGAGTAAGGTTTGTAACAGAGATAAGGGAAGGTTTGATAACATGGGCATGATAATGCCGTCGGGACCCGGAGCGGATTTTTTGTTAGTTTTCATAGCTAATTTTAATTCCCGCATGGTGAAAATAGTATTATATTCATATATGATTGGGGTATTGAAGTTTATAGGGATAGATTCTAATGTTTGTTTTAATTCTTGAAATAGGGGATGGTATGATTGATTTGATGATTTGTCTTTAAAGAATTTTGCAAAGGAAGTGGTAATGGATTTCGTGTCAGTGATCCAAGAGTTATTTGCTAGGAGACCCGGGATTGAGGAGGAGAGGATTTCAGTTTATTTATATGTCTCCAAATTTCTTTGCTAGACATTTGGGAATTTATATTTGAGGTAAAATTTCGCCAGGATTGAATTTTGGCATTTTTTATTGTTCTTTTAGTTATAGATCTTTGTTTTTTGAAGTTTATAAAATTTTCGAGGGATGGATGTCTTTTAAATTGGTTTAATGTTTTTTTCCTTTATTGAATTGCCTTGGAACATTCTTTAGACCACCATGGTACTGGAGGTTTTTTATATGAAAATGAATGAATGAGAAAAGGTTGAGTTTGGATTTGAGAGTATTTAAATGATCTATAGAGAGAGGAAAGTTTGGGGGAAGGTAAAGACAACATATGGTAGTTAAATGTTTTAAAAAGTTTCTAAATTAGTGGATGTGGTAATGGGTTTATAGTCTAAGGTGTTGTGAATATAAATTGCTACGCCTCCTGATGATCTGGATGCGTCTTTTCTGTTCAGAAAGTGGATGTTATAGTTTTTTAAGGGGATAAAAGTATTATGTTCCAAGTTTGTCTCTTGTAAGCAAATAATAGAGGGATTATAAGTAGGGATAATGTATTGTAGGTCTTCTTTTCTAGGAGAAAAACCATTTAGGTTCCATTGTAGGATTGGCAGTATAATGAATTTTACTTTTTGGATTGGGAAGATTTAGGGTTTTGTTTGTTCGCAGGAGTGCTGGAATATGAATGGGAAACCTCGTCTACTGACATGTCACTGCAAAGACTTTCTTTGGAGAAATGAGTAGCTAATTAAGGTTTTAGATGTTTTGGATGTTGCTGAAGAGCGATCTCTCGATGGGGATTTTTTATCTTTGGGGGGGCTAGAGTGACTTTTAGATGGGGGTTTAGAGCTAGAGGATGAAGATCTATGATGATGTTGGGGAGGATTTTTGGGTTCGTGGTTTTTTGAGGGTTTCTTTATTGGATGTGTTGTTGGAGAGGAAGAGGGAGGTTCGGGGGGAGGGGTAGATGGGGGTAGAGGAGGAAGAGAAGGAGGTAGGGATTTGGTGATTAAAGGATTTGCGATAGGATTACTAGGATTAATGTCACATTGAGTGGATACTGAAACTTTATTGAAGGTGGAAGCTATTTGTTTTGAAGCAATAGCACTATATGATGTAGAAGGGTATAGGGCTTCATACTTTAGTTTAGCATCAAAATAAGATAGTTTTTCAACGGTACGAATTTTTTGAATTTCAAATTCTTTTTTATATATCTGGCAACCTTTGTATCTTGGTGAGTGGTCCTTTTTGCAAACAAGGGCTAATGAACAAGGGGAATCAGGATGAGGAGTATGACCGCAAGATGGGCAAGTGGGGGGATTTGGGCATCGACTTGACGAATGACCAAATTTGTGGCAGGTGAAGCATCTGAAAGGTTCTGCAATAAAATGACGTACTCTTAGGGAGTACCATCCAGCGAAAACTTTAGGGGGGAGGGAATGAGTTTTAAAGGTAAGGATGTAGTTATTGGTGGGGAATTCTTTGTTATTTCTTTTATGTATTATGCTTTTAACATTTACAACGCCTTCGTCTTGCAGGTTTTCAAGGATCTCTTGTTCAGTACAGTTTTCTAGGTCTTTGCAGGTAATTATGCCTTTAATAAAATTTAGGGAAATATGTGGGGTTGTAGTGACATCGAAAGTATGTAATTTAGTAAGATTTACTGCTTTGCGGGATTGATTTTCATTTGATACTTCTATAAGTAATGTACCATCTGATAACTTTTTAGTATCTGATAAATTTCCAAAATATGCTTGTAGAGCTTTGTGTAACAAAAAAGGGGATGTATCTTTAAAAGAACCTTCTGGATTGTTAATTACCAAGAACTTATCAAACGTATTAAATGTTTCAATAGGCGAATCTACTCTGGGTCTTTTCAGGGACCCGTTTAAGGGAGGGAAATCGAATTATGAGTTTCGATTCCCTTTGAAGGAATTTCCAGTAGTAATATTAACTTCCAAAGCCTGGTCACCTACTTTGGAAGTACCGCAGTAGCTGGCTGACGGTCTGACAGGGCCTGCTTCAACACCACTAGGACAGACCGGTACTGGGGTTCCGACCCCCTGCACCGTATATGATTTCTGTTTGTTGGACATCAATCATGTATTCCACCATTTATCCCTGGTGGTCCAGGTACCACCAGTTTCCCTCGGTGGCCTAGGTAACTCGGACTCGTAGGGTCGTCACTCCCCAAGTAATGTGCAAGCACATTACCCCCGTGCGGGGAATTGTGGTATAGAGTTAAACTAGTAAACTTTGTTTATAGAATACCAGAAATAAATAATCATACGAATACAATATGCTGGAACAAAATAGCGCCAAATGAAAATGTTTGCAGAAAATTTAGTCACACTTCACTAGCCCTAGCACTAGGTCCGGATTTTTTGTTTTATTTAAAATGGTTAGGTATATAATATTCGAAAACTAAAGCATATTTTGAACTTTACTTAAATTAAAAAACTCTTAGCTCCGTTTTATCTTGGACATCTCATCTATTACTTTTTCTATGTTTATTACTTTGTTCTTTGGTGGATGGATTTTCGTAGTCGGCTACAGTTGGGCTCATATGGCTCAGCCTGTTTCCAAAAGGGGATATATACCCACTGTCAAGGAGAGGTATTTGTAGCAAAGCCTGGCCGAGACCCTAGCTGCTTTGGGGCCCACTTTCCCGGTACTGCAGCTCTCCAGGTGGTGTCCTGAGGGGGGATAAGTTATCTGGGGCATATCCCGAGGCCAGTCTGCTAATGACTTCCTGGACGGCCCTCGCCTGATCCAGGGCTGAGGCGAAAGGGGAGGCCTCCATGTCCTGTAGTGAAGTTTGCGTATTTGTCGTGTTAAAAGGGAGGTTTGAAGGGGAAGGCATTGGCCAAATTGGGTCGGGTTACCAGGGGGGATAAAGGGGAAGGGCCAGCCTGTTCCCCGGAGCAAATCGCATCACCAGCCCCACAGGACTCTTTCCTGGGGATCTGGACACGTCAGGAGTGAGATATTTTGAGTTGATCGATTCTCGCTGCTTTTTTTTTCCTGGCCACCTGACGGAATCTTTTCTGTCGGCGTTTGGCAGCTCTCGTGAGGGGAGTACTCGTAGGCACCTACCCCTGGCGTAGGAGACGCGCCTGATGCGAAATTTATATTGTACTAATTCGAGACGCCGACGGTGGGTATGCCCTAATTACTCTATAATATTCGAAAATAAATATTAAACCCAATTTTAAAATCTGCTTAACTGCTCAAGGTTACGCTGTGGTCGTGAGGCGAAAAAAAAAACTTATAGAAAAAAGAACGTAAACAAGTTTTTATGTATCTCCGTGAGCGGCTACGAGCTGCCCTAATTGTTGGTGGCGGATTTTATTATCCTACCCACCAAGGACACCGGCATGGCAGCTACCCCTTTTTGGGAGCCACCACCCGTTAAAAAAAGTAAATAATTAATAATTCACTATTGCGAGGCAAAAAATAACTAAAATAAAATTCTTCTCGGGAGACTTGAATTTTTTGGGTCTTGCCACATATACTAAGGGCCTGGATGGCTCCGGAGTGACGGTGGTTCATCTGGCTCCGTGAGTACCTTACCCACCCGCGGTTACAAAAAGAAAATAGGCTGTAATGCACTGGCGAAAAACAAACGGTGCACGCTATTTATTTGCACACAAAAAGGGGCCTGTACCGTAACAACTTCCCTCGTGAAAGGGAAATATTGTAATCGTGATCACCCTGCTAGAGTTTTTCAGATTTTTTACGTTTCGTAATCACTAGATGCTGATAAACAAGTTTTTTCTCAATTCCGTTGGTCTGTCTGTATGTGGCCTGGCAGTCCGTCTGTTTGCGGCATAGCTAAAAACCTACTTACTCGATTAACTTCAAATGTTGGTCAAAAATTAAAGGTCATACGGGGATGACCTGCTAATATTTTGGTAAAATCCAATGTGGCAAAACAATATAGCGGCCTAGTGAAATATAAAAAAAAATGTACCTAATAAATTGGTTATCCAATTTATATCAAATTTTGCACAAAAATCAAATATTGTGTAGGAATCAACATTTTGGCACGAATCCAAGATAAAGGAACAAAATGGCGGCTTAAAAAAATTTAGCCTAAAAAATTACTTATTAGACTGATTTATCACAACTAATTGTAGTATAGAGGTGAACTATGAAACTGTAGTACTAATTCAGGATGACGGAATAAAATGGCGGCCAAATAAAATATTTGTTATCGTGAAAATATCATCGTAAGAGATTTTACATATTTTCAGATTTTAGTGTCCCTAGATACCAAAAAACATGTTTTATCAATTGCCTCGGTCCATCTGTCGTTTTGTCTATCATTTCGCGGCATAGCTTAATAAATACTCATTAGATTGACTTCAAATTTTAGTCAAATAGAAATGACATGGTAATATTTTGGTAAAAATCAATTATACCGGAACAAGATGGCGGCCTAGTGAAAAGGTAAAAAATAATACTAAAAAACTTATTATCCAACTTCCTCAAATTTTTCACATAATTCAAGTTTACATAGAAATGAATTTGTAAAATTTTGGTATGAATATAACCAAAACAAAACGGCGGCCTCATAAAATATTTAAAAAATCGGCCTGAAAAAAAAAACAACTTACTAGAAAAATTTAACATTTTCTGCAAGCATTAAAAGTTGTGGTACGAATTCAAATGGCGCAAGAGAATGGCGGCCAAATAATGTTTACTTCCCTCGTGAAGTGAACAAAATCAACTTCCGCGAATTTTTCAAATCTTTAGATTTCAGGATCCCTAGATGTCGAGAAAGATTTTTTCTCAGTTTCGTTGGTCTCTCTGTGGGTTTCTCTGTGGTTTTTTGTCGGTCTACCTGTTCGCGGAATAGCTAAAAAGTTATTTACCCGACTGATTTCATATTTTGCTCAAAAGGTAAGGGTCATATAGGGATGACCTGGTAACTTGGAGGTGAAACAAAATGGCGGCCTAGTGAAATGTTAAAAAAATTATTACTAATAAGCTACTTAATATTAACTTTTGGACTAAAGCAAGTATGGCTAAATCGCGATATTTTGATCGAATCTATGTATTCCTAAATTATTGGTAGGACCTTTTGGGACACCGTCTAGAGATAAACTGGAAAAATTGTGGTATGAATTAAAGATGACGAAACAAAACGTAGGCCAAAAAAATTTTTTAGTTGACTTCAAATTTTGCAGAAATATTAAATGTTATATAGAGATAAACGGGTACGAGTTCAATATGGCGTAACAAAATGGCAGTGTGTATCAATCTAAAAACTATTTATTGAGTTGTTTATATTATGCTCAAAACTTAAGTGTGGCATAGGTAGAAACGTGTGGCATAGGTAGAAACTGGTAAAATACTGGTATAGGAACTCATACGGAAAAACAAAATGGCGCCCAATAAAAATGTTTGAAAAGATAGTATGTATGTGTTCCTAAACAACTATTAATTGAATTAAATTGGGTCACACTTTACTATTCCTAATAAAGGGAAATATTTATGATGGGCGAAGTTCGGGGTAGAGGAAATTTACCGATTTTTTTTTATATTTTTTTGAATTGAGGGTAGAGCTATTACTTTTTCTTGGAAGTACTAAGTACTTCGCGCTTAAGCTAGATATCCTGGACCCCCTTAAATACGCCACTGACAATACTTCAATACGAAATGGGCGTCAGTCAAATATCTTTTTTGGCTTTATAGAAACTGAATAATAATATTTAACTTTTTTTCTCAAGGCATAGAATTACCAAAACAGATACAATAGTTCTCAACAAAACTATTATTCCTTGGGTGACCTCTGTTAAATATTTAGGAGTCTTTCTAGACCATAAATTAACATAGAACGATCATATAAATTATATTTTAACTAAGGCGGAAAAAAGTCTAAATATTCTAAGAGCTGTGGTGGCAAGATCATGGGGAGCAGATCCTAGTACCTCCTTATTATTTTATAAGGCTTTCACAAGATCATTACTGGATAACGGGGCAATTTTTTATGGCTCGGCCTGCAACACTCGATTACAGAGAGTTGATAGACTTCAATACAAAGCTTTGAGGCTGGTTACTGGTGCTATGAGAGCTACTCCAGTTATGGCCCTCCTTTCCGAAACCAGTGAAATTTCTCTATCCTATAGACGAAGAATACTGTCTGAAAAATTTATTCTAAAAAACATGCAATACAAAAATAACCAATTACTAAACAAAATTAACAACTTAGCTATATTTAATTTAACAATCAAATTCTGGTACAATAAAAATAGTCCTCCTTTGGCTGAGGCATTCACAACAACAGCTACTCACATTAACAACATCAATCAATCGGATTTGTATTTTGTGTCCCAAAATCCATTCAATATATGCTACCTCAAAATAAATATGATTTTTCCGAAATATACCGAGTTTCCTTCATTAAATAGAAATATGTTAAAACAGGTTCTTAATAAACATCAATATTTCTACCAAATATACACAGATGGCTCAAAAAACAATGATGGGGTTGGATGTGCCTTTTCAATTCCAGAACGTGATATAATTCAAACATTTCGATGTAATCATGTTGCATCAGTATTTACTGCTGAAGCATTGGCAATATTAAAAGCCCTAGAATTTGTAGAAAATGATAACACCTTAGCAAATGCTATTATACTG
This sequence comes from Kuschelorhynchus macadamiae, assembly GCA_030620095.1. Taxonomy (NCBI): domain Eukaryota; kingdom Metazoa; phylum Arthropoda; class Insecta; order Coleoptera; family Curculionidae; genus Kuschelorhynchus; species Kuschelorhynchus macadamiae. The sequence goes on from JAUTXW010004710.1 coordinate 292,366, forward strand.
TCAGACTCACAATCAGTGCTCTTATCACTACATAACAACAGCAATTGCACACATCCATATATAGCTAATATATTAAATATATTGTCTAAGTTGCAGTCAAAAAGTGTTAGCATCGTGTTTGTATGGGTAAAAGGCCATTCGGGCTTAATAGGTAACGAACAAGTAGACCTAGCAGCAAAAGAAGCTTAAAATTATTAGGAACACCTTTCTATAGCATACCATACACAGATCAGTGTTAACAAGAAAATCGCTCTAGTAGAATGGAGACAATATTATCGAAATTATGTTGGTAATCGACCAACATTTTATAGTTCTAGAAAATAGAGAAACTATCTAGAAAGGTATTTATATCATACTTTAGATTTATGGTTGGCCATGGGGCTGTAAAAACATTCTTTTTTAAAGCAAACTTATCCAATAGCCCTTTATGTTCATGTGATAATAATTCTCTAGATGATTTAAATCATAAACATTTTAATTGCGGTCACAATCAATCCGCAATATCGTATTTAAGCTTGGAACTAGGCAAATTAGGTCTAATTCCGATGAATCAGCATACGCTTATGAGCCATATCTTATCAGAAACAAGTATTGAAAAAATATTTATTGAATTTCTAAAAGCCTGCAAAATTAGAATTTAAGGTTAGGATATTGGTTTAGATAGAATGATTGCCTCCTTTGTATTGAACCTTTTGTTACCTCCATGTTTATCCGGGTCCACCTGTATTTGTGTCTGTACATAAAATAAAACGTCCTGAACTGACTCCAGGGCGAGAAGCGTGTAAACCTGTTAAACATCCCTCGTGTGAATGTTAAAAAGTTTGACTGTGAGGGTTCTTTTATCGTTGTTGTAATAAAAAAGTGGCTAAATGGGAAATATCCTAAGGCCAAAAAACTAAATAAAAAAAAACTTTAAATTAATTGAAAAATATTAATATAAAAAATTCAAGATGAATGACAAAATTTCTTATGCTTGCTTAAATAATATTGATTATATTATGTTTCGAAATATTCCGTAGACAGACTAGTAATTTTATTAAATATTTGCTTCAATTAATTTAAAGTTAAATATTTTTGTTTAGTTTCGAAAAAGCCAAGAAAGATTTTTGTTTTTCAATCTAAACAAATAATCTGAACACATTTAAAAATGGGCGTCAGTATTGACATATGTTGCTACAAAGTATTTTAATACAAAGAAAAATACTACAGTCAAATAGTGAAATTATGAAATATAAAACAACGTATTTAGATGTCTAATATCTTCCCGAGCTGATGAATATATGCTTTTTTTTTCTAAAAACCCGCAGGGTTATTAGTTATGGTAATAGTTTATGAAATACAGCATGCATAAATGTTTTACTCGTTATTAATGATCATAATTCTGCATATAATAGTTACTGCCTGCTTTAAAAGGCTAAGTTCAAGGCGCAACGCAATCGCAACATGGATTTTATTACCTACCATGGCCTTTTCACCATCAAAGAAGCAAGCAACAAATATTTATGATACTTATGGCATTTGATAAAAATTAATTGTTCTATGTTTATATTTAATTTCAGGATATATCATTCCAAATATGGATGTTTTATTAAATAGATCTCTTGTAGACGATTATAAGTATGTCGTTTCCTTGAAGATAAAGGGAGAACATTTTTAAGTAAAAAGGTAAAAAATTCCTATTGTCTCCACATTTATGTGTTGTACTATTCTCTCTATCTCGTCGTGCTCTCAAATTTAAACTAAAAAATTGTAGCATTTTTACATTTTACAAGTATCGGCTGGCACAATCATATTCTCGAATTTAGAGGTAAAATACACAACACTTGCATAATCTAATACATGGAAAACGTATGTGCCTCAAAAAAGTACATCAGTAGGCAGACCTAATGCACATATGCTGCCTCGGTTTAAATGAAACCACCCCTCCCCCAGCCAGCATATTTTTTCAAACTAGTTTGTGTAATTTCGAAACATTGTGAAAAAAATCTAATTTAAAAATATTTGAATTTGCTCCGGTTTTAAGAGAGAGAGAGGTGTATAATTTTAAAGGTCAGTTTTTAAAAAAATCGCGATTTTCTGAGTTTTTCTTGAATAGGGTCTGTTTTTCGACAAAACCTCGGAGTACCAATTTACCTTTAAAAAAAAACTTTAGAACATGAATGGGTACAGCTAAATTATAATTTAATTTAGAAAAACCTAAAAAAAATTGAAAAATTTTTTTTTCGCAAATAATTCTCTTCTCGTAACATTTAGCTCCACATCTGAAATATATTTTAATAATTTTGTGAGTCTTGTTAACTTTTGTCGGAAGTCGTTTTTACACCGAAATACAGGGTAAAAATTCGAAAAAAAAAAAACGAAAAAAAACAAGAATTTTTCGAAATAATCTTTGATATTTGTAATTTCTGTACACTTTTTAAACACAAAATCATTTCGAGGTTTTTTCTCTTAGATATATCTATGGGCACTAGTTATCAAGTTATCCCATTTTTCGACCTAAAAAAATTTAAAAACATATTTTCTAATTTTTGAACTTGCCTGTATGAAATGGGATTTGTGAGACTATAAAAAAGAATATTTTTTTAAATTTTGATTGCATTCGGTTAACATATACGCCAGTTATCTTGTATCATATCGATTTTTTTTAAAACATCACCTTATCAACGATTAGTCCTCCACCACCTACCCTTAAAAAAATATTTCTGGTTTTCTGGGGCCTAGTGTCATCCCAGCAATTTTTTTTTTGGCTAAGCTAGGAAAACACATTGTTGAAATGGTTTATATACATTGCAGAACGTAATAAACTACCAAAATGTTAGTAGTCGTCGTCGTGGCAAACTTAATAACTAAAATTCATTGCCATTTTTTATTTCTCACAGGAAATCTTCATTTTCACCTCTATATTATAAAACTTTTTTAAAATCTACGTAAAAATCTTATTACTTTTTATTAAGGGCACTTTCTATGAAAGTTAACAGTTTTTGCGAAAATAAGGGTCTAATATCGATAATTTAATATATTGCCTTTTATTAAAATATCTGCACACAAAAGATTACCTGATATGCTTGATAATGTCAATTTTGTTTATTTCCAAATTAAATCGTTTAACTGAGAGCCAAAGAATTAACATTTTTTTATACTGGGTTATGGGGATAGAATGCGACAGAATATAATATTTTTATTGGCAAATATCCTCACAGAGATCCAATAACTAAATTTATCGTAAGTAAAATTAACAAAAAATTTCGTGAAACTGGAAAGGTAAAAGATGCTGTACGTTCTGGCAGACCTAAAAGCGCAACAGATGGTGATAAGGCTCTGAGTGTTTTAACCAGTTTAGAAGAAAATCTGCACCATTCTATCAGAACATTAAGAAGAGAAAATGACGCCTCACACGTATCCGTAGACGAACTTTTAAAAACCGAAAAGTTTCGTCCATACAAAATTACTTTGGTGCAAGAACTATCTGAGGATGATCACGATAGACGCATGAATTTTGTGAAATCGTGATAAAACGTTGCAATACCAATCTAATTTTTGCTAATCAAATTATTTTTCTGACGAAGCAATTTTATTTTAATGGAAAAGTTAACATGCATAATTGTAGATATGAGGCTAGGGAAAATCCACATTGGATGCATGAAAATCATACCCACTTTCTCCAAAACATAGATCTTTGGTGTGGTATAAACGGTGCAAAAACAATCGGCCCCTTCCTCATGGAAAACACATTAACTGGAGGAAGATATTTGAATCTTCTAAGGTTCGAAATTGTCCCAACTATTGCTGAACTATTTCCGATTAACAATAAGTTCCTTACTTGACCTGCTATATTAAGTATTTAAATTTGATTTTTTTAGGTAATGGTGCAATAAATGATGAAATATCATTGCAGCAAAATGGTGCTCCACTACATATTGGTCGGAATGTTCGGAAATATTTATACAATATTTTTTTTTAATTATGTATTGGACGTAGGGTACAATAGAGAGAGGTAAGTTTTTAAAAATACCACTTTTTGTGAGGAAACCTTAATCATGTAGTAGATAAAACTAAGCCCAATGATCTCGATGATTTACAAGAGCGAAAAGAAATCGAATGTAGAAGAATCGAGCAGAGCGACATTATTGTTAATGTATTAAATGTTTGCTGCATTAGGTATTTCTTTTTTATATTGTATTGTGTCCGTTGTTTTTTACAACCTACTTTTAAAGTTAATATGTTGTTTTCTCTTACTCTTTTGGTAGCAAGATCAGGAATTTTTATCCTCACAGGCTACTTGAAAAGACCAAAAATTGCACCGTAACCCTAGATTGTTTACCCTCGAGAGTATGGTGAACAGGGCCCTTTTTTCTAACAGGCCAGGTAACCCGGGTCTACACCGGACCCCATAATCAGACAGGGGCCCCACGCTCGGTCTCACTACGCCCGAATGTGATATGGATGACCTTTTTAAATCACAATTTATTTTTTGGCCGTGTTTCATTTTTTTGCTGAGGACCATCATGCTCGGACTCGCTATGACTCACTAAATGAAAGCTTATAAAGATGACCTTTTATTTTAGTTTTTTAGTCATCCGCTATTTTTCGGTCCTCTTTTTTGTTTTTGCTGTTTATTTTCTCATTTATAGACATATTAAAATAATTGTATTTTAGCTTAAAAATACTTCCTGAAAGGAGTGGATAACCATAAACAAAAACAGGCCTCGGGGGTGAACGACATGAATGTCGAAAGAGTAACCAGATAGGACTCACTGCAGAAAGGGACTTTAAGATTAAGTTAAATAAAAAAAAATTGTCATACTTTACCTGAAAATCCAAATATACCAGAAAAGAGCAAAGTCACAGAGTCATAACGTTTTGCTGGCACAGGTCTTTTGTGTCTAAGTTCATTAGCTACACTTATCGGTAGTACGGAGTAGAGCAGCCTGTAAAAATATGTGTCAATTAATAATAAATTTAATACTAAATTTAAAAATACTCCAAATAATATTGAAATAAATATTGCTTATAATTTACAAAATTAAGTTTATAATTGCTTTTATCTAAGCTGCTCAACAAAAAAATCAGTAAATTTTTTTTACCCGGAACTTCCCTCGTTAGAAATATTTTCTTTAGGAATAGTAAAGTGTAAATCAATTTAGTTCAGTACATAGTTACACGAACATATCATATATATTGTCTTTTCAATTGATGAGCGATCATTATGTTGTCTTTGAATTTTTCTTACACTACTTTCCGAAACACCAGTGTAAAATGCAGCGCGTTCTGTTCGATTTTGAATTGGAATAGTCAAACTATTATTTTCAGCTTCTCTAGTACAGGCCTCTATAATGCTCGCAATCACTTCACGTGCACCGCTTCGAATTGTTTTTCCTCTTTTGTTCGCCATTGTTACTTCGAAATAATAATTCAAATTCAACGCAACGCATTTATATAGAAATGAAAACAAATGCTCGAAATGTATAGGCGCTATTGAAAATAGCTGGAAGCTTCTAGCGGCAAGTGCGTGGAGACTCTAGGCCCATCCCAATTACAAGTAGACCAGTGCAAAATTTACTAAATCCTCGATTAATTTTCCTGGCGCACTTTATAGGTGAAGCGGCAAACTATTACAACAAATAAAATAACATAAAATTTATTTGCGTACACAAATTTTAATTTTCCGCTTGCTTAAGACTATGAACCTTTATTCTAAGGACCACCCGGTTTTCTTTCGTGTCTGGCACTTTACTTATCTTTTAATTTTAATTAATTTGTAGTTATTATTCTTAATCTAATAAGAATATAGAACAGAGGAAACGGGTTTATATTTAAATTTAATTAATAAATCCTATTTACTCCTTATATCAATAACCAAAATTTGCATGTTTTTCCTTAGTTTCCTAAAAACTAATCTCATACATAATTTTTGTAGAGTTTTAAGCAATTTCAACTAAAATTAATTCTAAGGCGTGCCCCAAAAAAAATTGTTTTTTTTTAAACAACTTGCCGCATTGCAAAATACACTTTCCTGGTCATCTAGACGGTGACACATATTGCCGGTTCTTAGAGGAATTACCAGTTTTGCTTCAAAACATACCACTTATGTTAAGGAATTAAATGTGGCTCATACACAATGGCGGTCTGCAATCATAAACATCTAAATCGAGTTTACCCTAATAGGTAGATAGGTCATGGAGGACCGCATTTGTGGCCACCTATATCTCCCGACTTAAACAGTTTAGATTTCTTTTTATGACGATATCTGAAGTCTTTGGTTTACACAACATCTATGCATAATGTAGAGGACTTATTTTAATTAATTTGTAGGCATATTCATAATGTAATAAAAATAAAAAACAAAAAAAAATCAGTTTATATTTAAATTTAATTAATAAATCTTATTTACCCTTTACTTCAATAACTCAAAAATTTGCATGTTTTTCTATATTTTCCTAAAACCAATCTCATGCCTAGTTTTTTACAGTTTTAAGCAATTTCAACTAGAATTAAAATTGAGGTGTGCATCAAAATAGAATTTTTTTTTCTCAAAAATAATATACCGTATCGCAAAATACCAAGTAGCACTTTTTGTGTAGTTTTACTTGTCATAAATGCTAAAACCAGTAGGTTAATATACATAATTTCAAATACCTATGAGGTTGTGTCAAAATTAAATCGGATTAGCGCTCTTATGGAATCACTGAAAAAAATATAACTTTAACATCCTGTTTCTCAAAAATAGGGCATTTGGGAACAGACATTTATCATAAAGTTTTTTTTTTAAATGATCAAAGGAATTACTTTTGTAGAGTTTTGAACAATTCCAACTGCAACTATCATTGGACCAAAGTTGGTAAGCTCTGTCAAAGGCGTACATCGAAATATAATTTATATTTTTTTTCTCGTACACGACTTAATACAGTGGCGTACCACTGTTTAGGAAACAATTGAACATGGTTGTTACCCATATCCACACCCTTGGTTTAAATAAAAACTCTTTGATACTGCCAAAATAGAGGTTTTAAATATCTGTGACGTTGTACCAAATCTTAATCAAGTGGCTCCAGTTGTTATGGAATTACTAAACAAATTATATTTTTTTTTAAATGGTAAAAGCTTGTATTTCGAATCACCCTTTTCAATATTTACCCTACATTTAGGAACATCCTGTATAGTGTTATAACATTCACTATATATAATTGAGACGTAAAATTTCTTAGTAAACAAATGAGTTGTTAATTCATTTGTGCTGTACAAATAAATGAAAGTCGTTGACTTTTGTTTCATAACGACGCTAAGAAGAGATTGTTGTTTTCATAATTTTTTAATTACCGTTTTAATTAAGTGCGAATATAGTTGGCTCGTTACGTCACTAAGAGCTTTCTTATGTGAAGAAGTTAACCACCACAAAATACGTATAATTTTTTAATGCCATCGGTCTAGCAATGTTACGCAGTACCAAATTGGTTATTTATGTTTTGTAGTGAACTTGACTGTTAGTTAATATTAAAATCGATAATTATTATCGTTGCACAACAGAATGTGATATGTTTCACAGAAATTATACAGGGTGTCTAAAAATTTCGGTGCTGTATTTTGAGAGGCTATCCTACACACCGAAAAATTTTAAAAACCTCCGTAAGGGATGGCTTTCAGTAAATTTTCCTGAAAATTTGATTTGAAGTTTTCACATGCACAACTCCATCCTACGGCTAGTTTGCGATATGCAGGGAGTCAAAACTGGAATTTTGCCTGTTGCTTATACAGGGTGTTTCACAACTTATCCACGAAATTTTAACCACATATGTACTGTTACGAAAGAAGTTGATTTCTAAAAAAAAATGTAATAAAAGTTATAGTTCTGAGTGTCAACAACAAAATGAAAAATAAATATCTGTATTTTGCGCTCATCGTTGCGATATCACAACACTCATTAATAACTTCTTATAGCAAATGTTGTCCCAATCCACTAAAGAAAACAAAATACCAGGCATTTTTTGTTTTTTCATATTGATAAGAACATGTAAATAATGTTTAATCTGTATCGTCAGTGATCTGAATAAACAACGGTCGATTTTGGTGAATTTAAAAAAAGTATTTTGCGAGTTTATGTTTTTCGATATTTATTAAAAATGGCACATGTGTACAGTAATGAGGAGTTAGTGGATATTGTTTAAGCGTACGGAGAAGCAGGGCAAAATTCGCCAGCGGCTTCTTGTTTGTATGCAAACCGATTTCCGAATAGGCACATACCACATCCACAAACATTTACTTCAATTGTTTTACGTGCACGTGCTAGTGGAGATTTGCGCCCCAAAGGTGGGGTGGATGGGGGTCGGGTTCGTCTACAACGCGTTTTAAACGCCAAGAAGAATTTTTGCATATTGTGGAATAAAATCCAGGAATAAGCACAAGGAGGTTAGCCCAACAGGTACCAGAAGTCTCACATGCGACAGCGTGGCGCATATTACATGAAGCCCAACTGTACCCTTATCACGTCCAGACAGTCCAGGCGTTGCTACCCACAGATTACCCACTCAGAATAAGATTTTGTGAGTGGTTGTTGCAAAAAAATGCTCGAAATGCCCGTTTAACAGCTGATATTTTCGCCACCGATGAATCAATTTTTACTCATAATGGTATAACCAATCTTCACAATACACACGTTTAGTCCTTAGAAAATCCTCACGCAATAGTCCAGACAAACTTCCAACATCGTTTTTCTGTAAACATGTGGGCAGGTATTGTCGATGAACGTCTAATTGGACCGTTCATATCGCCAGATCGGATGGATGGTCACCAGTATTTGGAATTTCTTCGGAATAATTTGCCGGTCCTTCTTGAAGATGTGCCATTGGCGGTCCGAGCAAGGATGTGGTTTCTGCACGATGGAGCACCTCCGCATTTTCGTTTAGAAGTTCGTAATTTTTTGAATGAGGTACAGCAGATACGCTGGATCGGTAGGGGTGAACCAATTGCATGGCCTCCACGGCCTCCCGATCTAAATCCTCTGGACTTCTTTTTATGGGGATACTTGAAAAACGAGGTATACTCCAGTTCAGAATATTGAAGATCTGCGTGACCGAATCACAGTGGCTGCCGATAATTTGAGACTTCAAGCACAGCAGGAAGGAGGTGTATTTCAGTTAGTGCGCCGAAATTGGATTAGACGCGCCCAAGCTTGCATTGAAGCCAATGGAAACAATTTTGAACAGCTTTTATAGGTAAGTGAACTGGTAAACTGTATTATTTTATTATCTCGGGTTCTGTACGACTTTTATTACATTTTTTTTTTGAGAAATCAACTTCTTTCGTAACAGTGCATATTTGGTTAAAATTTTGTGGATAAGTTGTGAAACACCCTGTATACTTAATACGAGTTCAAATAAGTCACAAACTTAGAATACCTGAGGTTAGAAGTTACTGTACCGGGTGTACCACTAACAGGGCTGTATCTCGGAAATTCACCCAGTGAAGGTATATCAAAATTGACTTTATATAATCTCTGCTAAATTACGAATAATTTTTATTAAGGGTTTTTTTCTCTAGTTGTTCAAATAAAGAGTGGGGGAAAGGGCAAATGTTTGTTTTTTAAAACGGACATAAATTACATAATAATTAACCGATCTTGATAATTTTGGTCTTGTTGAAAAGAGCATTTATTAGGCTTTCACATGACGTATTAATTATATTGTTTTAAGTTTCGTTCCGATGCACTGTGGTCTCTTGTGTATGATAAGCGATGACAAAAATTAATTCTTGTAGTTACATGCTCAGATTTGTAAAAAAATTGTTTGAAAATAATTAGCATATATCTTACTGACCAGTTAGAATGAAATATGGCAATAAAGTCGCCTAGATTTTGTTTGGTCTTAATATTGGTTGCCATCTACTATTCGATAAAAAAATACTATAATAATTTTGATTATCTACATTTTACTTATTGTAATTATAAAGAAATCAGTTATTAGTAACAATATTAACAAATAAACCAACCATTGAACAAACAAGGCTATATTAGAAAAAAGAGTAGTCGAATAAATATATACACACATTTACTGTTTTAATTTTAATGTAGGCGAAGTAAATGGCTATTCACATTCCCAAACCAGATAAAGAAAAATAATTAAAACTTAAATAACAACACCTTATACTATTCATCTAACAAATCTAGAACTGATTTAGGAAAACTGCTTTTATTTTTTGGTGGCAATAACCTCGATTCTGTTATTAATGGATCTGAACTAAGTAATAGTCTATTTAAAAGATCCATATTACACTTTGGGCGAGACATTTTTCTAGTATGGTTTAGTCTAAAGCAGCAGCAGCTTCCTCTGATAGTTCTCCAATCGGTAATATGGCGTTTTCTATTACGTCAGCACTATGTATTAGCACTTTGTGAACTGTATGGGGAAGACTATACCAGGGATATTCAGCTACCAGTAGACTCGCAGTAGTAAAAGAAAACTCTTTAAACTTTATAATATTAATATTGTGATAAAATCCTTAAAATTATGATAAAATAGAGTTTCAGAGGATTTAAATGTTTAAAGAATTATTTCCGTCGTTGGAAGTAGAACACCTTTCTAAAAGAAATTTGTTTAGACCGAATTTGCCATTTTTTAAAATTTAATCTATACGAAAGATGGAGAAAATATTAAAAAAATCGTATATATGAATGTAAGGGTGATAAGCCAAACTCAAACGTGTCTGGACGAACTTGTTTTCCAAGAGACAAATCAATATCGTTCATTTCTTTCGGACTTGAGCCGCATATATAACATATGGCTACAGACGATTCACTTAAGCTGCTACAAACCTTTCCGTCCACCATAGTTAGCTGCAAATTGTGCCTTATTGAATAGCTCTTATCATTAGATGAAACTGCTGTGGACTTCAAGGACCTTACTTTGTCTTTGAAGTATTTTTTTTCATTAAGAGTCACCTCCTTGGTTCCTTTTTTGAATTGGAATCTAACCGATCTACAATACCGTGTGGACGAGGTTCGGGGATTTTTCCACACTATTTTTGCAGGATTACCTTCAAAAACAAGACGAAATGGTACATACGAAGTTACAAACAAACTTCCGCCTTGCATTGTTGAATTTTGAAATGATTGCTTGTATTCAGTATGACCAGTTCTGCGATCCGGTAATTTTAATATAATCTTGACTGGGGTAGCACTTTTTCTTTGACTTCAATACTTTTTGGTACGAAGGAAACATGTTGTCAATTTTGGAATTAATAAAACATTTTAATAATATATATTGATGTTTAGTAAGCTTAGCTTCGACAAGAAAAGATACGATTTCATAGAGATTAATTTTCTTGTGAATATTGTTGGTTGAAGGCCTTCCTAACATATTAATTGTAAACTGCAATTTTGGATGAAAATTGTTAAAGAGGGAGACTATTTCTGTTGTTTTATTTTTTGGTATTGCTAATAAACAATCATCCACGTACCTTTTAAAAAATAATATTGGTGCATTGGCTTTTTGTAGCACTGTTTCTTCTAGATATTCCATTACTATTTGGGCTGCGGTGGAAGAGATGGGTGAACCCATCTTCCGAAATAGGAAATGATGGCGCTATAAACTTTTTGGATTTAACATTACTAAGAGACCACAAATCAAATGTCATTAAAACTAACTGGTACACCAAAAAACCTGGTCCTCCCGCTACCTTAATTATAATTCCAGTCACCCAAAATGTCAAAAAAACTCCATGATGATAGGATTAGTTGATCGTTCACTAACACTAACATAACCTATATACCGAGTTGACATTCTAAATAAAGTTAAAAACACTCTCTTAAAAAATCTTTTCTGATTAAAAGCCATTGAACGAATTATAAAGCGAAGAACCCATAAATTATACAATGGCACAAAACATATTGTAAATAATCCTGACAACAATAAAACCACTACATATATATCTTTGCCATACACTGAAGGCCTTTCTGAAAAGATTAAACACATTCTCGGTAAACACGATATAACCGTATGCCACAAATCTAACAATACCCTTAAATCTTTATATACACCACTAAAAAGTCAGACACCAATTAAAAAACAATCAAACGTAATTTACAGCATTCCCTGCCTAAACTGCCCCAAAAAATATATAGGTATGACCACAGAATACCTATCAAATAGACTAAAGTGAATAAATATACAAAAAATGCTTCCACAGCACTACATAAACACGAAAGAGATATGGAACATGAATTTGATTTTTCGGGTACAACGGTCTTATCAAAAGAACAACATTACCATAAACTGACATTCAAAGAAATGGTCGAGATAAAAAAAGAAAACAATACAGTAAACGATCGGAAAGACATTGATAATCTCAGCCAAATATATCACAGTCTAATTTAATTCAATTGTTATAAATTATTTCCATCAATCATAAATACATACTGTATACTGTCGGACTCACACACATACTTTTAAAACAACCCGTATCCACCAATTGTGTCTACAATGTAAATATAATCAAAAAAACTAAATGATATATATAAAAAAAACAATAGACAATTCTTTAACCAGTGTATCACTTACCTCCACACCGCCAAGCAAGGCAAAATAACATCTTTCTCAAGGTATGTACTGTACTGTTTTAACTAAATGTTTTAATAATTTTAATGCGTGCCGTTATACCTAATTGTTTTTATTTTTTAACTTGCATATATACACTTTCTGTATTTAATTTTTAGATGTGCAGAAATAAATATTTTGAAAAAGCCTGAAATGGACAAAATGGACAGGCGAAATGTCAATTAAAGTTTTTTGTTTCAATCCACTAACCTAATCCCAAAAAAGTACATTATATTTATAAATTGTAAGGTTCAAGAAGAGAAATATAAAAAAATATATATATATATATATATATATATATATATATATATATATATATATATATATATATATATATATATATATATATATATATATATATATATATATATATATATATATATATATATATATATATATATATATATATATATATATATATATATATATATATATATATATATATATATATAATATATATATATATACAGGGTGATTCACGTTCAGTGTCCTATTAAAAGTTCTGGAGAACTATAAAAGGGATTTTTTTCAAATTCGGCATACGGACATAATAGGTAATAATCTATATTTTAAAAATATTTTCGCAAGTGCAGCGTTGCCACATCTCTCCAAAACCAATAGCAACATTGAAATTTCAAATAGAACACCCTATATTTTATTGCAGTTTCTGATTCTACGCACGATTTTAAGTAACTTTTGTTAACATCTTCCTATACTTATCTCCTACCATTTTCTCTAAAAAATTAATTTATGATTTTTTTTTAGAAAATCACCACGTTAATAAAATTCCATATTTACTATATGTTAGAATAGCGATATAACATACAGGGTGTCGTATAAAAAGGGCATTTTTATCGAAATTTAGTAATGGTGAAAACTCATTTATTTTAAAAACAACACCCTGTATTTTATGGTATCTTTAAATAAACCAATACCTTACCTACAATATTTCCATATATGTTCCTATACCCATCTCCCACCATTTTTTTGATATCAGCCAACTTTGAATATTTTCCTGTTTTCAAAGACTACCATAACAAAACCACCCGCTTAACGAATAACTTAGCTTGGTAGGCCATGGAAGGTTTTGTTTACTTCTTCCTGACATCCTTTTGACATTAACAGAAAGTTTTCAATTGATGCTCCGTAAAAATGGAAAACGCAATTGAATATTCCAATATTGATATTTTAAATTTATTTACATGCATGGAGAGTGTAACAAAGTTATTTCAAGAACCTGCAGAAAATTTAACGAGATGTATCCTCATTTATCTCCTATGCACAGGAAAAAATTTAGAAGGTACTAAATGCAATAATAGTTTTTATTTCCTTAAAAATCAATTTATGTTGCTGAAACAACAGGAGGTTGTCAGTATTAACGTGCATAACATAATATTTTGATGATGGTCCTTGGACTATGATTATACACATTAATACTGACATCCTCTCTTTTGGTACAATTCTTTCGTACGTGTACACAGCATTTTAGGCTTTCTATTTATTTTGCCTTCATATTTCAGAATGAAGCAAATTTTAAAAATCACGGCAAAATTATAAAACATAGATCATACACAAAACTACAAACTGATAATGAAATAAATGTACTTGGATATTTTAACGTTTACCCTCAAGCATCAAGTAGAAGTGCTGAAATAGATCTAGGACTTTCATATTCAACAATTCAACGTATTCTAAGCAAACATAACATTCAACCATTTAAATTTATCACCCAGCAAGGCCTTTTACCAGAAGATTTTCAGAGACGTACTGAATTTTGCGAAATAGTTCTAACTAAAATTGAGGAAGACCCACTATTTTTGAAAAAAATTATCTGGACTGACGAGTCAAAATTTACGAGGGAAGGAATATTTAATAGACGAAATAGTCATTTTTGGGCGGCTGAAAACCCAAAATTGGTTATAGAACGAAGATTTCAGTTTCAATTCGGGTTTAATGTTTTTTGCTTACTGATGGACAATAGATTTGCTTATTGTATCTACGATGAAAATTTAACTTCGAATAAATATCTGGATATTTTAAGAACTACAGTTAATGAGTTTTTGGATGAGTTACCACTACAATTATTGATTTCTTGCTGGTACCAACTGGATAGGGCTCCTGCACATTGCAGCAATGAAGTGAGTCAAGAATTATATGGAATGTTCGAAGATAGGTGGTTCAGACGTTTGGGACCATGGGATTGGCCACCTCGGTCTCCGGGCCTAACTCCCCTAGATTCTTACCTTTGGAGAGCCATCAAATCATTCTTTTGCTAAAAATTAACGATTATGTATTATTTGTTTGTTTAACTATCACTTATAATATCTAACGCCTAGGTTACAAATTGTATTTAAAAAAATACATTTTGAATTATTCACCGTATTTAAAACTGCCTGTTTATTTCAAATATTTGTCATTACGAGGTAAATAAAACCTTACGTGGCCTAACTAGTTAAGTGATTAGCTATGCAGGTGCCGAGGCGAGTGCTTTTGTTGTGGATGGTCTTTGAAAACAGGAAAATATTCAAAGTTGGCTTGTATCTAAAAAATGGTGGGAGATGGGTATAGGGACATATATGGAAATATTGTAGGTAAGGTATTGGTTTATTCGAAGATACCATAAAATACAGGGTTACTAAATTTCGATAAAAATGCCTTTTTTATACGACACCCTGTATGATAGATCGCTATTCTAACATATAGTTATTTTAAATATATGCACTCTCTAACCCAGAAAAAAAATCTAGTAATTATCTAGCTTACGCAGGTAAATATGGAATTTTATTAACGTGGTGATTTTCTAAAAAAAATCATAAATTAATTTTTTTAGAGAAAATGGTAGGAGATAAGTATAGAAAGACAAAAGTTACTTAAAATCGTGCGCAGAATCAGAAACTGCAATAAAATATAGGGAGTTCTATTTGAAATTTCAATGTTGCTATTGGTTTCGGAGAGATGTGGCAACGCTGCACTTGCAAAAATATTTTTAAAATATAGATTATTACCTATTATGTCCGTATGCCGAATTTGAAAAAAATCCCTTTTATAGTTCTCCAGAACTTTTAATAGAACACTCAACGTGAATCACCCTGTATATATAGCCTGTATTTTTCGCATGCATGGCCCTTAGTTTAAGACTGAAGTTTGAAGAAATCGGATAAGTAGTTTTTTAGCTGTGCCGCGAACACGCAGATTGACTGACAGACATACCTACAAACAGACGGAATTGAGAAAACTTGTTTTTCAGGCATCTAGAGTAATGATCTGAAAAAATCTCGAGGGCAGTAATAACTAATTATCTTGTGTTTTTAACAAAAGTGTATAATATTTTTGGAAAATAAATTTTTGTTGTTATCACAATACAAAAAAAAAACAAGTTTTCTTTGCACAGGGGTGGCCCGCATTTAAAGAAATGACACTGTATAAGTGGTTAGATTTTTAGGTCAAGCAGGACTCATAATTTTTGGTGGTTGATAAAAAAATTTCACTTTCGTTAAGTGGCTGTATAAACAGAACATATTCTGATTGTTCCACTGATTCGAACCGCCTTCCGACTTTATTAAGGCGCTTGCCAATTTGTGTATTTTTGTTTTTGACAACCAAAAAATTTTAACCAAATACATATTTAGCGAATTTTCTTATCTAGTCCCTCGGCATTTAATATATAAAATAATATTAAGTGGCTATCTTAATAATATTGCCTAATATAATAAAAAAAAAATTTCTTTTTCCCTGTATATTTGTAAATAGCCCATCGAGATTTAATAGCTCGACAAAAGAATCACACAACATTTTGGTATTCACTGTGTTTTCTGATTTAATTCATAATGTTGGTGACCTTTGGACCCGCACGATAAGACCGCATTCGACCATAATTGAGATTTCGAAGTGTTAACAAGCTGACATTGACAAGTTTAAAGTTACCTTACCTACGATTGTTAGGTATAATCAGTGTTTACCTGTGATACCTGTAACCTGCGTTTTGAATAAAAGGAGTGCATTCAGAAACTCCGTGTTTGTTTACCGGCCATTCTAGAACAGTACTGTAATCGTCTAAAAATCGCCTAGAGAGATTTTGCGTTTGAGCTTTACGTTTTAAGGTCCCTAGGTGCCGAAAAACATGTTTTCTCGATTCCGTCGTTCTGTCTGTCTGTTTGCGGCATAGCTAAAAACTACTAAATCGATTGACTTCAAAGTTTGGTAAAATATTAAGGATCACATGGGGATGACCTGGTAACATTTTGTTAAAAATGCAATATGGTGAAACAAAATGGCGGCCAAATAAAATCACCCTTACAGGTTTTACATATCTACAAATTACAGCGGCCTTTGCTCCCAAAATAGCCATTTACCTAACACGTGCGGAAAATTAATTTTGACATGCGGAAATAAGTACATAATTCGTAGTGATTTAATAGTTTTTATTAAACTATAACAAACAAACTGTTATATATTTAAAAGTAACTAACTATTTGGAAAAGGGCAGTTACTACATAGAGCTATAAAAATTGTTTAAAAAAATTATTCTGTGTTGTAATTAACTGTAATTAATAAATTGACAATTATAGGCATTATTAACTAAATTGGCAGCATTTTGATGCTGGCAATAACGTTGACACTTTTTCTTCCTAACTTGTCATACTGGTGCTGATTAACTGGTCCATTGTTGTCAGCCATACAATAACGTTGACACTTTTTCTTCCTAACTTGTCATACTGGTGCTGATTAACTGGTCCATTGTTGTCAGCCATACTTTCAATTTCATACACGAAACTTGTAGGAGGCAAGGGCGAAGGCGGGGGCGAATTTTCCTTGAAACCTTCTCCTGTAGGACAGAATTTGGTTGGCCATAGGTTCTCGGTTCTCCATGGGATCGTCTACATATGATTCTGCAATTTTTGTCGATTGCCATCCCCCGAGACGTTTTAAATTAGTACTATACGTACATACAACATAGTAGCCGAAGAGTGTCTATAACAGTGTCCAGTAAAGGTCTCTGGATTTGGAAGTCTCAAAAAAGCAGCCACGTCTTACCAAACTTATTAATGGCAACAGTTTGATTAGTACATTTGCCTTTTTCGAAACTGACAAAAACCTTGGATGCGGTGTACTTTTGGGATGCAGCAGAGACATGTACTTCTTGATTAAATTAAGATTTTTTTCTTCAGTTATACGAAAGCTTCTAGTCTGGCGAGTCTTGCTGTCTGGTATCGTCAGGTGTAATGCTTTTTTAACATGTTCGTGGTTTAAAATTTTAGACTTTTCTGGTCTAAAACCTACCATTTTCTTTTTTAAATAAGCAATCAATTTAAAATGCCTGCTAATAACAACTTAATTTTTAGAATAGATTTTATCTTTGAGTACTTGGCCCACATTGCAGAAGGTTGAGAATTCTTTGAAATATCTTAAAACTAGAGGCACCTCTTCTTTACTAATGTTGTTGATTTTCTTGTTGGCGCACTATTTTATGAACTTTTCGTACTCCTGAATGTATCTGACTTTGGATTTTTCTGGAAGCAAATCCAAATCTACGTCTTTTCCTGCGTTCATACTTAATATGTATTCTGGAACCCCGTCTTGCATGGCCAGATTGTCAAATTCACTTAAACTCATTGTAGTAATGCAAAATTACAGAAAAAACGCACATATAAAAGCAATTAACGACAAATAAATATGTCGAATGTCAGTTTGTTGATTTCTAACAATTGACTTTAATGTAATATGTATAATAGCAGAAATATATAACTTCTGCAGGTGCAAAACGGCTTACAAGAAGAATGCTTTCGATTATGTCACAGGGTACCCTCCTACGATCATGATTTTCTGGGCCTCTACCCTCATCAGGCAGGCTTGTACCCAGGGAGATCTGAAATAACAGATTGCTCGATTTGACAAAATCGAAAACGAAACGTCTATCACACTGAAACAGTACTACAAGTTAAATGTAACATTTAGCACCACCTATCGGGGCTCCGGTGATATCCGGCTGCAAACCCGTAGGTAATTTAAAAAGCATGCACTAGCACCATCATGCGGAGAGTAGATACTAAAAATTGATAAAAATGCGCTCTCACACATCTTTATCAAAAGTTCTTGGCCGGAAAAGATATATGTATAATAGCAGAAATATATAACTTCTGCAGTGCAAAATAAAGAAGAATGCTTTTTATGTCACAGGGTACCCTCCTGCGATCATGATCTCTGGGCCTCAACCCTCAACACAATGGAGATCTGAAATAACAGATTGCTCGATATGACAAAATCGAAAACGAAACGTCTATCACACTGAAACAGTACTACAAGTTAAATGTATGAGTAAATACTAAAAATCGATAAAAATGCGCTCTCACACATCTTTATCAAAAGTTCTTGGCCGGAAAAGATATATGTATAATAGCAGAAATATATAACTTCTGCAGGTGCAGTTATAAGTTAATACATAATAAATTAATTTTGAAATATTACGCGAGAAAAATTTTTTCACACAGTGCGGGAAAACCAATTTTCCGCCTGAATATCGGTGCGGAAAACTAATTTTTCCGCGAAAATGTACCTCAGATTTTGCCCAAAAATCAAATGTTACATACATAGGAATAAACTGGTAATATTTTTGGTACGAATCCAAGCTAGCAAAACAAAATGGCGGCTAAAATATAATGTTTAAAAAATAAGCCTAAAAAACTACTTATTAGACGAATTCTAAATTCTGTGCAAGTAGTTATTAAGTGTGACATAGAGATAAACTGGTAAAATAATCGTACGAATTCAAGGTAACGGAACAACAAAATGGCGGCAGAGTAAAATGTTTCATCTTATTCAATTGGCTCAGATGTTTGCAGAAAAACTAAATGTGATATAGAGACAAGTTGGTACAACATAACTAAAAACTGTTAAAGTATTGGTATAAATCCATCTGGCCTAATAAAAAACCTTCTCCTTAATGCACACTATTAACTTATGAAATCCATAAAAAAACAATAATTGTAATCATTATTTAATGTTTTTTCGATATGTTTATTTTGAGAAATAATATTAAGTCGACTATTAAAATATACTCTGACGTGAAATAAGAAACTTATTTTTTTTTAGAAATAAAAAGAGGAAATGTTAATTAACCAAACAAGACACACTTTTACCAAAGACCTTTTACCTGTTTCGTAATTAGTATTGAAACGAGATAGGTACTTTCGATACTTTAAAATAGGTATTGATTTATTCTTGTAATATTTGCTTTTTCTTGTGAATACAGGAAACATAAAGCAGATAACAAGCTGTGTAATTTCTTCAAACAACGTTGTAACTATAGTAATTACAATTACAACACTACTCACGCTGGTACTTCTAAAAGTGACAATTATCAATAGAATTTAAATAACTGGAACTGAAAATCTTTATATTATGCAAATATTATGTTTAAGGTAAATTTTAACATGAGGAATTTAATTGAATTAATACTCACTTTTCTTTTATCTGGAATATTAAAATGACGACACTACTTGTTATTTAGCTTTAGGTTGGAAAATATTATTACATAGGGGAGCCAATTGAAGTTTTATGTTGCCACGAGGTACAATTATATGGAAATAATTTTCTAGTAAAATTCATTTAGCTTGGAGATTTATAGGATAAGAGTCTACAATTTATTTTCCTAATTTCGGCTATAATATCGTAACCTTGCAATCAAGATATACGTAGTCAATTAAGAAATCACGGTTCTTGGGATTAGACCATGTCAAAATGGAACAACTATCCGACGTTTTGCCTTCTATTGCACGAGGCATCTTCAGGAATCTTTACTACACGAGATCTGAACAACGAATGAGCTCGGGAAAATTCAGGCGGGCTTTTATACCCGACTTGTGCTCGCCGAACCGTAACTCTGTGTTAAGATCGGTTTCCACGTGTGATGTAGGCCGTAACCCGTATCTCTATTGAAATTTTTTGTATGTTTAAATATTTCAATAGATTCTCTAACTTTTCGTTTATAAAAACCTGGAACCGATGCTAGAACCCTGGTTTCCTTCCATTTATGAAATGGCCAGTGTTATGCCGGTGTTCAGCTAAAGCAGATTAAACAATTAGTTTCTTTTTAATACACCGTTCATGTTCCTTAAGTCTAGGTGATATTGAGCGTCCTGTTTCTCCCACACATACTTCTCCACAGGAGCAAGAAGGTTTATATGCGCCTTCTGTTTGGAAAGGTACAATAACTTTCGGGGATCGCAAGCTTGTCCAATCTTCCTACGTGTATTGAAGATTGTACATATGTTGGACCGCCGCAGTAATCGTCCTATTTTGTCTGTAGTGTTATGTATGTAGGGAAGAACAACACTACCTAACGGTGGCTCTTTATCGTTCTCCTCTGGCGGAGTTATACTACTATATCTTTTAATTGAACGCGTAATATCTTCAGTGCAATAACCATTCTCTCTGAGAGCTTTGGTCAGTTTTGATGTTTGCGATGTTCGAGAATCTTGATCAGAAATCGAAATAGCTCTGAATACTAATGAATTGAAAACCTATTTCTTTTGTCCTGGATGGTGATGGGAATTTGCATTTAAATATCTATTGGTATGCGTGGGTTTTCTAGACACAGAATATCCTAATGTACCATTTTCCTTCCTTTGAACACATACATCTAGAAAGGGAATTGTTCCATTAGATTCAATTTCCATCGTGAAGTTAATTATGATGTTGTTGATTAAGGTGGTCCAGAAATATAAGCAGATTATCCTGTCCATGAGGACAAACAGCAAAAGTATCTACATATCTGAACCAGTGTTTTGCTTTTACTGGACGGATGTTAGAGCAATATTCTCAAAGGCTTCCATAAAGATATTCGATACCACAGGTGGCAGAGGAGATCCTATAGCTGCCCTTGAAGTTTGTTCATAAAAAGTTCCTTGAAAAATGAAATAAGTAGATGTAAGACAAGCTTCCACTAGGTATATGAAATTCTCATCAAGATTATTATTATCAAGTATGTCTGATATAATAGAAATTGTGTCGTTGACAGCAAGATTTGTGTATATTGATTCTGCATCGAAACTGAGCAAAATATCTTCGGGATCCAACTGGATTGCCTTAAGTTTTTCCATGTCCAAGTGTGCAGAGTTTTTGATAAAAGAATCTGTTTTTCTAGTAAATATATTCAGAAAATTTGAAAGATATTTACCTAGTTTGTATGTGGGCGAGCAGTTGTATATCTTCGGAAGACCGTAGAACCTGGGAATCTTGGAGCTGCTTGGTTTTAATGGTTTCTTTTCCGCTAGTGGTAGACTGGATGCATTGATCAGATTGGTAACGCGTCTTTCGATTCTACTTGTGAGGTGTTATTTTTATTATACACATATAGTTAAAAATTTTATATCATCCATTATTTGCAAATACAAACAAAATCAATACAAAAATATTATTCTATAAAACACGTACCTTCTTTAATTAGCAAGCCATCGAAGGGATTAAAGAAGAAAATGTTATGAAAAATTTTCACTGGTTTTTCTAACAATTTTTGGTTTATTTTGAGTCGGAAATTTTTTAAACAAAAATCACCACAATTACTTCGTCTGTTGGAGTCTTTACCGTATCTATACTATATAAGAATATGATATTGCGATGTTTTTAGTTACAGTCTATTAGTTATTAATTATTGAACCAAAAAACTAAACATTTTTGGATTTTAGTTACTTTCAATAATTAAACATAAAAACCGATTTGTAAATTTACAAAGATCACAATATCAAAATCCTATATAGTATAGTTGTGATAAAGTGTCTCTCTTTGAAAACAGGGTAGCAATTTACGGTTTTCGACATGTAAAGTGGAATTTCGCTACTAGAATTTCTAAATTTGGGAAATTGTCTTTTTATGGTTATTTATATCATTTTTTAAATGACTATTTCACTAGTATCATTGTTATAAGAATATATACAATGCTAGTATAAAATAATTGATTATAGAAAAATTATTTTTTGCATGCATTAATTTGCCCCCAAACATATATTTTTTGATTTATTTTGTCAAAACAAATAATTTACGAATATTAGTTATTTTGCTACTTCACTTTACAGATCGAGAGCGAGAGTCTCGATAGTCTCGATAGGTAAGTCTAGTAAGTCTTGGTCTCGGTCTCGAAATACTTTTTCAAGTCTCGGTCTCGGTCTCGTTTTGAGACCGAGACCGAGACTAGTCTCGTGGTCTCGCGAACCCCTAGGTTATTTGTAGATACACTTTTGTTTTCTGAAAGTATCACCTTCCATGATTTTTTCAGATCTTTACGTTTCAGTCTTCACGATTTTTTCAGAGCGTTCGTATGTCTGTCTGTCGGCCTGTGTTTTCGAGCAATAGCTAAAAAACTACTTACCCAATTGACCTCAAATTTTGGTCAAAAATTAAGCGTCATATGGGGATATCACGGTAATATTTTCGTAAAAATCCAGTATGACAAAACAAAACGGTGGCCTAGTGAAATCAATGACATCATATATTATATAGAAATCAACTAGTCAAATTTTGGTACAAATCCATGATGGCCGAACAAAATGGCGGCTTAATAAAATATTTAAACATTCAGCCTGAAAAGCTACTTAATGGACTAATTTAAAATTGTGTGCCATAACTAATTGTGGTATAGAGATGAATTAGTAAAACTGTGTTACTAATTCAATATCTCATCAGATCGACTTCAAATTTTGATCAAAAATTAAAAGTCATATGGGGATAACCTGATAAAATTTTGGCAAAAATCCAGTATGCTGAAACAAGATGGCGGCCTAGTGAAAAGTTGAAACAATTTATACTAAGAAATTAGTTATCCAATTTCCTCAAATTTTGCACATAAGTCAAGAGTTATATAGAAATGAACTTGTAACTTTTGAATATAAGATAAGACAAAATGGTAGCCTAATAAAATATTTAAAAAATCTAATACTTCTTATTAATTTCAAATTTTGTGCAAGCATTAAAATTTGTGGTACGAATTCAAGATGTCTTAATAAAATGGCGGTCAAATAATTTTTACTTCCATTGTAAAAGAGATGTATTGTAATAGTGAAAAAATCACACTCCGAGAATTTTTCACATTTTTTGATTTCAGGGTCCCTACATGTCGAAAAACATGTTTTCTCAATTCCGTCGGTCTGTCTGTTCGCGGTGTAGCTAGAAAACTACTTACCCGCTTGACTTCAAATTTTGGCTAAAAATTAACAGTCATATAAAGATGATCAACATTTTGATAAAAATCAAAAGTGGCAATACAAAATGCAGGCCTAGTGAATTTTGAAGGAGTCAACTTGCAAAATTTTGGAACGAATTGGAGGTGACGGAAAAAAATGGCGGATTAATAAAATATTTAAAAATTCAGTCTGAAAAACACCTTAGTAGACTGGAATTGTGTGCCATAACTAATTGCGGTATAGAGATGATAGAAATATGAAATGATCTGTGGTACTAACTCTAGATGGCGCACACTGGAACGGTTTAATATAAAATCAGAGACATAGAGGGCAGAACTATGTTTATATTTTTACTATTTAACTTGCACATATATTTAGAAAAAAGTTCAATTATTATTATCTTATTGTAATTTTCGAATATAAATATCCTAATTCGTTACATTTTTGCTTCAAGTGTAACTTATCACGAATTTCGATATATTTTATTTAAATATGCTGCCAACAAATAGCAAATATAAAAAAAACTTTAAGTAAAATTTGAAACTAGTGAATATTTTTGTTACATAATTGCCAAACCTTAGTTAATGTTTTCTAAAATGTTTGCATTAACATATCGTTTTGTTTGTCAGAAAAATGCTAATAACATTAACAAACTAGATAAAAACACACAAGCATCAAAGTTTTGGAACTAGAAATAGTGAGATTCGACAGGATTCACTCTACCATTAATATCCATATAATTGCTGTAGTATAGTAATCGCGAAAGGATAACATTTATCTGCTACGGTCTGCTATCAAAGTAGCCATGAATAAATAAAAGTTGAGCGTATAGACAAAACGTTATTTTTTGATAGTTGATAGAGCAAACGTATTTGTGTTGTCAAATAAATTTTCTAATGCTTTTAGAATCTTAAATTTTTTGATAATTTCACAATGCAGATCAATTTAAAGTGTTTTTCTTTGGTAAAACTAAGATATTCAATAATTTTACTACTATGATCACTGCAATATTTCTTTAAGGTAGTTGATATGGATTTCATTAAAACAAATCGTGACGTGATTTCTGATACGGAAAGACGACAATATGGGTTTTAAAAATGGTTCAACCGCTGTTAAGAAAGTAAAAGAGCTGGCTAATACTGATAATTTATATCTGGGAGTAAAAAAAAAAAAGAAATTTCTGCGGGAAATTATATTCGAAGTGGACCATGTTCTGTAGAGCCGAGTCACGTTTTATAGAACAAAATAAGAAATGGTTAGACTAGCCCAGAGTTTTCGGCTAACCATTTTAAAAGTATTATATATTATATAATATAATATATTATATAATTATTATATTAAAGGTATTATATTATTAGGTGGTGCCTGCGTTAATTCAAGAAAAAAATTCAATTCTCTAAGTGAGAGTCAAAACACGAAATATGTGCGAAATTTTCCAAGGGAACATATAAGCTTTGTAGCGCAAAAACAATTTAAATCTAAAGATGCTCAGTTTGTCGTAGATTTTTTTAAGGAAAACATCCAGAACACACTAAACGTATAAGAAAATTTTGTGAAAGCTTAGGAAAACACGAAAAACAGTGTATAAGCGAAGCGAGAAGAAGCATTAAACCTCCTGGTCACTTCAAAGTTAACACAATGTTAATACAATTTTATTCGGCATGTAACTACAGAAATAGGACGTGAGTGCTTTCTAAGTTTCTACCAGATTCAAAAAGATAAAAATGAATGTTATCCCAGCAAGTAAGCAATAAAAATAACTGATACATCGGTTGATATAAATCTACAGAGTTTTTAAGACAAAACTTCTGAACGTCTTCTTCAAGTTGTAGATCAAAAACAGTTTACTAATTTGGTTTTAATTTCCAAATGGGGTTTTCATGGAGCTTTCGACCAAACACAGTACAAAATTTCATTTAATAATGAACTTAGTGATGACAGAAGTTTATTTATTTGTTGTTTGGTTCCTATTAAATTATATGATTCGGTCATCGGTACAGTTATATGAAATAATGATAAACCATCGTCAACAAGAATGTGCCGGCCAATTTCATTACAATTTGCGAAGGAGACTAACGAAATCATCAATGGCACAATTGTCTGACAGTGATTGACGGAAAAATTTGCAATACAATTTCAAAAACGCAATCTTCAATGAGATGTTACATGTCAAGCCTCGCCCAAGGAAATGAACAACTTACGAACAATTAATACTAGAGTTATTAATGAAAACTGTTACTCATACGCAATGTCATCGTTGCATGCTTAGATTCGGTGTTTTGAATGTCTACTACATATATCTCATAATATTCCATTTAAAACATGGTCTGTTCGAAACCCTGAATCCAAACTGCAACGAGATAACAGAAAAAAAGAGATTCGAAACAAATTTTGAAGCAAGTTAGGCTTATTAGTTGATATTGTGAGACAAGGAAAGGGTACTAGCAATGATGGAAATACAGCTAGAATTCAAATTATCAACTTTCCTCTGAAATAACAAATCTAGATATTAATCTCGTACAAAGAATTTATGTCATTCTTCAAACAATATCTTCAGGGCAAAAAATAAATTTAGGAAAATTTAAAAATTACACATATCAGACTGCAGAATTATATGTCAATTTATATAACTGTTATTACGTGCCTGCTTCGATGTATAAACTACTTATGCATGAAGCAGAGATAATCCAACAAGCTATCGTTCCAATTGGCCTTCTGGGTGAAGACGCACAGGAAGCCAATCATAAATTTATTCGAGACTACAGAGAGAATTATTCCAGAAAAATTTCAAGAATAGCAAACAACGAGGATATTATTCATAATATGTTACTCCAATCCGATCCAGTAATTTCGAGTTTACGGTCAAATAAGACAGATAAATACAATGATACGATGTCCCATATGACGCTTAATTTTTTGCCTGAAGCTTTAGAACTTTTAGAGTAATTTATTTTACTTCAAACAGGCAAATTATAGCAAATATGTCGCTAAAAGTCGTTGCATAGTAGAAAGACATTGTGAGAAATTCTTTTGAATTGATACGGACTTTTAAAAAACTGTATTAAATATTCTTACTGTTTTTAAGAAAATCGAACAATACTTTCGTTAACACCCAGTATAGATTGTAAAAAATTTCTTTAGATAGTATTTTTCTTTATAAAACTTCTTCTTATTTTTCACCTCTACGTTTTATACGGATTATTTTTATGCAAAATTTGATTTAAGACCCATCAGTTTAGCCTTTGCGTTGTCTGTCAGTCAGTTGCAAGAATTTTATTAATTAGATTTTAGTTTTCACACTCTTTAGTATTAATTGCTCTTAATGTTTTTTTCCAGTCCGCAAAATATTGTTTACATCAAACATATATTTAAACTTTGTCTATATTCTAACATTTATACAGTAAGTTGAAACAATTAAAATTAAAAAATAAAACCAAATTAGTAAACTAAACATTGCTACAGCCTGCAGTTTTCACTTATTAATATCCCAGAGAAACTAATATAAATTATATAACCTACCAACTTACATAGTTATTATTACACTTTCCTATTCTTAATGCTTCCATGCTGTTAATTTAAGGTATAAATAATATTATTAAAGTAGTATAATAGAGCAAAAAAAATTGTACATTTAATAAAAATTAAAACACCCAGTATATATGTTACACTCTAATGTGTAAAAAAACTTCAATTTGCAGAAAAACATGGTCAATCACATGTGTTTTATTTAACTTTATTTTAAGTGAAACTATCGAAAAATTAATTAATGTCAAGAATTGGGCTTTGAAGTTATTAACTATACATTTGCCGTTGCGAAAATTACTTGCTTAGTATCACGGCAATTTATATTCAGGAATGTATACTGTTTTTCTTTAAAAATAGATCTTTATTTGAAAGAAAATGAGTCACAAACTGCATATACCACGAGAACAATGAATTATACTTACCCAAGACACAGACTGGCCATGACAAAAAAATGCGCATATTATCAATTTTTAAAGGTTTACTTTAAAGCTTTTGGCTACACCCATATTATTCAATATATTATTTGACTATCTACAAAGTACAATCCTAAGACAAAGCTCCTTGTCTTAAAAGAAAAAAAATAATTTAAACCTGTTTTGAATGTGAAAATATTAAAAATAAATAACTACCAAGTTTGTCTACACCTCGGTCTACACGTAACCTATCAATGGGCCTTTCTATTTAAACACACTATCGAATATTTTTAATAACTGCCAGCTTCTTCTGTACCGCTCTTTATAAAAAAAATGCACGTTTATTATACCCTGTACAAATGGCATATGGAGTATTTAAGCTTCTACAAGACACCTTACTGAAACTAGAAAGTTAATCAATTAAACTAAAAAAAATATCTAAAAAGCCCTACTAGTTAAGAGGTTACGTAAGTTTCAAATTAACCTAAAATTTAACCTATTGACTTCAAATGTCTCCTAGTTTATCTTGTCCTCTTGTTACCTTTATTTGCAGACACACTGCATAAACATAATATTAAACATTATATTTTTCTAAATTAAAATATTTTTAAATCGGTTTTTTTCGAATTAAATACTATTTTTCTGTAACAAAAGGAGCTATAAGTAGCTTGTCCTATAATAAGTGACTAGATCCAAAGATCGCCAATATTAGAGTATAGTAAAAAATTAAACATTACAACTTTGACAAAATATTAATTTACTATCTTAAAATAGGCAATTCTATATATTTAAAATTTATTTGTGGATTTATTTATGAAATTAAATCAATTTCGAAAGCAACAGTGTTACTTAAGCAGATATTAAATTTCATATTGTACATTTCTTCGATTGATTGTATAACTATTGCATTATACACAGCAAGGAATATCATTTGGAGCGTAAAAGATATGTGGACATAATAAATAAATTAATACCACATGTAATGATTTAACCACAAAATATCGAATTGCTTCAAATGTACCAGAAAGATTAATTGCTGTTGTTGATTCAATCAAATCAATAATTTTGTGTCATATTAACTCGACTTTCAATAAATATGTAAATGTATCTTGTTTAAAATTGTGCAATTGTTTAAATTAATTTCTCTCTGGCAATATTTTAAAAACATTTTTAAACCGAGAAGAGAACGTGATAAATAAAGACTGTTAAAAGCCACTATATTTGTTTTTATTGTTTTAAACCTTCAATATATGATAGTGATGTATTTTTCACGCTAAGCCCTGGCTTTTTAACTACTTTAGAGCGATCTTTTTACACAGTCTATATAATTAGGTCAATGAATAGAGCAAAAAACCAGTGATTTGTTGTCAAATATTGCAACCGGAGACCGAGTACTCCATTACACTGAAGGTAGCCCATAGTAATATTCGACTATGTTTTCCACTTGCAACTATCATTTGTTTATTTGTAATAAACAATTTAATGCAAGAAATCGCGTTTTTGGCTTATAAAAAAAATCGAAACTAATGAAGCAATCTTAATGGTGTAAAGATATGAATTGTAAGAATTAAAATCTCAAATATTACGTCATAATTATAAGCAGGACACAGGACACAGGACACACATATAGATTCTATATTTAGATAGATTTACCTACTCCGAGGTCCGCAGATATTTCCCAGATATTAAGCTTCAAAATGGTTTTCGTTAACGATCCTTTTATTGTTATGTTAGAGTGGTGTATTATTTCTCAGAGCCTCATATTATCAGTCTTTATCTGCTCCGTTGGCCCACAGTTATTTCCTAACGCCAAATAGTACACCTCTCTGACAGACCAACAAGAAGATCGTTAACGATAAACATTTAGAAGCTTAATATCTGGGAAATATCTGTGAACCAACGGAGTATGTAAAAACTGATAACATGATTTTCATGCATAAAATATAAATATGTGTCCTGAGGATGCGACAATAAAGTTGCGAAATGTCGACAATTCAAAAAAGGACTTTTGTTTTTTCTTCCGGATCCTAAACCCAAATAATACATCACTCTAATATAAAAGCAAAAGGATCGTTAACGAAAACCATTTAGAAATTTAACATCTAGAAAATATCTGCGAACCAACGGAGTAGGTAAAGACTGATAATATGGGTTTCCCGCAGGATATAGAATCTATATATATATATATATATATATATATATATATATATATATATATATATATATATATATATATATATATATATATATATCCTGAGTTTGCAACAATAAAGTTGTGAAACGTCGACAATTTAAAAAAAGCCTTTTTTTACTGGATTCTAACCTCAGATAATAAAGTGCGGGACACGAAAGAAAACCGGGCGGTCGTTAAAATAAAGGTTCATAGTCTTAAGCATGCGGAAAAGTATAATTTGTATACGCAAATAAATTTTATGTTATTTTATTTGTTGTAATAGTTTGCCGCTTTACCTATAAAGTGCGCCAGCTAAGCGGTACGGAAAATTAATCCAGGATTTAGTAAATTTCGCACTGGTACACTTGTAATTGGGATGTGCCTAGAGTCTCCATGCACTTGCCGCTAGAAGATTCTAGCTATTTCCAGTGGCGCCCATACATTTCAAGCATTTGTTTTCATTTCTATATTAATACGTTGCGTTGAATTTGAATTATTATTTCGAAGTAACGATAGCGAGCAAAAGAGGAAAAACAATTCGAAGCGGTGCACGTGAAGTTATTGCGATCGTTATAGAGGCCTGTACTAGAGAAGCTGAAAATAATAGTTTGACTATTCCAATTCAAAATCGAACAGAACGCGCTGCATTTTACACTGGTGTTTCGAAAAGTAGTGTAAGAAAAAAGAAAAGAACATAATGATCGCTCATGTTCTACTTCACCTTTAAAATCTCCTGGTAAAAAAACACCCCGATTATCATACAAAGATAAAATTGACGATGGTGATTTTCAAGTAATTCGACGAACAATAGAGGATTTTTATATAAACTTGAAGAAGGTTCCGACCTGCAAACCCCTATTTCGTGCTGTAAAGAACAAAATAGATATTCCGTACGAGTTTAAAACCTTAAATCATCGGTTTTTACGATCAAATGGTTTTGTTTGGCGCAAGTGCCAAAATAAACGAAAATTGCTCATTGAGAGACCAAATTTTTTTCACTGGCGGGCGGGTGAAATATCTATCAACTGTAAGGCAATATAGGCAAGAAGGACGCAATATTGTGTATCTAAACAAAACCTGGGTAGATAATGATATGACAGTGAACAAATGCTGGCAAAGTGAAAGTGTTACAGGTGTTGTTCAGGGAATCCGCTCTAGTAGTCGCTGTATTATAGTTCATGCTGGTTTAGAAGCCGGATTTGTTCCAGGTGCTGCTTTAGTTTTTCGCTCGGGACTAACAACTGGAGACTATCATGGATAGATGAATAGAGATAATTTTGAAAAGTGGTTGCTCGAGAAGCTTCTACCTAACATTCCTCTCAAATCAGTCGTGGTAATGGATAATGCGTCTTATCATTATCACGTAGAAGATAAAGTGCCAATTAAATACTCTACAAAAGCTCATATGATATTGTGGCTTAAATCGAACAATCTTGTATGTGATTCAACATGGAGAAAATATCAATTGTATGAAGTAATATCAGCCAACAAGCCTAGAGAAAAAAAATATAAAATAGACGGTCTTTCACGTAACATCAGTTATACACCTTTAAGGCTGCCTCGATACAAGTGCGACCTCAACCCTATTGAACTTGCATGGGCAGGAGTAAAAAAATATATTCGAGAGCGCAACACCGGTGAGCTTTCAATTCAAGATTTAAATAAAATAACATTAGAGGCGATTGACTCAATATCGGCTGAAAATTGGAAATCGTATGTTAAACATGTTCGTTCTATTGAAGATAAATACTGGGAAGTAGATGGCAAAATTGAAACGGTTATTGATGATTTAGTTATCGCACTTCAGAGGAAGACAACGATTTAGAAGGAATCGAACCATTATAATCACAGCCGTCAACCTCAAACCGGGTGTCGAAAAATATCTAATATTGCAATTGATATTTGAAAAACTACAGAACTCATATTTTTCCTAACTTAACACATCAGTGTAGTTATAGTAGGGCAGCCAGCACTGATTCCAGTGAACAAGATTTATCAAAATTTTAACTTACGCAGTATTTTGGGCTATTCGGGTATGCTAAAAGTGACCGTTTGTCTCCGTCTGTCATATTACTTTGTACAGGGCGCGTCATTATGAAGTACTATACATGGCGTTTCCTAATTACGTGCTATTGTTAAAGGGGGGTGATTGTGATTGACCTTCTTAAGAAAAAAGTTTAATATGAACCTAAAAGTCTTAACAGATACAGAGATACAGGGTTTTAAAAAAACATTTTTTTTCCTAATTTTGATGCTATTATAGATAAATAACTGTGTGAATTTTGATACACATCTTTAATGCATAAAAGGGCATTTTTTCATTAACAATCAATTTTTGAAATTTCTACCAGTGGCGTGCATATGTAATTAACCTGGGTAAATCCGTATGCTCCTTAATGCATAGAAGACGTGTATCAAATTTCATGCAGTTATCTACAATAGCATCAGAATTGGGATGAAAAAAAATGTTTTCTTTTTAAACTTTACCATCCTGTATCTCAAAAGTTAAGACTTTTAGGAAACGCCCTGTATAGTACTTCACAATGACGGCCCCTGTATAAAGTAATATGACAAACGAAGACAGATGGCCACTTTTGGCATACCCGAGTAGCCCAAAGTCGAACTGCATAAATTAAAATTTTGATAAATCTTGTTCACTGAATCTTGCCTGCCCTTGTAAAATCTGGACTTGTAAATCGTGTATCACTATACTGGTTGGTTCAATAATAGTAGACGTAGGCAGTAGCCCGGGAACCGTTAATGACAGAACTCAAGAAAAAATATATTTATAGGTAAATCGATCAAGAAAAATCAAAATTAAATCATTTTAAAATTCGAAACTGCGCCGTTTTTGCAACCCAAAAGAGATATAGAAGTGCGGTACACGAAAGAACACAGACAAATATAGATAAAGATTCATTAAGTATAGTTACATTTTTTAATTATCTGAAGTGCGTACAGTCAAAAAGGAGTGCCATGTTATTTAAAGAGCGACGGGACACAAGAGATTTCTTGGCCGACTTTCCTAAACCGATTGACTCCGCCCGGTTTTCTTTCGTGTCCCTCACTTTACACCACCCTAAAATAACACGAAGATCCTTAACGAAAACCATTTAAAAACTTAATATCTGGGAAATATATGAGGACCAACAGAGTAGGTAAATACTAATAATATGGATTTCATGCAGGATAAAGAATCTATATATGTGTCCTGAGGATGCAACAATACAGTTGCGAAAAGTGGACTATTAACAAATAGACTTTTGTGTTTTTTACTGGATCCAAATCCCAAATAATACACCACTTTAACATAACAACTAGAGGATTGTTAAGGAAAACCATTTAGGAACTTTATATCTGGGAAATATATGCAGACCAACGGAGTAGGTAAAGACTGATAATATAGGTTTCATGCAGGATATAGGCTCTATTATATATGTTTCCTGAGGATGCAACAATACAGTTGCGAAACATCAAAGTTTAAAAAACGACTTTTGCTTTGTTTTACTGGGTCCTAACGCCAAATATTACACCATTGTAACCCGCCATTTTGCTCCGCCATCTTCTATTCGTACCGAAATTTTGCCAGTTGAATCCAACTTAATACTAGATAAAAATACTACAAAATTTGAAATAAATTGGCTAAGTAGTTTTTCATAATAATTTTTTTACCATTTTGTTTAGCCATACTAGATTTCTACCAAAATATTACCAGATCATTCCCGTATCACTCTTAATTTTTAGTCGAAATTTGAAGTTAATCGGATGAGTAGTATTTAAGCTATGCTGCGAATTGACAGACACACAGACAGACCGACAAACGGGCCGACAGGATTAATAAAACATATGTTTTGGCATCTAGGAACGCTAAAACGTAAAGATATGTAAAACCTGAGAAGGTGATTTTTTCACGATTACAAACGTTTTAATTGGCCGCCATTTTGTTCGGCCATCCTGAATTAGTACCAACATTTTTCTAGTGGATCGATCCCTAGACCACCATTGGTTATGGCAAACAATTTGAAATCAAACCATTAAGCATTTTTTTCAGGCTGAATTTTTAAATATTTTAATAAGCCGCCATTTTGTACCGTCATCTTGGATTCATACCAAAAGGTTACCAGTTGATTCCGTCATAATCTTTGATGTTTTTTTGCAAAATTTGAGATAAATTGGATAAGTGGATTTTTAATAATAATTTTTTTTAAACATTTCACTAGGCCGCGATTTCGTTTCGTCCTACTTGATTTTTACCAAAATATTACCAGGTCATCCCCATTTGACCACCATTTCAAGTCAATCGGGTAAGTAGTTTTTTAGCTACGCCGTGAACAGGTACACGGAAAGACCGATAGAATTGAGAAAACACGTTTTTCGTCACCTAGCGACCCTGAAACGTGAAGATTTGAAAACATCTCGGAGGGAGATTTTTCACGATTACAATATTTAACTTTTACAAAGGAAGTAAAAAGGAATTAATTGAAGTGCCGAAGTTTTTTAACCTAAGAAAAGAGGATGCATGAGACGGTTATGAAGAAAGTCTAAGGCAGTCACTATTAAAACTTCCACCATATCATTGCATTTTTAATCCAATGAAGGATAGATGGCACGAACTAAAAGCCGGAATAATGTTACACTTGCTTTAAATGCCAGTGTATTAAATCTTATATAAGAAGAAGTATCAAACATTCCTGTACGTAGTCAGACAAATTACGTTCAAAAAGTAGAACAGTCTTCTAATCATAATTCTAATAAAATAGAACAGTTAATTATTAATGTAGATGATAACTATAGTGATTTTACTAGTGAGGAATAAGTAAGCTGTAATAATTAAAACCATTTATGTACTAGTTCTGACATTTTGGTTTCATTTAAGAATATTTATATAATTATTTAAATACGGGATCCAGACCTGTTTCAACCATCTCTCAAATTAACGGTACTTCCAGCTAGCACTAAAGTAGCTACAACTGTTTCCATTACTACTCTTCTATCGGGTTATTCACGCAACCCGTTCATTAAAAGTTTTTGATGATGCGATTTAGATAAAAATTTCAAATTTTGGGATTGAGGAAAGGTCAAGGGGTACTTCTTTTTTGAAATATTTTCAACTTCCTGACACTTCCGGTTTAACCGGAAGTTGGTATCAACTTGCTTATTTTAAATGGAACACCCTATATTTTATGATATTTTTGGATCCTACGGAGAATTCTAATGCTATTTTATGTAGCATGTCCTATACCTAGGTTCAAGCGTTCTTAAGATATTTGACCTTGAACCGAAAATGAGCCTTCGGGGTACCAAATTTTAAAATCTCATATTTTTGTAAGTTTTGAAGATATAATCTTCATATTTTGCAGTTAATAATCTCAGGTTTCTATTTTTTTTATTTTGTCTATTTTTATACAGGGTGTCCTAAATTCAGCGGCAAACATTCACATTTTCAAAGCCGCTAAAGTCCGTTTTTTTAAATGGGACACCCTATAACTTTATGCACTATCAAATGTAGAATTTCATTTTCTATCGAACTGTATTAAGGTTCCCTATACCTATTCGTAACCATTTTCGAAATAATTGGGTTTTATAAAAATATCGTATGTATTTGCTTAAATGTTTACATGTTCCAATGGTGAGCCATGAAAAAACAATTGAGATCCAATATCCAATATGACAGATGATTAGTATGCGTTATTTATCGAAAGCGGTCAGTAATAAACTAAATCTTCTAAATCGAAATGGAAGAATACTCAAACCCCGACATTCTCAATCTATTTTATATTCATGGAGAATGTTATAAAATTTTGGAGAGAATGTGTCGTGTGTTTAATGAACGCCACCCTGATTTGCCGCCAATGAACAAGTCAAAATTCAAGAGGATTGAAACGAACTTTTTGCGTTTTGGCAAGGTTAAAGTTACAAAAAATTCTTTTCAAAAATATTTTGGACCGATGAAGCGAAATTTTCTAGAGAAGGGATAACAAATAGAAGGAACATTTCTGGGCAGCAGAAAATCCGCACGCTTTACGCGAAACGCGTTCTCAAGAGAGGTTTAGCTTCAATGTTTTCGGTATAGTATTAAATGATCAGGTGCGGTACTGTATTTATGAAGACAATTTAAACAGTGATAAGTATTTGGAAATTCTACGAGGGACGGTTTCTGAATTTATAGAAGAAATTCCTATTGGCGAGCTGCAAAATTATTGGTATCAATTAGATGGGGCACCAGCACATAATTCCGCTGCAATGGCCCTTGGAGATGGCCGCCGCGATCGCCTGATTTAACACCCCTAGACTTTTATTTATGTGGATTTATCAAAGGTAAAGTCTATGCTTCCCCAGTAAATAACCAACAGGATACGAACAGCTTTTGCCGAATTAGAAAACGGACAAATTCAACGGGCCACAGCAACTGTACAAAGAAGAATTGAAATGTGTCTTCAAATGAACGGACAGCATATAGAACATTTGTTATAATTCAATTTTATTATTTTATTTATTTATTGTTGATTGTTAGATTGCTATAATTTTTAAGTTCACTAAAACAAGTTTAGAACAGTCTCGAACTTAGTAGATATAGTTAAAAATAATATAAACAATTTATTACATTTTTTATAACTTTAACTTTTCCGAAACGAAAAAATTTCGTTTCAATCCTCTTCAATTTTCTCTTGTTCATTGGCGATAAATGAGGATGTTTTTCATTAAAAACATGGCATGTTCTCTCCAATATTTTGTAACATTCTCCGCGAATATAAAATAAATTGAGAATATCAGCTTTTGAGTGTTATTTTATTTTAATTTAAAAGTTTCAACTCAGCTGTCGTGTTGAATAGAAAAGCACAATTGTTTTTCCATGGCTTACTACGGGAAGGTGTAAGCAAAAACCTGATTATTTCGAAAATGGTTACGAATAGGTATAGGGAACCTTAATACAGTTCGATAGAAAATTAAATTCTACATTTGATAGTGCATAAAGTTATAGGGTGTCCCATTTAAAAAAACGGACTTTAGCGGCTTTGAAAATGTGAATGTTTGCCGCTGAATTTAGGACACCCTGTATAAAAATAGACAAATTCAATAAAAAAAATAGAAACCTAAGATTATTTACCGATCGTCTGCAAAATATGAAGATTATATCTTCAAAACTTACAAAAATATGAGATTTTAAAATTTGGTACCCCGAAGGCTCATTTTTAGTTCAAGGTCAAGTATCTTAAGAAAGCTTGAACCTAGGTATAGGACATACTACATAAACTAGCATTAAAATTCTCCGTAGAATCCAAAAATATCATAAAATACAGGGTGTTCCATTTAAAATAAGCAAGTTGATACCAACTTCCGGTTAAACCGGAAGTGACAGGAAGCTGAAAATATTTCAAAACAGAAGTACCCCTTGACCTTACCTTAATCCCAAAATTTGAAATTTTTATCTAAATGGCATCATCAAAAACTTTTAATGAGCGGGTTGCGTGAATAACCCTGTATATCAACAAACACTTCGGGTTACACGGTTTTAAGTATTATATATGAATTTGTTACTGCGAATATACTTTATAGTAATTTTCCATGTAAAGTAATTATATGAAAACTACTGCCAAGCAACAACTTAAGGAATTGACTCCAAGGTCTTTATTTCTTTTCCGTGACATAATAGTAATTATCCAAAGTTACTGTTCCTAATCTGAGTACTAAATTACAACTTTTAAGTATCAGTACCTTCTTGAACTTTGCAGAGACTACTCCACTAAGTTTAAATGTATTCTTATAACGTATTACTATAAAGTAAAACGAGTCGTTGCAGAGTAGAAAAAGTTATCGCCTACTGCTACTTTAAACTGGCTATTACCAGTCGTTATTCTTCTGTTGCAACTTAGAAGTAAGAATTACAGTAATTATTTACTACATGTAAACAATTACCTCTTGTACTTGAGGTTCCGAAGATAGACAACCAATTTTTGATTGGTTCGGCCATATTGCTTGGGTTTTGTTTGCTTTTCGCTTTCGCCTACGTGGGTTTCTTATGGGGTTTTACTGTCTCATTTTATTGGTTTTTGTGATTATTAAAATTAATATTGAATCAAACAAGAAGTTCTCAGCCATTGGGCATATTGAGAAATGTATTTAAGCCTGGTTCACCTGTTTTTTGCTTGTAATTATAAAGTTTTTACGATGAATGTGTAAAGGACTATGAGCGTAAATGTCTTAAGTTTACTCCAAAAAAAGTTATTAAATATTTCACATTATTATATTTTGGTTTTATTTTGCTGTTTAAGACAATATTGTTTCATGTCGTAGTGTATGTTTTACTTCATTCAGCGCCTCAATTTGAGGTAGAAGTTATCTAAGATTAGCATAAAAGAAACTTTATTTTGTAGGCCCTCTTCAGTACATATTACGTTACTAAATTCACTTGGCAGACAACTCTCATTAATCACTTGCACAAACATTGTTATTTGTTAAAAATCTAAATGAAAAAGTAAGTTTGTACTAGGTAGTTCGAATAGATTATTAAAGTAAAACATTAACATAACCCAACATTTACAACTGACGCTGACAGAGGTTGTCCGATATAAAAGTATATTAATTTAAACCTTTAGAAATTTTGTATCTATTGTCGCCACTGTCCTTATAAAGTCATTGTAATTCGCTCGACAGCTATTAGGTAATTAGTTGTGTATGTGTTGTGTTATCATCTACGAGTAACAAGTTAAAATGGTTCTCAATCGCTTCACATGCCATAAGAAAAAAAAGCAGCATTCGTCACTCAGCCACATTTTATAGAAAATTAAAAATATCACAACTTGGTTATGTCATACCCGAACAAATGAACCTAAAGCGGTATTTTAAGGAAACAAAAAATAAACACTAAACTAAGGCTTATGGTTATGATAGATGGCAGAATTATAGTAGTGACTTAACTACCGCAACTCTCTGCATGCTATGACACAACGTATTAAATTTTAAAGGACCGCTCGACCGGCAGAATATTCGCAAATCGTAACCGCTTGGTAATAACATACAGTATAGGTTTAATGTGAATTTTGTAGATAATTTTATTCGTACCACCTTAGTGTTCAAGACTTCAGTGTAATTGGGTATAAGTGACATTTGCGTATTTAAAGAATCCAAAACTATAAAAGCGTATTGGAGCAGTCGTAGACACTTGATGTTAAGTAATTTTCTCAGAAAAGAGATGCAGCTAATCTAAAAGTAAAAGTCCAATAGAACGCCATTGTTTATTTTCATCTGCCCTATAATTATTTAGCTATGATGTTTGTTTTTGTGAGTATAAAGATTAAAAATGCATACAAATTAAACACTACGTTAGAAAAAAAATTAGAATTACTATTTAAACCAAACTTTAAAATTACATTTTTGAGATTTAAATTGGCAAATAAATTTGACCAAAATGTACCGAAAATTAAGGAATTTTAAAGGAGCGAGTTATCTGACCATCCAACCAAGGAACCTGCTGACACTGCATATTAGATGACCGCTAATATATGCGAATTTCTGCGACGCGACGGCAGTCAGTTGAAAGCATCGACGTAAAACATTTTATTTTTGTTTCTAAACAACTTGTATTTTTGAAATAAACATTTTTTAAAAAGGCGATTTCGTAGTCTCTTTTTGTAATTGGCGCAGTCGTACGGATTTTCGGAAGTTTATGAATCGCTCATAATAACTTTTTCGTTTTAACGAATTAACCGGAAAGAACCAATTGTTGTGACATTAGGTGAAGTGCTTATTATAGAGCGGATTGATCAAGACATCGATCGATTCCCAATCCATCGCGGATCTGTAAGAGCATTCCATTTGATCGAACATCGAGGGATAGGACCCACATTGTCTGTCTCTGCAAGTACCACGCTTTGGAGAAGGACCACATCGCCGAACCAAGTTTGGAACTTATAGAATGACTAGGATCGCCATTCTTCTAGTATTGTAAGTGCAATTGATTTTCTCTCATATTGATGTCGATTGAAAATTTAATTTCTGAATTAGATAGCCTTCGTTTATCACCTTCAGCTGACTCTGTTCCTCAAAATAATTTAGGAGCATTAGATTTAGAAGTAGGAGTAGAAAATATACAAGAAAATTTTGAAAATACAATTTCTTTAAGTAATCATTTACTAATTATTCAATTATTAGAATCAAATATGTCCCAATTTAAACCCGAATATTTAAACTGCGTCCCAGTTTTTGACGGAGACGCAAATGATTTAAATAGATATATATCTACATGCCAATCACTCATAGACGTATTTTACGATGCAAGCAACCCGCGAAATTTTCAAAATATTTATTTGTTAAATTCTTTAATAGGCAAACTTACAGGTCAGGCTAAACTAGTTGTTAACATACAAAATGTAACAACGTGGGACGAACTTAAAGACACATTAAGACGAAATTTTGCAGATCAAAGGGATGAAGCGTGTTTAAATCGTGATTTGGTTATGTTAAAACAAAACACCGGTGAAAAACCAAATGATTTTTACGATAGAGTTTTACATATTTTAAATCTGCTGTGTTCATTTATTGATGCGCATGAGCTAACTAATTCAGCTAAAATTCTAAAACGAGAACTATACAATGAATTAGCTTTAAAAACATTTTTAAGTGGATTACGTGAACCATTAGGGACAACAATAAGATGTATGAGGCCTGAAAATCTTATGCAAGCTTTACAATTTGTAACACAAGAATATAACGTGAATTATTTTCAAAATCAAAATAAATCCGGACCACTCTTAATAAAAAATAATACCAATAACAGTAGCCATAACGTTTTTAAGCCACATCAAAATTTCCAACCGAATTTTATTCAAAGACCAATTTTTAACGCAAATACGCCACACAATGCATTTAGGCCTAATTTTCCGTCACAGCCTATGAATATAAGACCCAATCCTAATAGACCCCAACCGAGATTTTTTACAAATAATCAAGTTTTTGGTAAGCCTAGAACTAATGTGTTTAAGCCAAATAATCAAAACAGGTTTCCACCACCAAAACCAATGTCAGGCGTAGAAACAGCTATATTTAAACCATTCGCTAATAGACCACCACAAAACAACCAACAACAAAACTCTAATTTTTATTCTCAAAATCAAGGATTTAATCCACCTAAATTTGCTTTCGAAGAGCTTCATAATACTGAAACTCATAACATGCCCTATTATGAACAATATTCGTATGAAGAATGTCCACATTCTAGCACATACGACCCGTATCAGAATGTGTATTGTGATCAAAATTATTACGCCCAAAAGACCGAATTTTAGGAATATGATTCAGAAAATAATCCTATTGTGACATTACCTGACTCTGACTTCCTAGAAAATACGAATTATTACGAAGAACAAACTGACCGCGAAAATTTTACCAAGGTTCCTCCAGACAACAAAAAATCTTAGAACCTCAATTAATATCATTCAATATGTCAAATCCTAGTGAGTTACCTTATATAATTTTCCCAGAAACAAACCTAAAATTTCTTAT
This sequence comes from Kuschelorhynchus macadamiae, assembly GCA_030620095.1. Classification (NCBI taxonomy): domain Eukaryota; kingdom Metazoa; phylum Arthropoda; class Insecta; order Coleoptera; family Curculionidae; genus Kuschelorhynchus; species Kuschelorhynchus macadamiae. Next base: position 333,737 of record JAUTXW010004710.1, read on the forward strand.
TGATTCAGGCTCAACAAGATCTTTTATCGATCCGAATCTTGCAAAAAAAATTTACCCAAATAATATAATAAATGATTCTTTTATAGTTTCGACCGTTTTCCAAAAATCAGCCCATCAATATAGTGCCTTAATTCCCTCATCAAACATTTTTAATTTGCCGGAATAAAAAGATTTGAAATTCTATCTATTTAAATTTCATAATATATTTGACGGACTTATCGGACTTGACAATTTAAAAATACTTCAAGCTAACCTCGACTTTGATAAAGGCTTATTAGTTACACCTTATACTAGAATTAAATTACGTTTTCACAAAACGCAAAATGAGTTAAATTTTATTACAATCGCCCCACGTGTCGAACAAGTAATACAAGTAAAAACATCGGTAAGGAACGGTGATATCATAATACCACACCAAAGGTATCACAATTGCGAGATACCGGAATGTCTAACTGTTGCAAAAAATGGTTTTGCGATAACAACAATTCTCAACAATACTTGTGAAGAAGTAACCTTAGACTTCTCACAACCCATAAGCGTAGAATGTTTTTATGCGAGTGAATATGAAGAAATAAATTTAAATAATTTTAACGATTGTTCCGAATTAAAAAATTTGGATTTTTCAAAATTTAGAACAAACCATTTAAATTCAGAAGAACAAGCAAAGCTTTTAAAATTAATTCATGAGTATTCAGACATTTTTTATAACGAAGACGAACCTTTAACATTTACAAATGAAATTAAACACCGCATAAGAACCACAGACGAAATCCCGGTTTATTCTAAATCGTATCGCTACCCCTTTATTTATAAGCAAGAGGTAGATAAACAAATAAAGAAAATGCTAGATCAAAAAATAATACGACCGAGTAGCTCTCCGTGGAGTTCACCCATTTGGGTGGTACCCAAGAAGCTAGATGCCTCAGGGAAGCCAAGATACAGAGTAGTAGTCGATCTAAGGGGTGTAAACTCTAAGAGTTTAGATGATAAGTATCCTCTCCCGAATATAACCGATCTATTAGATAAGTTGGGAAAATGTCAGTACTTTAGTACCCTAGACTTAGCCAGTGGATTTCACCAGATCCAAATGCACGAAGATGACATCGAGAAAACGGCATTCAACACAGAAAATGGACATTACGAATTTCTTCGAATGCCCTTCGGGTTGAAAAACGCACCCGCGACATTTCAACGTGTCATGGATAATATCCTGAAAGGAATTCAAAATGAAAAATGCCTTGTATATCTTGACGATATAATTGTATTCTCAACATCATTACAGGAACATTTAGAACGGCTAAAATGCGTTTTTCAAAGGTTAAGAGATTCTAACTTTAAAATCCAGTTAGATAAATCGGAATTTTTAAGAAAAGAAGTGGCATATTTAGTCCATGTCGTCACGGCAGATGGCGTTAAACCAAACCCTGACAAAATAAAAGCAATCAAAGAATTTCCAATACCAAAAACAACAAAACAGATAAAAGGCTTTCTAGGTTTACTTGGATACTACAGACGGTTCATAAAAGACTTCGCTAGAATTACGAAACCACTCACAAAGTGTCTTAAAAAGGGTGCAAAAATCGAACATGACAAAGAATTTATTGAATGCTTTGAATTATGTAAAAATCTGCTAATAAACGAACCAATACTTAAATACCCTGATTTTACCAAGACATTTAATTTAACGACGGATGCCAGCAATGTGGCAGTTGGTGCTGTGTTATCACAAGGACCAATAGGACAAGACTTATCGATCGCGTATGCTTCGCGAACTTTGAATGATTCAGAAAGGAACTATAGTAATACCGAAAAAGAACTTTTGGCAATTGTGTGGGCCACAAAGTATTTTCGCCCATATATTTTTGGAAGAAAAATAAATTTAATTACAGATCATAAACCCCTACAATGGCTAATGAACCAAAAGGATCCCAGTTCTAAATTACTACGCTGGAGAATAAAAATTGATGAGTTCGACTACAACATTATCTACAAACGGGGTAAATTGAATACCAACGCGGACGCACTTTCTAGAATCGAGTTGCATACCAAAGAAACTGAAGACATTTTTTCACTAAAATCATACGTAGAAAATTTTAATAAATCTTTAGAGGAAACAACCTCAAATGAAAATTTAGACCAAATATCGACCATTGCACAAGCAGATGACAATGAACCCGCGCGTGAGGTCGATCACACCACAAATAATCAAACAGCTGATGACGAACCACCCGACGACAACATGACAGTACATACAAACCAGAGTGAAGACCCTATAGTAGGAATTCCCATTTACGATATTCCAGTAAACTACGGATCAAATCAGATAATAATTTCCTCTGTATTTCATTCACCTGCACGACCTAAGACGACAATACTATTCGAGAAAAAACGGAGAATCTCTGTTCAAATTTCTGAAAATAATTTTGAAAATGATATCCTAACCTTTATTAAAGAATTAATCATACCTGATAAACAATATCATTTATATTTTGAGAATGCAGAAATGTACGAGCCTTTCTGCGAAGTAATTAGAAAAACATTCAAATGGCCTTCGCTAAAATTTAAGCGCTGCCTGACAAAACTTATTGACGCTACAGACAAACGAGACATACCAGAAATAATTAAAAATTACCACGAGTCAAAAACAAACCATCGCGGTATTGATGAGACTTTGAGCAAAATAAAGGAACGCTATTATTGGCCGAACTTAAAAAATTCTGTTCAAACTTACATTAATGATTGTGAGACATGTCAATTAAGTAAATATGAACGACATTCTATCAATATAAAAATGAACGTAACACCAACAGCTTTAAAACCCTTCGAGATAATACATTTAGATACTTATACACTCGAACAAACCAAATTTTTGACAATAATAGATAGTTTTTCAAAATATGCTCAAGCATATTCTTTGCAATCCCTCGCTGCTACAGAAATCGTAGAGAAACTTTTAATATTTTTCTCACATCATAGTATTCCCAAACAAATAATTGTTGACAATGGCACAGAGTTCAAGAACACAATAGTGACAGAACTTTTGAATTTACATAAAATAAAGGTACACTTTTGCTCTCCTAGTCATGCGCAATCAAACGGGCCCGTTGAACGGCTCCACTCTACTTTAGCAGAGCATATAAGGTTACTAAATAACCAAACCTTTAGTAAAACACCAATAAGTCAAAAAATTATTTATGCCATTATTGCATATAACCATTCAATTCATTCTTCCACTAATTTTAAGCCAATTGATGTTATAAATGGTCATACTACAAATAATGATCCTTTTGATATTAAAATAAACCAATTACTTTTAACAGATTATGTCAATAACCATAAAGAAAAATCACAACTTATGTATGCCAATATAAATCAAAAATTAATACAAAAGAAAGAAAAGGTAATATCTAAAATAAATGAAAACCGAGACGACACTGAACTATTTGAACCAAATCAAGACGTTTACGTTAAGAAGCATGTTAGACAAAAACTTGCTGACAAATTCGAAAAACCGACCAAAGTTAAATCTGTAAATAAAAACCGTAAGACAATACAGACGCAACTTCGTACTAAAATTCACATGGACAACTTAAAACGACCTTTAAGGAGAACTTACAGCTTTGACTAAAACAAACGTATTATATTTCAGCCTGGTCGCCGCCGTTATCGGAGACAGAGAAAAAATTATTATCAGACAACTAGACGACAACCCAGGAATCGTGCCGATTAAGCTAGGACAAGCTAAACTTACAGAATACACGTATACCTTAATTCACTATTATGACTTAAATCCAATAATATCTGAAATTAATAAATTAAACGCAAAATCAAAAAATGTTACAAATTCATTAATTATACATAAAGAATACTATGCCGAATCATCTAATTACTTAAAAATTCTTGCAATTTCTCAAGAACGCGTAGAAAATAAAATTAAAGAAATTTTACCCCATCCATTAAGAAATAAAAGAGGATTAATTAATGCTGCAGGGTCTGTTTTTAAGGCTGTAACGGGAAACTTAGATGCGGAAGATGGCGCTCGCTACGAAAACCTAATAAAAAACTTACAAGGAAACCAAAAATTATTAAGTAATAACATACGTAACCTAAATCAGATTTCAACAAGCGTCATTACGAGTTTTAACACAACAATTCAAAAAATAAGCCAAAATGAAAAACTTCTCGAGGGTAAAATAAAACAAATAAGTTATATTGTACAAAAAACAACGTACAAAGAGAACATGTATTTTATTAAAGACACTCTTGATCAAATTATTAACTTGTACGAAATAATCGATTCCATTTTACAAGATGTTGAAAACTCCGTTACATTCGCAAAGCTTAAAATATTTCACCCGAGCATAATTCAAACCAAAGATCTTTTAAATGAACTCAAAAAACTCGAAAAAATGGTAGGTTCAAAACATTTAATTTTGCCCACTAACCTAGAAAATATATTTTTATTCGAAAATATTATAGACGTCGACTGTTTTATCCTAAATAACCGTGTAACATATTTATTACGAATTCCAGTAACCAATCCAAATAGTTTTTCTTATTATCACTTGTACTCTATACCAATTGAGCATCAGAGTCTGTTTAAGGTTGTTATACCGCGGAACAAATATTTACTTAAAAATCAATTGTACTTTACTCATCGTCCGGACCCTTGCCAAGAAGTTGTGCCCAACCTATTTCTTTGCAAAAAAGAAGACCTCACAGAGATCACTTCAAAAAGTCCTTGCGAAGTACAGCTCTTACAGACCACAAAAAGCACTTCTACCTGCCAACAAATCGACGTTACAATAAGTCGACCTGTAATAAGTCAATTGGATAATTCCAATCAATGGATTGTAGTTTTGCCAAATACCGAACTAGTAGAACTGCAATGTGACTCCCAAGAAGAACGCCAAAAACTACATGGAAGTTATATGTTGACCCTTCCAACAGGATGCCAAGCAAAAATCAACGATATGTCGATTATCAATAATCAAAACGACGTCGATACTAATAAGCAACCCATCCTGTTCCCGGACTTCCAATATACACCTGAACAAGACTTTCCCGTCCTGAATTTGAGCTTCCATTTACAAGAAATCAAATTAGACGAACTTCACAAAATCAAAAACAAAATTGAAGAAAATCATGTCCCAGAACTTTTCGACCGAATTTCGAAATTTCCAAGCCTATGGACAATTTTTATATACACCCTTTTTCTAACTATTTTTGGATATTTTTTGTTTAGATATTTTATCCGAAATAGATGTTTGAAAAAGATGACCGCAACCACAACCACAACAGAACCGAATCCGAGCCAACTCATTGAACTACCCCCTATCAGGGTTAGTTAAATCTAAGAAGGGAGGAGTTATCTGATCATCCAACCAAGGAACCTGCTGACACTGCATATTAGATGACCGCTAATATATGCGAATTTCTGCGACGCGACGGCAGTCAGTTGAAAGCATCGACGTAAAACATTTTATTTTTGTTTCTAAACAACTTGTATTTTTGAAATAAACATTTTTTAAAAAGGCGATTTCGTAGTCTCGTTTTGTAATTAGCGTAATTTTTTTACGACTATCATCAGCATATTCACCAGAGAAGTTGTCTGCATTCTAATGTTAGGTCCTTAGCATAGCCAGAAAACTAAATGAAACGCATGTATCCTACCTCAAATACCAATAACGTATTCTATACGCTCTACACCATATTTCCAATTTGAGTGTTTGTAGTCGCCATAACTGTTTTGTTTGTATTAAAACGAACCATACATGTTTTTAAAACGGACTAAATAAATACAGAAATAAGGAAGTGATGAATAGGGTGAATTATTACTATTCGGCTACTTAAATAGAACTACACAATTCCGTACTATCTACGCAATAGTCAATTTTGTTGTTTATTCAATAATAAGATTGCTTATGCTAGACATATACTTCCCTGAAGTAGGTAATAAATAAACAGTGTGTGGCGCGTTCTCATATTTCAGCCGCCAAATAACTTATAATCTTAATGATTATTGCTTGCTGAAAGAGACACAGACAGTCGAAGTCTATGTGTAAGGGATTTTAGTATTTAGTCGTTATTAAGCTTTTTCTCGGTTAAGATTGTACCTCTATTATTTTGATATTTAAATAAAACTTCGTTTTACTGACTTTTGTGTAAATTACTCATTCCCTGCCAAGTCAATTTCTGACAGGTTATGGGCCCAGATCTCGTAAGAGTAATTTGATAACGCGATAGTCCGGTAGTATACGCGATTTTTTATTTGTTTCGTCGTCGTTTAAAAAAAAATAAAATGGCGGTAAACGAGAGTAATATCGGAATGAGTGTAGAAAAACTTAAGGGTCGTGAAAACTATAGTGACTGGAAGTTCCAGATAAGTGCGTTGTTAAAGTTAGACGGACTTTGGAGCTGTATAAGTGGAGAGATGGATACTTCGCTGGACGCCAACGCAAGAGCTCGTCGTGAAGAGAAAGCACTTTCAAAAATAATTCTTTCTCTAGACAAGTCGACGTATCCTCATGTGATGCAAGCGAAAACAGCCAGCGATGCGTGGACGGCTTTAGAAAACGCATATGAAGATAAAGGACTTCATCGGCGACTAGGTCTGCTAAGAAATCTGTGCTCCATAAAATTGGAAAATTTTAGCACAATGGAGGGGTATGTTAATGAAGTCATGGCTCTGTCTCAAAAGCTGTCGTCTATGGGAAAACCAGTAGATGATGAGTTTTTAGGTGTCATTATGCTGCAGGGACTCACAGAAGACTATGAGCCTATGGTTATGGCACTTGAAAGCTCAGGTGTGGACATAACGTCAGACTTCGTAAAAACTAAATTACTGCAGGACAAAAAATGGCAGAATAACAAACATACTAGTGACTGTGCATTGGCCACAAAGAAATTTAATAAATCTCCATGGTGCTGGGGCTGTAAGCAGAAAGGCCATTACAAAAATCAATGCCCTCAAAAAAAGAATACTTCAAACGACTCCGAAACGGTTAATAAAAATAAAAATAACCAAGGTGGAAGAAAAGCTCTGTTTGGGGCAGCTTTAAGTGTAAACAATGTACGCGAAACAGCTTGGTACGTTGATAGCGGTGCCTCCTCCCATATGACTGGAAACAGAAGCTTTTATTTGACCTTACGGATGAAGACTCGGGGCAGGAAGTGCTTGTGGCAAATAATTCAAAACTCTCGGTTAGTGGAACTGGAAGCAGTGTTGTAAAACTGAAACACAACAGGACTGAAAAGAACATTTCGAAAATTAAATATGTTCCAAATTTGTCAGTGAACTTGTTGTCAGTGAATGAAATTGTTTCAAAAGGACACTGTGTACATTTTGACTCAGCAGGATGCAGTATAATCGATGAAGGTAACTGTAGTATTAAGGGAGAACCTGTAGCTACTGCGGCGAATGTAAATGGCTTGTATAAACTAGATGTCATGACAGAATGTGCGAATGTAGTAAAACCTTTGGATTCTCAAATGCTATGGCATAAACGCCTAGGTCACCTTAATCATTATAGTATGGCGCTGCTGAAAAATGGATTGGCTACTGGTATGTCCTATAGCGAAAATAAAAATCCAGACTATTGTGAGAGTTGTATAAAAGGCAAACAAGCCAGAAAACCATTTCCCTATAAAAAGGACAAACAAGTCGCACAAAATAAACTCGACTTGATCCACTCTGACCTTGTAGGACCTATGGAGGTGGAATCATGGGGTGGCAAAAAATATATGTTTACCCTGATTGATGACTGTACTAGAAAAGTGTTTTGTTATTTTCTAGAACATAAAAGTGAGGTTTCAGAAATTTTTAAAGTATTCTGCTCCATGGTAGAAACTCAAACAGAACGGAAAATAAAAGTTCTAAGGACTGATAATGGAGGAGAATACTGTAATGAGCGTTTAGGGAAATTTCTCAAAGATCGTGGAATAAAGCACGAGCTGACAATACCATATACTCCACAACAGAATGGTGTAGCTGAACGTTATAATCGAACCATACTGGAAAAGACACGTTCAATGCTTATTGACTCAAATAGTGAGAAGCAGATGTGGGCAGAAGCGGCTAATACAGCGGTTTATCTTCTGAACCGTTCACCAACGAAGAAAATACGTGGTGGAACACCAGAAGAAAAATGGACTGGTAAAAAGGTAGACCTTAAACACCTAAGGATCTTTGGATGCCGTGCTTATGTTCACATACCAGATGGTAAGCGTAAAAAGCTCGACGACAAAAGCAAAGAATATATTTTTGTCGGATACTCAGAAACAAGTGTTGGATACAGGCTTTTAGACCCAAGTAACTATAGTCTAAAAATAGCCAGGGATGTTGTATTTCTAGAAGACAAACTTTCCGACGACTCATCGAAAATGCCCGTTGTTCCTACTACACCACCAGATGTTCTTCCTGTAAAAATAGTAGAAGAAAGTGAAGACGATGATCAAGGCTTAAAAGATACTCCGGCTGAGACTCCTCATCTTCCAGAAGAAAACATCAGTGAAGTGTCAGTTAGCGAAAGTGAAAATGAGGCATTGAGTGAAAGTGAATGTGAAAGAGTTGAATCCAGGTATCCTAAACGAGTAAAAAGAAAACCAGACAGGTATGGTGATTTTATTGACTTTGATCCAGACTTTGCTATGTTAACTGTATCAGAAAATTTAGAACCATTAACCATTTCCGAAGCATTGTCAAGCGCGAGACACGTAGAATGGAGTAATGCGATAAAAAACGAACTTCAAGCTTTTAAGACAAACAATGCTTGGGAATTGGTCGATAAACCTAGCAATAGAAATATTGTTAAAAATAAGTGGGTTTTTAAGATCAAAAGGGATCATAATGGGGATATAGTTACGTATAAAGCTAGACTTGTAGCAAAGGGATATACTCAGAAATATGGGGTTGATTACTCAGAAACTTTTTCGCCTGTTATTAGATTTAGTAATTTAAGGTTGTTACTAGCAATGACAGCTGAATTAAATTTAGAGGCTGATCATTTAGATGTTGAAACAGCATTTTTAAATGGTGACCTTGACGAAGAAATCTATATGAGCCAACCAGAGGGGTTTATAGAATTGGGGTCAGAAAACAAAGTATGTCGATTAAAAAAGGCTATTTATGGTCTCAAACAATCAGCTAATATGTGGTATCAAAAAGCCTATAAAGTTTTATCAGATTTAGGTTTTGTTCAATCACAAATAGAACCATGTATTTTCTTTAAAACTTTAGCGAGTTCCATTATAATTATAGCGCTTTACGTTGATGATTTTTTTGTTTTCTATAATAACCACCATGAGGCAAAAAGTTTAAAAATTGAGTTAAATAAACATTTTTATATTAAAGACCTTGGGCCAATATCAAACATTCTTGGCATAAAAGTTGAAAGAAATCGTTCAAATGGCGAATTAAAAATTAGTCAGGAACAATACATTGAAAAAATTCTTGATAGGTTTGAAATGTCAAACTGCAATGCCGTAGGCACTCCATTAGAGCAAAATCAAAAAGTTTCAGTTGCGGGAGAATTTGTTGACGTACCGTATCAGCAATTAATAGGATCTATTATGTATCTTGCGGTTTGCACAAGACCAGATATATCTTTTTCTGTTTCTTTTTTAAGCCAGTTTAATAATGTTCATACTAAAGATCACTGGGTTAGTGCTAAAAGAGTACTTAAGTATTTAAAGGGAACAAAAGATGTAGGAATTACTTTTAAAAAATCATGTAAGCCTATAACTGGTTTTGTAGATGCGGATTGGGCCAACAATGACCTTGATAGGAAATCATACTATGGCTATATTTTTATGTTAGCGGAAGGTTCAATATCATGGGAATGTCAAAAGCAAAAAACCATAGCTTTAAGTTCCACTGAAGCTGAATATATCGGTATTTGTGAAGCTACAAAAGAATCTTTGTATTTAAAATCGCTATGTGAAGAAATATTTAGCGGAAATAATTCTTGTAATTTTCTAAAAATCGATATACCGATAACCATCTTCAATGATAATCAAAGTGCGATTAAGTTGTCAGAAAATCAAATTTTTCATAAGCGCACTAAACATATTCATGTCAAATATCATTTTATTCGCGAAAAAATAAAAGAAAATGATATTAAGCTTTCATACATGCCGACAGAAGAAATGGTCGCAGATATGTTGACAAAATCACTGGGTTGCAAAAAACATAAATTCATATGTGATAAGCTAAACTTAAAATAGTTTGTCTGTGGCTATATTTCTAAAGGTATTAAGTTTAAGATATTTTGTTTCTGTTTAAAGCATGTTAATTTTTTTGATTGTTTTTTTTGGCAAGCAATTTTAATATTGAGGGAGAATGTTGTTTATTCAATAATAAGATTGCTTATGCTAGACATATACTTCCCTGAAGTAGGTAATAAATAAACAGTGTGTGGCGCGTTCTCATATTTCAGCCGCCAAATAACTTATAATCTTAATGATTATTGCTTGCTGAAAGAGACACAGACAGTCGAAGTCTATGTGTAAGGGATTTTAGTATTTAGTCGTTATTAAGCTTTTTCTCGGGTAAGATTGTACCTCTATTATTTTGATATTTAAATAAAACTTCGTTTTACTGACTTTTGTGTAAATTACTCATTCCCTGCCAAGTCAATTTCTGACAAATTTCACAGTTATATGTTATTCACGAAATAGTTACCCTAAAATTGTTCCTCATTTTGGTAATGAGTAGGAAGCCTCAACTTAAACAGAACGTGGCGACACCAAGTTCCGGTTTCTTCAATGAAAATACTTGTTATAACAATGACGTATTCATGACTAAAAGTGCTACTTGGGCTAAATACCAAATTATATAATTATACTAGTAGGAGTCGGGTGGTCACTTCCTTATACATCTGAAGGTTCTATACGCGTTCTTATTGTACTGAGTTTCATTTAATCTAACATTCATATTTCAATACAAAAGGAAAAATCAAATAAAAAAAAATTAAGACCCTGGAACCTGAAAGTGAAACCGTTTTGACCTATGTTTACATAACATTCGTGTCTTATTTTATGTCAAGAAATCTTCTATTAAGCCTATGATTTTAAAACACCCTGTATATTTCCGTTTATTTAATAAAAGGTGTATTTTCATTTCTAGCAAAAAGATTAAAATTTTACATTTTTTTAACAAAATTTACAAGCTAAAATTTATTTTAATTTTTATAAAATTTTTATATAATTTTAGGTAATTATTTTAAACTGAAGTGCAATAAAAGATTTTCAAATAATGTTATTCAAAAGTTAAATATGTCGTAAAAATCAGCAATGACAACTTACTCGTCTGTTTTCTTCTTTTCGCTATCCAGTTCTCTGTAGGTTTGTTGAAGCTTGTCCGTAAGTATTTCCAGGTTTCTCGTCAGTTTGTAATCGGCCTCAAACTGTTCAGACATCAAAACCAGGTCCCTAGTGGCATCGTGAAGTGGAATGTCACTGATAAACAACCCTCGCCTAAAACAAACTCAACATTAATTATTACTTTCTGTCGATAATTAAAATGAAACATAAAATGCTACTTTTACTTCCCTTCTAGGAGCAAAGTATTGTAACCGTATAATTTTTTTTAAAACAGTGTAAGAAACTGCTTATTTCATTGATTTTAAATTTGGATCAAAAATCAAGTGTGACATAAATAAAAACCTGTAAAATATTGGTGCGAATCCAATATGTTGGAAACAAAATGGTGGCCTATTAAAATCTCTGAAGAAGCAATATAAAAAAATCGGTAAAAATTTGGAAATAATAAAGTAAGATCCTATTTATATACAGGGTCCTGCTTCAGAGCGTCCCGCATTTATAAGATAAAAAAGTTAGGAATTCCAGAATACAGACCCTCACTGTGTATCTTGCTACACTTTTTTAAAAATTCATTATAAATACATGAAACGTTCTGAAATCAAAACTACGCTGGGTATTTACTATAGTCGGTCTCTATCTGTTTATTTATTTATATCGTAATCCTAACTTATACAGGATGTCCAAAATTCAATGCCAAATTTGCTAAAATATAATACATTTTTTCTGCATCCAATTTCCTTATCCGGAACCCGGAAATTCCTTCGTTATGACTTCTCTTCTATTTGTTAGGAATAGTGCAGTATATATATATATATATATATATATACAGTGTGTCCGAAATTGGTTATGACAGTATTGGGATCTCGGAAACCGTGATAGTTACAAAAACGTTTAAATGGAGAAAGTTTTAGACAATTATGTTTGTAATTTAACGCCGTTTTGTTCGCGATTCTATCTTTTTTAGTTTTTGAGATATTTTGAAAAAACCAAAAAACTGCATTTTCGAAAAAGTCCTATAATTTATTTATTTATGAAAATTTTCAAAATCTGTAAGAACATTATTAAGGCAACTTTTTACGAAGAGTGCACCTATTAAGTCAGATTTTACATACAACGTTTCGATTTTCTAGAACCATCATCAATTTGGTTTTTTCTTATGGCCGCTGGGTTCGATTTTAACAGTTTTGAAAAGAGTATTTCTTTAGCTTTTCAACGGTGTATCACACTTTGTAATTAGGTTATTACTAAAGGTGCAAAAAGTGCGTAGAGGAAATATTTAAACGTTTTTTGGAATTATCAAAGTAAAAAGTTAAAAATTAATAGTGTTAAATAGCAATATGTTGTAATTTAACATCCAGTTCTACAAAAAATCAGTAAAAACTACTTAATAACATAATTGATTCGTGCACAATGTTCACACATGTTCAAACTACCACCCGCATATAACACTAACATCTTTGCCCAAGTAGGCTTTGTGTTTGAAATAAGACTGTTTAAACATTTTTTCGAATTATCGATATAAATTAAAATTTAATAGTTTCAAATACCAATATTTTTAAATTGGACATTAAATTCTGCATAAAATCAGTAAGTTCTACTCAGTAACATTAATACTATGTGCACTGCACATAATGTACCCCGAAGAACGACTGTCGACAGAACTTCAAGCGCTGCACTGATTAGAAGCTTGCTAGGGTTAGCCAATTTTAAGAATCGCAACAGAAAGTATGCAAGTATGACAAGGAATGGAATAGGCAAATATTAGAATATTTTAATGAAAATCTGGTTTTTTCCATAAGAAGAATTAAAACAGAACTTCACATTCTGAAGTCAACCGTTCATGGCGATTTAAAAGTACTAACCTTACAAGAATTAACAGAAAATCAGTATGAACTACCTACTCAATAAAATTAATAAAAAAATGCTACATAAGACTAGGATTAAAAATGTTGACCGTTTTTTTCTATGCAGTGTCCGCATTTCCTTTCAACTGTTCTGATTACCCGTTGAATGGTATTTCTATTTATATTTTCTAGAATATTTCGGGTTCGCTGCTCAAGAACTTGCCTATTTTCTGGCTGGTCAAATTCGTATATTTCATTTTTCGCACATCCCCATAACTAAAAATCCAACGGCGTAATATCCGGGGATCTAGCTGGCCAGCGGACAGGACCACTGTTGGATATTACATTTTCACTAAAAGTTGTTGTTAAAAAGGTTTGTACATCCCTGCTGTTATGTGCAGGACAACCGTCTTGCTGAAACCACAAGCTATTAAACTGATCATCTGGCACAGCTTCTCGAATGGCAGGAACTATTTGATTCTGTAACATGGCAAGGTATCTTGGGCCTGTCAGTGTCTGATCAAAAATAAAGGGACCAATGAGACGATTTCCTAAAAAGTAATGGAAAATATTGAGCTATAAGCAATTCAATTAGACTATGTTTATCTTACCAAGCATCCCGCACCACACATTAAAACCAAATCGCTCTTGCAGCCCGCGTGGATCGCGTAGTTGCGGATTTTCAATAGCCCAATAATGGTGATTTTTTTTATTAAAAATGCCACAGTTTGTAAAATGAGTCTCATCTGACCAAATGACTTTATTGCAAAAAGCGGGATTTTCTCGACATCTATTGATATACCAATTACAAAAAACAATTCATCTTTCGAAATCACCTGCTTGAAGTCCTTGCACAATTGTTGGCTTGTAAGGACGATATTTAGTTACTTTTAAGACGCCATGAACGGTAGATGTTGGAATTTGAAGTTCTGTTTCGCTTCTTCTTGTAGATGAAGTCGGATTTTCATTAGAATATTCTAGGATCTGCCTATTGCGTTGCTAGTTGTCTTTTGCATACTTCTTTGTGCGAATCTTAATAAAACTGCCAAACTCAAGCAAGTTTCTAACCAGCGTTTGAAAATAAGTTCTGCCAGGCTGCCGTCTTTCGGGGTACGTGTCAAAATACACATCCATGGCCCTGTTTGCATTTCTTTCATTTTTAATATAACACACTAACATATCAAACATTTCTTCATTAGAAAAGTTTAACGCCATTGTAATCCTTATTAAAACAGCGATGAATGTTAAATAAAACTTAAACGTTTCATTTTTGACAGATTAAAAGCATTCTATTATTTCAAAACCAAAGCCTACTTGAGCAAAGATGTTAGTGTTATCTGCGGCTGGTCATTTGAACATTTGTTAACATTGTGCAATGTTATTGAGTAGTTTTTACTAATTTTTTGTAGAACTGGATGTTGAATTACATATTGCCTTTTAACACTATTAATTTTTAATTTTTTACTTTGATAATTCCAAAAAACGTTTAAATATTTTCTCTACGCACTTTTTGCACCTTTAGTAATAACCTAATTACAAAGTGTGATACACCGTTGAAAAGCCAAAGAAATACTCTTTTCAAAACTGTTAAAATCGAACACAGCGGCCACAAGAAAAAACAAAATTGATGATGGTTCTAGAAAATCGAAACGTCGTATGTAAAATCTAACTTAATAGGTGCACTCTACGTAAAAAGTTGCCTTAATAATGCTCTTACAGATTTTGAAAATTTTCATAAATAAATAAATTATAGGACTTTTTCGAAAATGCAGTTTTTTGGTTTTTTCAAAATATCTCAAAAACTAAAAAAGATAGAATCGCGAGCAAAACGGCGTTAAATTACAAACATAATTGTCTAAAACTTTTTCCATTTAAACGTTTTTGTAACTATCACGGTTTCCGAGATCCCAATACTGTCATAACCAATTATACACGGACACACTGTATATATATATATATATATATATATATATATATATATATATATATTCATTTTAGCGCTAGTACTCGTCTTTCGACTAGTTGACTGTACTGATGAAGACCTTAAGTCAGAAACACGTGTCTATGGTTAGCCAAATTCCATTGCTTTAGCGGTCATCCCAAAGAATCCATTTTCTGCAATATACTAGTTCTAACAGCGTTATATATTTTCTCCTTTTGATTTACTAATCTTGGGTTATGAGTTTCGCCACAGGTGGCTGTATGCTGCTCCGTGATAAATAGAGTATCAAGTCCAGCGAAGATTTCGGATATTCTCTTGGTAATCACAAATGTCGGTTTTGCTCCTGTTGGTGACTCTGGTATTGTTTTGTGTATTCATTTTGGCACTAGTTGTACTCGTTTTTCGACTAGTTGACTGTACTGATGAAGACCTTAAGTCAGAAACACGTGTCTATGGTTAGCCAAATTCCATTGCTTTAGCGGCCATCCCAAAGAATCCATTTTCTGCTATATACTAGTTTTAACCGCGTTATATATTTTCTACTTTTGATTTACTACTCTTGGGTTATGAGTTTCGCCACAGGTGGCTATATGCTGCTCCCTGGTAAATAGAGTATGAAGTCCGGCGAAGATTTCGGATGTTCTCTTGGTAATCACAAATGTCGGTTTTGCTCCTGTTGGTGACTCTGGTATTGTTTTGTGTATTCATTTTGGCACTAGTTGTACTCGTTTTTCGACTAGTTGACTGTACTGATGAAGACCTTAAGTCAGAAACACGTGTCTATGGTTAGCCAAATTCCATTGCTTTAGCGGCCATCCCAAAGAATCCATTTTCTGCTATATACTAGTTTTAACCGCGTTATATATTTTCTACTTTTGATTTACTACTCTTGGGTTATGAGTTTCGCTACAGGTGGCTATATGCTGCTCCCTGGTAAATAGAGTATGAAGTCCGGCGAAGATTTCGGATGTTCTCTTGGTAATCACAAATGTCGGTTTTGCTCCTGTTGGTCACTCTAGTATTGTTTTGTGTATTCATTTTAGAACTAGTTGTACTCGTCTTTCAACTAGTTGACTGTACTGATGAAGACCTTAAGTCAGAAACACGTGTCTATGGTTAGCCAAATTCCATTGCTTTAGCGGTCATCCCAAAGAATCCATTTTCTGCTATATACTAGTTTCAACCGCGTTATATGTTTTCTACTTTTGATTTACTACTCTTGGGTTATGAGTTTCGCCACAGGTGGCTATATGCTGCTCCGTGGTAAATAGATTATCAAGTCCGGCGAAGATTTCGGATGTTCTCTTGGTAATCACAAATGTCGGTTTTGCTCCTGTTGGTCACTCTGGTATTGTTTTGTGTATTCATTTTGGCACTAGTTGTACTCGTCTTTCAACTAGTTGACTATACTGATGAAGACCTTAAGTCAGAAACACGAGTCTATGGTTAGCCAAATTCCATTGCTTTAGCGGCCATCCCAAAGAATCCATTTTCTGCTATATACTAGTTTTAACCGCGTTATATGTTTTCTACTTTTGATTTACTACTCTTGGGTTATGAGTTTCGCCACAGGTGGCTATATGCTGCTCCGTGGTAAATAGATTATCAAGTCCGGCGAAGATTTCGGATGTTCTCTTGGTAATCACAAATGTCGGTTTTGCTCCTGTTGGTCACTCTGTTATTGTTTTGTGTATTCATTTTGGCACTAGTTGTACTCGTCTTTCAACTAGTTGACTGTACTAATGAAGACCTTAAGTCAGAAACACGTGTCTATGGTTAGCCAAATTCCATTGCTTTAGCGGTCATCCCAAAGAATCCATTTTCTGCTCTATACTAGTTCTAACCGCGTTATATATTTTCTACTTTTGATTTACTACTCTTGGGTTATGAGTTTCGCCACAGGTGACTATATGCTGCTCCGTGGTAAATAGAGTATCAAGTCCGGCGAAGATTTCGGATGTTCTCTTGGTAATCACAAATGTCGGTTTTGCTCCTGTTGGTCACTCTGGTATTATTTTGTGTATTCATTTTGGCACTAGTTGTACTCGTCTTTAAAAAGTTGACTGTCTGATGAAGACCTTAAGTCAGAAACACGTGTCTATAGTTAGCCAAATTCCATTGCTTTAGCGGTCATCCCAAAGAATCCATTTTTTGCTATATACTAGTTCTAACCGCGTTATATATTTTTTCCTCTTAATTTACTACTCTTGGGTTATGAGTTTCGCCACAGGTGGCTATATGCTGCTCCGTGGTAAATAGAGTATCAAGTCCGGCGAAGATTTCGGATGTTCTCTTGGTAATCACAAATGTCGGTTTTGCTCCTGTTGGTCGCTCTGGTATTGTTTTGTGTATTCATTTTGGCACTAGTTGTACTCGTCTTTCAACTAGTTGACTGTACTGATGAAGATCTTAAGTCAGAAACACGTGTCTATGGTTAGCCAAATTCCATTGCTTTAGCGGTCATCCCAAAGAATCCATTTTCTGCTATATACTAGTTCTAACCGCGTTATATATTTTCTACTTTTGATATATATATATATATATATATATATATATATATATATATATATGTGTCTTTTCAAAGATTTTTATTGGGCGCCATTTTGTTCCATCATATTGGATTCCTACCAATATTTTACCAGTTTCTTTCTACCTATACCACACTTGACTACTGGGCATAATTTAAACTAAATTCAATAAGTAGTTTTTGACACATACACATATGAGTTTACCCCATTTGAACAAATGCAAATTTAAAGTCAATTGAAATAGTTTTTGTATGTTGGTTTTTTAAATAATTTACTAGGCCGCTATTTTGTTTTGCTATCTTGGATTCACATCAAAATGTTACCAGTTTATTTCTACGTAACACTTGATTTTTGTGCAAAATTATAGGTAAACTGTATAATTAGTTTTATTAGTAATAATTTTTTTAACATTGTTCCTCCATATGGGATTTTTACCAAAATATTACCAGGTCGTCCCCATAGAGCCCTTAATATTTGAAATTAATCTCATAAGGAGTTTTTAAGCTATGTTGCGAACTGACAGACCGATGGAAAGAGCGACAGACGGACAAACGGAATTTATAAAACATATTTTTGGCACCTAGGGACACTAAAACTTGAAGATATGTAAAAACTGCCATCTTGAATTAGTACCACAATGTAACTAGTTGACCCATATACCTCAACTAGTTATGGCATACAATTTAAAATCAATCCATTAAGTAGTTTTTTCAGACTGTGTTTTTAAATACTTTATTAAGCCGCCATTTTCTTCCTCGTCTTAGATTCTTACCAAAATGTTACCACTTGATTCCAATATAATACTTAATATATGTGCAAAATTTGAGAAAAATTGGATAAGTAGATTTTTAATAGTATTTTTCGTAACAATTTACTAGGCCGCCATTTTGTTTCGCCACATTGGATTTTCACCAAAATGTTACTAGGTCATCTCCCTACGACCGTTAATTTTTTATCAAACTTTGAAGTCAATCGGGCAAGTAGTTTTTTAGCTATGCCGCGAACAGACAGACAAACCAACGGAATTGAGAAAACACGTTTTTGGACATTTAGGAACCGTGAAACATGAAAATCTAAAAAAATCTCGCAGGATGATTTTTTCCCGATTACGATACTTCCCTTTTACGGGGAAAGTAAAAATCATAGATCGCATCAATAAAAATTAATTACCTTATAATTAGGCGTTGTAAGTTACCTTCCAAGCTCTACAAACAAATAAATAACAAAACATTGAACGACTATAAGCCTACAAAGACGAAACTGTTGCCTCAATGAATGTTCGCCTTTCGCTCTTAAAAAACGTAGAATGCGTTGGAAGTTGAAATAAGTTGTTGTAATTTTCTATCGTAATAATTAAAATTTTAAAAGAACTGTCCTCATAATTAGAAACCTAAGAAATTTGGTTGATTTCGTAGATTTACAAAATAAATTTTAATAAAGATGAGCTTATAGATAATATGATTTTTGCGTTTTTGCGTTGGGTAAAAGTGAAAAGAATTACCTATTAGCAAGTAGGCTTTATGGTTGTCCGTATCCTGAAAGAAGGCATCCTGAATTAATTAATCATTAATTTTAGAAGACTGCTTGAATGGTTTACTGATATGGAAAACGTGATATATAAAAAAGAAGTTTAATTTTGAATGTCCCTATGGATATCAGAGACCAAATGTAGTTTCAACAAGCTCTGCTACAATTCTCGAGAGAAGTAAAAGACAATGGATTGTTCGGATGGATGTCGGCTGGCCAGCCAGGTCCCCCGAGTTCACGAAACTAGACTTTTTTTGTGAGGATACGTAAAATAAATTGCAGTGGAGCAACTAGGGAGGGGCTAGGGGGAGCTTAGCCCGCCCAACCCCAAAATTAGCCCCCCGCCAGGCGATTG
The DNA here is from genome assembly GCA_030620095.1 of Kuschelorhynchus macadamiae. NCBI lineage: Eukaryota > Metazoa > Arthropoda > Insecta > Coleoptera > Curculionidae > Kuschelorhynchus > Kuschelorhynchus macadamiae. The sequence continues at coordinate 353,255 of JAUTXW010004710.1, forward strand.
GCGAGGGACAACTAAAACACTTAAACTCCATTTTGTTTGTAAAAATGGGTGAAAAGGTATTCTTCCGTAGCATAAACATAGTTTATTTTTCTCGTGCATCTTCCGTTTTTTAGTTAAGAAATAAACATAGGTTTTTTTTCTAATTTACCATCTTGTATACTTTTGACCAATTTAATTGGACACTATCTGGGCTTACGAAAACGTAAGGGCGCGCTTATTTTGAAGTTATTAATCATGAGTTTGAGAAATAGTGAAAAGTGTAAGCGATATTTTTTAAGGGATTTAAAAGAGTAAAAAAATCATATTTTGTTTACGCAAAACCTATAATAGTCAAACTGAAAACAGAAATAGGTGAGGAAAATGTTCTAACATTGAAAAATCGTGGAAGTCATTGATGTAGATACTTAATCTTTCTCGACTATACATATTTAAAATAAAATTGAGGTGATATTCCAAAAAACGGCGAAACTTCTGTTATTTAATTTTTTGAATCAAAACCATGTTCGTCTCCCAGGTAGCACAAATTAGCTGATGAGCTTTTTTGCCTAACAGTAAACTAGAGAAAGAAAGAAAGAAAGAAAGAAATATATTTATTGTGCAACATATATACAAAAAAAAATATTTATATATTACATAACACAAAAGGCAAACATTCGCGTAAGCGTTCTTCCACGTTGCCTGCCACATAAAAAAAAATTAAATCATCATTTGTAACAATTGTCTAGTATAGTCTTTTTTAAAAGTCTTTTTGGTTCTATCTAAGTACATAAAATATACATCTGAATTCAACAATTCGACAGCCAGGAAATCAAAACAATCTCTGTATTTAGCAGTAGGAGACAAAGGTATATCATACCTTACTATAGCTCTAAGATTTCTTTCATGTACTTCCTGTCTATTGACAATCAATTGCCAAAGGTAAGCTGGGCATTTCTTATGATAAAGCTTATACAAGAACAACGCAAAGTGCAGCCTAGCTCTGTGTGCAAACTTTAAGTGCTCATTTCGGATATAATTTGGAGTAACATGATCAAAATTATTGACACAGAACACAAACTGAATACACGAGTTCTGAGCCATTTAAACTTTTCGTTGAAATTCAAAGGTTAAAAATCTATAATAAACTACATTACAATAATCCAACTGGGGATAAATCAAAGACTCGATCAGCATTAATTTAATTCTTTCTGGTAAAATATATTTAAATAAGTATTGGCTTTTCAATTTTAGATAAACAGATGTTAGTTTTCTAGTACAATGAGCCTCAAAATTCAAACTGCTATCAAATGTAACACCCAGATTTCTCGCCTGGTCAACACGTGGTATTTCTATATTGTTTACATGCATTGTAGTAAAATTATACATCTGAAATTTATTTATGTTGGCTTTTGATGCTATAACTAGGTACATGCTCTTTTTCGCATTAGGTATAAGTCCATGGTTAGTTGACCATACAAACAGTCTGTTTAGATGTTCATTTATTTCACTTACAGCTAAGCTAGACTGATCCGGTGGAAATGCCGCAAATAGATGTGTGTCATCTGCGTAAAGGTGTGCGGAGCAAAATCGAATCTGATTAGGCAAATCAAATGTATATAGATTAAATAACAATGGCCCTAGGATACTTCCCTGAGGAACACCACATACTACATCAACTGATCTTGATCTTGCTCCATCCACCTCAACTATCTGCCTTCTAAAACTTAAGTAATTATTAAACCAGATGAATATTTGCTTAAAAAATAACCCAGAGCTTTTTATGATCCACCATGATTGAAATTAAAATTAAACTAATTTCCTAGCAGCCATTACTTGACCACTTTAAACAAACATATTCTTTCTACCTATAAAAAAGTATTTTCATGCATGTTTTTTTACGTTAGGGACTCTTTAATGAATTTTCTTAGTAAATTTCATTTCCAAAAAAAAATGCAGGAAACGAAATTATTAGTTTCAAGAAGGGGCGCGTGTTTTATGTGCCTATGTTAGATTATTTGAACAGTAAAAATTCCTACGCAAGTGTTTTTTGTCTCCACCAACCGTCAAATGTATATTTTACCCAATACGTGTAAGGTATTTCTAGGAAACCATGATTTGTTATGTTTGCATTTCCTCTTGGCTCACAAATTCTTACTTTGGCTCTGTTAATACTATTTCTACATAATTTGAAACAAATGAAGATTTATCATATAAATGAAGAAAAGGCAAAAAATGAGAAATTATTTGGGCAAATTTCGGCTAAAAACAAATCGGAAATCAGCTAAAAAAGCTCGATTTTAAAGTCAAAAAGTAGCTAATAAACCCAACCATAAAATCAAAAGAGTGGGTCGTCCAATTGGCCATTTTTACCCCATTAAGGCCAAATTATTATTCCCCACTTTAGCCATATTTCCGTTCTTATACTGTAATAGAACTGTTATTTTGGCTAGCAATTTTAGCTAATTAGCCAGATATATTAGAAAATATCACAGCATTTTAGCCTATATATGATTATATGTGCTACTTGGACTGATATACAGGGTAGACTAAAAAAGAGGAGGCACTTTGACAGGTTTCCTGTTAACAGGTCTAGTAAAACATATATTATGTTATACAGGAGAAGTGATAACGTTGAAATCCTTTAAATTTTTATATATGAGTTTCATCGTTCTATGTAACATTAAGTGGCGCAATTTATTAAAAAAATATATATTTTTTGACAGCTGCCATAGAGATTAATCAAATCGTATATAGCCGAAACATAAAAACTTAGACAAAATCGGGAGTTTATAATTAAATCATAGCCGTACGAAAAAATGGTTAAAATTGGTTTTATCCTGTAATCAATATTATATAAGTGTCAGTCGATGTCTAGTTGCGCCAATGATAAATTGTGTACAAGGAGGAATTGCCTACAATCAAAGAAAATATCCAACAGTGAATTTAAAATGCATTTACTAGCATTTCCTCTGCAATATTGCAAAATGTTAACATATCATTTGAAAATCGGATCGAAAAATGTTTAGGGCAATTTGAATATTTATTAAAATAATTTCCTTTTTGGTGGTTTGAAGTGGTCCGATGTTGTTGTTATTAATTTGTTTGTGGTACTAAGAGAGCTTGTATGTTAACTTACAACTTAATTAACTTTTATCAAAGCCATCTATGATTATTTGTGTTGAATCTGAGTGTTGGAAGAGCCATGTTTAATAATCTGGCCACTATCTGCGAAAAAAATTAATATACAGGGTAATCTTTTTGAGAAGCGACGAAAAATTGTTTTATTTTCAGCAAGATGACATTTTTGTATTCTTAATGAATTTTTTAAAAAATTTAATAATATCCTAGGATTACGTAAAGTAATCAAAAAGGAACCGAAAACTGTAAAGAAATACAGTGTTCCATTAAAAAAAAATCACCTCCAGCATACTTTTTTGAGACACCATGAACAAGTGAAACACATCCTAGTACACAGTTAAAGTCTACATTTAAATAGAATTCCTAATTTCTTTATTATAGGACTTATAGATGCCCGCTGTTGCAGAACCCTGTAAAATAACAGAGCGATGTGGCAAAAGTAATCTGTAAAGGAAGCTAACTGGAAATTCGGTCCAACTTAAATGGGTTAAGATATACAAAGTAATCTTTTTGAGAAGCGACAAAAAATTGTTTTATTTTCAGCAAGATGACTTTTTTGTATTTTTAATGAATTTTTTAAAAAATGTGGCGAAATTTTCTTTTTATTTATTTGTTTCTCTGGAACTATCAAACCAAATTTAATAATATCCTAGGATTATGTAAAGTAATCAAAAAGGAACCGAAAACTGTAAAGAAATACAGTGTTCCATTAAAAAAAAAATCACCTTCAGCATACTTTTTTGAGACACCATGAACAAGTGAAACACATCCTAGTACACGGTTAAAGTTTGCATTTAAATGGAATTCCTAATTTCTTTATTATAGGACTTATAGATGCCCGCTGTTGCAGGACCCTGTAAAATAACAGAGCGATGTGGCAAAAGTAATCTGTAAAGGAAGCTAACTGGAAATTCGGTCCAACTTAAATGGGTTAAGATATACAGGGTAATCCTTTTGAGAAGCGACGAAAAATTGTTTTATTTTCAGCAAGATGACTTTTTTGTATTTTTAATGAATTTTTTAAAAAATGTGGCGAAATTTTCCTTTTTCTTATTTGTTTCTCTGGAACTATCAAACCAAATTTAATAATATCCTAGGATTATATAAAGTAATCAAAAAGGAACCGAAAACTGTAAAGAAATACAGTGTTCCATTAAAAAAAATCACCTCCAGCATACTTTTTTGATACACCATGAACAAGTGAAACACATCCTAATACACAGTTAAAGTCTGCATTTAAATAGAATTCCTAATTTCTTTATTATAGGACTTATAGATGCCCGCTGTTGCAGAACCCTATAAAATAACAGAGCGATGTGGCAAAAGTAATCTGTAAAAGAAGCTAACTGGAAATTCGGTCCAACTTAAATGGGTTAAGATATACAGGGTAATCTTTTTGAGAAGCGACGAAAAATTGTTTTATTTTCAGCAAGATAACTTTTTTGTATTTTTAATGAATTTTTTAAAAAATGTGGCGAAATTTTCTTTTTATTTATTTCTTTCTCTGGAAATATCAAACCAAATTTAATAATATCCTAGGATTATGTAAAGTAATCAAAAAGGAACCGAAAATTGTAAAAAAATACAGTGTTCCATTAAAAAAAATTCACCACCAGCATACTTTTTTGAGACACCATGAACAAGTGAAACACATCCTAGTACACGGTTAAAGTTTGCATTTAAATGGAATTCCTAATTTCTTTATTATAGGACTTATAGATGCCCGCTGTTGCAGGACCCTGTAAAATAACAGAGCGATGTGGCAAAAGTAATCTGTAAAGGAAGCTAACTGGAAATTCGGTCCAACCTAAATGGGTTAAGATATACAGGGTAATCCTTTTGAGAAGCGACGAAAAATTGTTTTATTTTCAGCAAGATGACTTTTTTGTATTTTTAATGAATTTTTTAAAAAATGTGGCGAAATTTTCCTTTTTCTTATTTGTTTCTCTGGAACTATCAAACCAAATTTAATAATATCCTAGGATTATATAAAGTAATCAAAAAGGAACCGAAAACTGTAAAGAAATACAGTGTTCCATTAAAAAAAATCACCTCCAGCATACTTTTTTGATACACCATGAACAAGTGAAACACATCCTAATACACAGTTAAAGTCTGCATTTAAATAGAATTCCTAATTTCTTTATTATAGGACTTATAGATGCCCGCTGTTGCAGAACCCTATAAAATAACAGAGCGATGTGGCAAAAGTAATCTGTAAAAGAAGCTAACTGGAAATTCGGTCCAACTTAAATGGGTTAAGATATACAGGGTAATCTTTTTGAGAAGCGACGAAAAATTGTTTTATTTTCAGCAAGATAACTTTTTTGTATTTTTAATGAATTTTTTAAAAAATGTGGCGAAATTTTCTTTTTATTTATTTCTTTCTCTGGAACTATCAAACCAAATTTAATAATATCCTAGGATTATGTAAAGTAATCAAAAAAAAACCGAAAACTGTAAAAAAATACAGTGTTCCATTAAAAAAAATTCACCACCAGCATACTTTTTTGAGACACCATGAACAAGTGAAACACATCTTAGTACACAGTTAAAGTCTGCATTTAAATAGAATTCCTAATTTCTTTATTATAGGACTTATAGATGCCCGCTGTTGCAGAACCCTGTAAAATAACAGAGCGATGTGGCAAAAGTAATCTGTAAAGGAAGCTAACTGGAAATTCGGTCCAACTTAAATGTGTTAAGATATACAGGGTAATCTTTTTGAGAAGCGACGAAAAATTGTTTTATTTTCAGCAAGATGACTTTTTTGTATTTTTAATGAATTTTTTAAAAAATGTGGCGAAATTTCCCTTTTTCTTATTTGTTTCTCTGGAACTATCAAACCAAATTTAATAATATCCTAGGATTATGTAAAGTAATCAAAAAGGAACCCAAAACTGTAAAGAAATACAGTGTTCCATTAAAAAAAAATTCACCTCCAGCATACTTTTTTGAGACACCATGAACAAGTGAAACACATCCTAGTACACAGTTAAAGTCTACATTTAAATGGAATTCCTAATTTCTTTATTATAGGACTTATAGATGCCCGCTGTTGCAGAACCCTATAAAATAACAGAGCGATGTGGCAAAAGTAATCTGTAAAAGAAGCCAACTGGAAATTCGGTCCAACTTAAATGGGTTAAGATATACAGGGTAATCTTTTTGAGAAGCGACGAAAAATTGTTTTATTTTCAGCAAGATGACTTTTTTGTATTTTTAATGAATTTTTTAAAAAATGTGGCGAAATTTTCTTTTTATTTATTTCTTTCTCTGGAACTATCAAACCAAATTTAATAATATCCTAGGATTATGTAAAGTAATCAAAAAAAAACCGAAAACTGTAAAAAAATACAGTGTTCCATTAAAAAAAAATTCACCACCAGCATACTTTTTTGAGACACCATGAACAAGTGAAACACATCTTAGTACACAGTTAAAGTCTGCATTTAAATAGAATTCCTAATTTCTTTATTATAGGACTTATAGATGCCCGCTGTTGCAGAACCCTGTAAAATAACAGAGCGATGTGGCAAAAGTAATCTGTAAAGGAAGCTAACTGGAAATTCGGTCCAACTTAAATGTGTTAAGATATACAGGGTAATCTTTTTGAGAAGCGACGAAAAATTGTTTTATTTTCAGCAAGATGACTTTTTTGTATTTTTAATGAATTTTTTAAAAAATGTGGCGAAATTTCCCTTTTTCTTATTTGTTTCTCTGGAACTATCAAACCAAATTTAATAATATCCTAGGATTATGTAAAGTAATCAAAAAGGAACCGAAAACTGTAAAGAAATACAGTGTTCCATTAAAAAAAAAATTCACCTCCAGCATACTTTTTTGAGATACCATGAACAAGTGAAACACATCCTAGTACACAGTTAAAGTTTGCATTTAAATGGAATTCCTAATTTCTTTATTATAGGACTTATAGATGCCCGCTGTTGCAGGACCCTGTAAAATAACAGAGCGATGTGGCAAAATTAATCTGTAAAGGAAGCTAACTGGAAATTCGGTCCAACTTAAATGGGTTAAGATATACAGGTTAATCTTTTTGAGAAGCGACGAAAAATTGTTTTATTTTCAGCAAGATGACTTTTTTGTATTTTTAATGAATTTTTTAAAAAATGTGGCGAAATTTTCCTTTTTCTTATTTGTTTTTCTGGAACTATCAAACCAAATTTAATAATATCCTAGGATTATGTAAAGTAATCAAAAAGGAACCGAAAATTGTAAAGAAATACAGTGTTCCATTAAAAAAAAATTCACCTCCAGCATACTTTTTTGAGACACCATGAACAAGTGAAACACATCCTAGTACACAGTTAAAGTCTACATTTAAATGGAATTCCTAATTTCTTTATTATAGGACTTATAGATGCCCGTTTTTGCAGAACCCTGTAAAATAACAGAGCGATGTGGCAAAATTAATCTGTAAAGGAAGCTAACTGGAAATTCGGTCCAACTTAAATGGGTTAAGATATACAGGGTAATCTTTTTGAGAAGCGACGAAAAATTGTTTTATTTTCAGCAAGATGACTTTTTTGTATTTTTAATGAATTTTTTAAAAAATGTGACGAAATTTTCCTTTTTCTTATTTGTTTCTCTGGAACTATCAAACCAAATTTAATAATATCCTAGGATTATGTAAAGTAATCAAAAAGGAACCGAAAACTGTAAAGAAATACAGTGTTCCATTAAAAAAAAATTCACCTCCAGCATACTTTTTTGAGACACCATGAATAAGTGAAACACATCCTAGTACACAGTTAAAGTTTGCATTTAAATGGAATTCCAAATTTCTTTGTTATAGGACTTATAGATGCCCGCTGTTGCAGGACCCTGTAAAATAACAGAGCGATGTGGCAAAAGTAATCTGTAAAGAAAGATAACTGGAAATTCCGTCCAACTTAAATGGGTTAAGATATCTGGAACTTTTGGAAAATCCCTTTATCGATGAACTATAATAATAATAAAAAATCGCCTTTTATTCAAAAATCAGTCACACATATAGACGAGGTTCAGCATTACAATCTGTTACTCTTACCTAACCCAATGAGTACAAATTTAGTCTAAAAAAAAACTGTAATACATAACAAAAAGAAATCAAAAAAAGGTATTACTTATTTTAAAGTACCTAAAGTACTTATATACAGAGAAAAGAAAAAAAAAATTGTTATAGGTGACAGAAAGATAAAAAAGATGAATAGAAGAAAGAAGGGAAATTGATATTAGTAATTATTTCCAATTAAAGTTCTGAAATCAATTATTAAGATACTGCGGTTTAATGCTTTGTTTAAATGTTAAGGAACCTAAGTTTTTAAGTTTTAAGTTTAACAGCTATAAAAGAAAAGGAACGTTGAAAAATACGTGTGGTATGTCTTGGAATATCCAAAGTTAAAGGAAATCTAACATTAATATTGTGTTGCGTATTCCATTGAATTAGGTTACCAACTCGGCAAAATATAATTTGGCAACAAGACGGAGTACCACCCCGTGATATTGTGGCAGTTCCTCAAAATAATTATCAAGTGTGGATGGGGAGTGATGGAAAAATCACCGCATGTAACATATTCCTGTACTTTAATAGTTATTTACCTAACTAGTGCGGAAAGTGATATTTTTCCGCACACGACTGCAGTTCAGTGGCGGCTCGTCAGAGTAGGCCTCTGGGGCCGTGCCTCACCCCAAAAATAAAGGAAAAGAGAATTTGTTTATATAACTTTTTATCTATTACCAATTAGAAATATACTTTTTAACAGTTTTACAACATAATAACATTAAAAAAAAAAACAAAATATAATCCCATAATAAATATTTTAGAAAATAAATTCTGATTAAAAAACCGACCGTGCAATCCGTGCAAACCCATTCCTAAAGAAAGTGCTCTCGAATGAGGCGAAATAATTTTAGCTTGGAAAGTTTCGACTTCTGACCTATTTATCAACGGCCGGTGCCGATGCCGGCGAGTCACCTGATTACGACAGAGCGGGATGGCGATTGCCGATGCACGCGTTTTCTATTGCATTCTTGAGGCGATAAATCTGTAGCTTGGATATGCTTTTATTAGTTATTTAAATCACATGACTAGCGAAATATTCCAACGGCTTTTTTTTACGTGGTGCGTGTCGCTGAGAAAGAAATAGGAAATAGATTGCGATAATCGCTGATTGAGGGCGTTCTGTCTTTTAAGGTGAATAAATACGCGTGAGTAAGTTTTTGTTTTGTTTTGATTTGGTAAGTTGGACCGTTCCATTTTTTGTATTTGCTTTTTGCTTTTGAAATGAATCCTATTCACGACATTATTGCTTCATTAATTGAAACGCCTTTTTTAAGAAGAAGCGAAACTGAAAAGAAACAGATATTAGGTAGCCGTCCGACGCCGAAAATTTTAGCAATATTTAACGATAAGAGGCAAGGTAAAAAATATTCAAGAACTTTTCAAATATCTTGGTACGAAACTTATAGGTGGCTATGCGGAAGTATTTATAAAGAAAGCTTATATTTTTGGCCTTGTATTTTATTAGGTTGCGTCAAAAATAATTGGAGTTCAGGGGGCGGATATTCGGATTTAAAAAATTTTTCACGAGCAGTAAAATCGCATGAAAGTTCAAGAGAGCATATTAAAAATTCGGTAGCACTTACAAGACTGGAGCAAAATAGGGCGATTATTGCGGATGCACTACAAGAAAATGCAAGTCTTAATAAAATTGTTTATAACGAAAATATTCGAAAAAACCGTTTATTATTAAATTATTTAATTGATGTTATTATTACTTTGGGTAAACAGGACTTGGCATTTCGAGGTCATAATGAAACAATAGATTCTTTTAACCGTGGCAATTTTAAGGAAATATTTGCATGCTTAATAAAAAGAGATGCCGAACTTACTGAACATTGTGTTAAATTTAGTACGGGACAATCTAAGACTATACAAAATGAACTAATTGGTTGCATACATGACTATATTCAAGAATATATAAAAAAAGAAATCAATGACACCGATTGTTGTTTTTTTGGCGTAATTGCGGATCATAGTACTGATATAACAGAAAAATCACAGTGTTCGATAACAGTTAGATATGTGACCAACAGATCTTTAAAAGAAAGATTTTTAGGATTTTTTGACGTTAGCGATAATAGAACAGCAGAGAGCCTTTTTCATTTAATACAAAACAGCTTAGAGCCTTATGACTTTAAAAATAAATTGGTCGCGCAGTGTTACGATGGGGCTAGTGTTATGGCAGGTGAAATAAATGGGCTTCAAACAAAAGTTAAATCTATTCCTCCTTTAGCTATGTTTACTCATTGTTGCGCCCACAGATTAAATCTAGTTTTACAACAGGGAACAAAACTGATTACCCAAAGTCGTATATTTTTTGCCACTTTATTAGGAATACCAAATTATTTCCACCAATCACCAAAACGGTCTTTTGTGCTTAATCAGATAGTAGGTAAAAGAATTCCGCGAGCTGTAGAAACGCGATGGTATACACGGTCTAAAATTTTAAACTTAGTGGCTAATGAATGGGACAATTTAATTATAGTATTTGAAACTATTATTAATGACTTAAGTTCTGGAACAGAATCTATTAATGGTGCAAAGGGATTTCTAAAGCATTTTAATGATTTCGAATTTTGACTTTTAACGCATATTTATAAACAAATTTTTAGTTGCACTGATGTACTGTTTCAAATATTACAGTTAAAGCATTTAGACATAAATTACTGCATTTCGCAAATAAACCTTGCCAAGCAACGAATTATTGAGTTTAGAAACGAGGACCATTTCAAAGAGCTTTTCAATATTGCTAAAAAAGCCACTATTCTGCCAACTAACACACGTCGAGGGCAATGTTCTAGCGACTTTGATATTTTTACTAAATATAAAATATTATATTTCGAAATAATAGATTGTATAATTCTTCAATTAGGGACGCGGTTTGAAAATTTAAATAATTTAACTTTCTTTGCTGTAGTCGATTGCACAAAATATTCGGAATATGTTAAATGCTTTCCAGACGACTTATTAAATAATTTATTAAAAAATTATCCAAACATTTTTGACAGAGATAGACTAAAGAATGAGCTTTCTGTATTGTATAGGGATGAACAATTTTCAAATTTAGATGTCGAAAAAAAAAGTCTAGCTTTGTTATTTAAAGATTTTAAAGCAATTTTTGCGGAAGCATATAAGCTTTTTAATTTAATTTTAACTATTCCCGCAACAAGTGTATCGGCCGAACGAAATTTTTCATGTCTTAAACGGATCAAAACCTACCTAAGGAACACAATGACACAAGAACGGCTTTCGGGTTTAGCAATGATGTCAATAGAGCAGGAATTACTGTCAGAACTTAGTGAAGACCAAAACTTTTACGACCAAATTATAGATAAATTTGCAACCTTAAAGGACAGACGTATAGATTTAATGTACAAAAAGTAGTTTTTTTATCTTATTTCATACAACTATTTATTTTAAGTTTTAATAAACTAAATTATGTTTTTATTATCGCAATCACCGCTATATTTTAGTGATAGGTGTACATATTTTACTTGTTTTGTTTACTTTTTATTTACTTTTTTTAGAGTTTATTTTTTTAGTTTTTAATGGTTTAGTAGGGCTATTGGCGATGACCTCCATTAAAAAAAAAGAGGTCAACGCGTCGCAGAATAATACCTCATGGGTGACGTGGAAATTTATTCACATTTAAACAAAATTAACCTCATGTAGCCTCACCCTTCAATATACTCACGAGCCGCCACTGCTGCAGTTTAGTAAGCAGATGAGTGCAGAAAACTCACTTTCCGCACGAGTTAGGTACATAACTTTTCCTATGAGCGTGCGTAAATAACATACCTATTTATTAGCAAATACAGTTTAGTGAGGAGAGTGAATAAATGAAGTATGTTAAATTTGTATTTATTAGAATTGATTACTTCAGATTAGAATTGATCACAAATTAGATGTCAAATGTGATTTTCAGAATATCTAAGCTCCATTTACCTTTAGCCACTTTCAAAAATAGTTACAAAACGCACATAAATGTTACATTTATTCACAAATAAAAATAACAATATTATATTTTTAAATTATTATTTTTATTAAACAATAAATTATTGTTGGTTATAACGTTTATATTGAATCTACAGTTTGTCGAATTGTTTACATTTAGAGGAAATATCAATTCTAAACCCTGTTTATTATAAGTTGTACTACTTGTTGATGGAAATGAAACAGTTTCACCTTCAACCTTCTTTTCGGTAAAAATTTTATTTGCAACTTGCTTTTTGATCTCTATTAAGTCTTCCAAATAGCCCTCTGCCACGTTACTAGATTTCCATCCGCCATGCCCCTTGATAAAACTGTGACCCGTGTACAGGGTGTCCGGATTTGGTTGCAAAAGCAGGGTATCTCGCTTATTTTTAAAGATAGAACCTTGCGGTTTTCACGAACCTGAGCTAAATTTTTTGTGAAACTCGTGAAGCCGTAAACAAAATTTTCATAGCCTTCTTCGTTTATGAGATACAAGGCGAAATAGAAAATTTTGCATTTTGGGACCCACCTCGTATCTCGGTTATCCTTTAACTTAACGCAAAGGCAAAAAAATTGTTTCTTATGCAGTTTTTTACGCTATATCCAGTGGCGTAGTCATATTTTTCATTTCAGTTGTTATTTTTTAGATATGACCCAAAGTTGTGTTTTTTTTTAAATGGAACACCCTGCATATTTGTCCAGAAATTGATTTGTCCTTTTAAGAGCTTCTCAAAAATATATAATAGTAAGGGTCTATTTTAATAAACAACAACAGAAATCCTAATTTTTATAATTATCATCCCAAATTTTGCAGTAGGCCATGCAAAACGATGCCGTTTTCTTTTGTTTTCTTGGAAGCAAATGACATTTCCCAATTTTTTACGCGTATATAAAATATAGCGCTTGTTTTTTATATTTATTTATTATGTAAAAATATATTTGTATTATTATGGAAGAAAACCAAACTAAAGAACATTATGAAAAGTACGATATGTTAGCTTGTTTTATATTAAGTAATGAAAATGTTGAAGCGGTTTCTGAGATGTATTTTAACAGGTAAATAGTTAATTATTATGTATGTTGAAATACTATTGCTTAATTTTTATTTAGATATCCAGAAAGGGGGCAACCTAATATATCCACTTTTTATCGGATAAAAAAGAATTTACTTAATCACGGATCATTTATCAAACCTCGTACGAAAACATATAATAAAAAAATCGGGAGGCTGAGGAAATTACGGTTTTGGCTAATGCAGAAGCTTACCCTACAAACTCTTGTAGGGCCAGTGAAAAGAGCATAGGGATTTCAAAAACTAGAGTTCAAGAAATTCTAAAAAAGCACAAATACCACCCATACAAATTTAGGCTGGTGCAGCACTTACAGCCAGGGGATGCAGAGTGTCGGGTAGTCTTCTGCAATGGGTTTCGAGAAAGATGCGATATGGTTAGAGATTTTGAAAGGAAGGTTATATGGTCAGACGAAGCACATTTCAGTAATTCTGGTATACTCAATAGGCACAATAGTAGATTCTGGTCCCAGGAAAATCAACACCAAATATTTCCCAGAAGACAGCAGGGCAGGTTTGGTCTAAATATGTCCTGCCTTCATATTAGGAACACATATAAAATTTTATATATTTGAGGGAAATCTAACAGCCAATCGCTATATAGAAATTTTAGAGGCAGCTATACCTGAATTACTTGACGAGGTTCCTCTAGCGCAAATTAACGAAATTTATTTTCAACAGGACGGTGCTCCTGCACACAATTCTGGAATGACGAGATTATTTCTGGACAATAATTTTACCAATCAATGGATCAAAACAAATGGACCTATAAGATGGCCCCCTAGGTCCTCAGATTTGTCGATTTTAGATTTCTTTCTATGGGGATATCTGGAAAATAGAATGTATAAAGACCACTGTGATAATGTCCAAGATTTAGGAAATGCAATAAGAGAAAATTTTCGCTATTTACAAAATCATCCCGTTATTTTGCTTAATTCTCTAAAACGAATACGAAAATTGTGCGAAGCATGCATAGAACAAAATGGAAATCAGTTTGAACAGTTCTTTTGATTTCCTTGGTTACTGTAGTTCTTATACGACAGTTGATTTTTGCTGAAAGGCTTGTTACATAATAATTTATTACTGTTTTGTTCTTGTGTTACATAAATCTAGGTAGGTGGTACTTTTTTGGTGCAAAATTATCAATACATATTTTGATAAATAGATTTAATTACATATTTATTTTGATTTATTGTTAGGATGTAGATATTGTTAACGACTTTAAATAAAAGGCAGCATTGTTTTGCATGGCCTACTGCAAAATTTGGGATGATAATTATAAAAATTAGGATTTTCGTTGTTGTTTATTAAAATAGACCCATAATATTATACATTTTTGAGAAGCTTTTAAAAAAAAATCAATTTCTGGACAAATATACAGGGTGTCCCATTTAAAAAAAAAACACAACTTTGGGTCATATCTAAAAAATAACAACTCAAATGAAAAATATGACTACGCCACTGGATCTAGCGTAAAAAACTGCATAAGCAGCAATTTTTCCCTTTGCGTTAAGTTAAAGGATAACCGAGATACGAGGGGGGTCTCAAAATGCAAAATTTTCTATTTCGCCCTGTATCTCATAAACGAAGAAGGCTATGAAAATTTTGTTTACGGCTTCATGAGTTTCACAAAAAAATAGCTCAGGTTCGTGAAAACCGCAAGGTTCTATCTTTAAAAATAAGTGAGATACACTGCTTTTGCAACCAAATCCGGACACCCTGTACATTTCTGGATCCGGCAATCCCAGTAGGATCTCTTTGTCTTCAATGTTATCAATTGTTAATTTAGTAAGATTTTCGCGATGACATGCGCCTGCCAAACCAATAATGGTCGCAACATTAATCAACAAATATACATCATCAGGTGCCTCGGAAAAATTTTTTGCAATTTCCGCTTTTGAGACAACTTGGATTTTTTGGATGGTTTCCTACATTTTTCTGCTGTTAATTTTTAATATTTACTTATATCTACATCAATGTTTGTTTTGATGATCAACTTGAGCATTGAAAAAATTGACCATAGCGTAGAAGATTTGCAGGTTTCAGATGTTTCGCCAAAATAGGTTAGAAGTACTTCTTCTTTAAGAGATTTTTACCTGTTTCTTCTCGCACCATTGTATAAAAACTTTGTATCCTTTTTCATACCTATGACGAGATTTTTCGGGAAATATCTGTAAGCTGACTGCTGCATCTTCCTCCAAAGTACTTTCAGGAATTACATTTTCATCTATGTCTTGCATGTTGAGTGGCGAAACCGTCTTTTAAAAGCACAACATTACAAATAACTATGCAAACTAAATCACACCCAGACTTATAAATTGTTGTTATTGTTTTTGTTGTCATCGCAACCGAGACTTGTCTATTAACGCTATTGTTGAAACAATTGTAACTAAGATTACACAGCATTAAGTAAACTGGAATGATATGAGATTATAACACGATGTAAGTCAAAACTATATTATAAATAATGCGATGAATTTTTGAATTTTTTAGGATATTGAAAAATTACAAATCTGGATGAGAAACTGCTCTTTTCTGTTAAGCGGTGTTTTTAATAATTTTTGAAAAAAAAAACTAACATTTTTGATACAGCTGAAAAAAAAAATTTGTCTTTTTCAAGCACTAATGCAGAAAGTAAATTACTTTCCGCACTACTCCGGCATAAACTAATTTTCCTCACTAACATGCGTGCGAAAAGTGCATACTTTTCACACGCTCAGAGGAAAATATAATTTCAGTTAACTCTAACCGGACATGTTTACTGAGTTACTTGGGGATAATAGAGGTTAAAAAAGTTTAGTTAAAAGAAAACGATATGATACAAAACTATGGTTTGAGTTTGGATTGAATTTGATTGAACTGAATTTAATACTACTATTTCTGTTTGTAATTTATAGATAAAACTAAAAAAATATGTTATTTACAAGGCAAACTTAGGTTAGGCTTATATAAAAATAAAATGGGTACGTAAAAGAATTTCACGAAGCAAATTGAATTATTTTTGCAGTATTAAATTACGTTGTTGCCACACAATTAGATTATTAAAAACATTATTATCAAAAATGAATTGCAATAAATGCCAAACCGCGAAAGAATTCGCAATAAATATACCGTGCAACATAATATATCTTCAGGCTCTTTTTATCCAAAGATGCTGTAAAGGAACTTGCCAAACTTATAGATTTTTTTTGAAATATAAGCAATTCATCTCGTAATTTAATTAAATATTATTTGTTCGGTACATAGATTTTATTATAGCGATATTAGGAAACGTTTTTGCTATATAACGAGAGTACCTAATTTACAACACAATTATTAATGTAGTGTTCATCACATTGAACGCTGTGGGAGAATATAATCAATTTTTGAAGGAAGAATAAATCGTGTTTAATGCAGTTATACAGGGTGTCCCTTGAAACTTTGCCCCCGATATCTCCATAGTTGGCATTTTTCTGCAGTGTATGGAGATCTTTTTGGCGTAATTTTCAATCAGTAATAATGATTTAATACCCAAATAAACTTTTCCAAAATGTTGTTTTAATTTTCATTCGTACTTAATTATACTGCTGATATTTAATTTTACATATTTAGCGTGAGTGGCAATAATATAAAAATTATAAAGTAATTAAGTAAATGGTAAGCATATGGGGACTTTTTTAAATGACTGTACAGGGTGTCCGGATTTGGTTGCAAAAGCAGGGTATCTCGCTTATTTTTAAAGATAGAACCTTGCGGTTTTCACGATCCTGAGCTAAATTTTTGTGAAACTCATGAAGTCGTAAACAAAATTTTCATAGCTTTCTTCGTTTATGAGATACAGGGCGAAATAGAAAATTTTGCATTTTGGGACCCCCCTCGTATCTCGTTTATCCTTTAACTTAACGCAAAGGGAAAAATTGCTGCTTATGCAGTATTTTACGCTGGATCCAGTGGCGTAGTCATATTTTTCATTTGAGTTGTTATTTTTTAGATATGACCCAAAGTTGTGTTTTTCTAAATAAGAAACCCTGTATATTTGTCCAGAAATTGATTTGTCCTTTTAAAAGCTTCTCAAAAATATATAATAGTATGGGTCTATTTTAGTAAACAACAACAAAAATCCTAATTTTTATAATTATCATCCCAAATTTTGCAGCAGGCCATGCAAAACAATGCTACCTTTTATTTAAAGTCGTTAACGATATCCACATCCTAACAATAAATCAAAATAAATATGTAATTAAATCTATTTATCAAAATATGTATTGATAATTTCGCACCAAAAAAGTACCACCTACCAAGATTTATATAACACAAGAACAAAACAGTAATAAATTATTATGTAACAAGCCTTTCACCAAAAATCAACTGTCGTATAAGAACTACAGTAACCAAGGAAATCAAAAGAACTGCTCAAACTGATTTCCATTTTGTTCTATGCATGCTTCGCACAATTTTCGTATTCGTTTTAGGGAATTAAGCAAAATAACGGGATGATTTTGTAAATAGCGAAAATTTTCTCTTATTGCATTTCCTAAATCTTGGATATTGTCATAGTTGTCTTTGTAAATTCTATTTTCCAGATATCCCCACAGAAAGAAATCTAAAATCGACAAATCTAAGGAACCTAGGGGGCCATCTTATAGGTCCATTTGTTCCGATCCATTGATTGGTAAAATTATTGTCCAGAAATAATCTCGTCATTCCAGAATTGTGTGCAGGAGCACCGTCCTGTTGAAAATAAATTTCGTTAATTTGCGCTAGAGGAACATCGTCAAGTAATTCAGGTATAGCTGCCTCTAAAATTTCTATATAGCGATTGGCTGTTAGATTTTCCTCAAATTTATAAAAAATTTATATGTGTTCCTAATATGAAGCAGGACACATTTAGACCAAACCTGCCCTGCTGTCTTCTGGGAAATATTTGGTGTTGATTTTCCTGGGACCTCGAAACCAATTGCAGAAGACTATCCGACGCTCTGCATCCCCTGGCTGTAAGTGCTGCACGAGCCTAAATTTGTATAGGTGGTATTTGTGCTTTTTTAGAATTTCTTGAGCTCTAGTTTTTGGAATCCCTATGCTCTTTTCACTGGCCGTTCAGAGTTTGTAGGGTAAGCTTCTGCATTAACCAAAACCGTAATTTCCTCAGCCTCCCGATTTTCTTTATTATATGTTTTCGTACGAGGTTTGATAAATGATCCGTGATTAAGTAAATTCTTTTTTATCCGATAAAAAGTGGATATATTAGGTTGCCTCCTTTCTGGATATCTAAATAAAAATTAAGCAATAGTATATCAACATACCTAAAAATTAACGATTTACCTGTTAAAATACATACACAGAAAACAAGCTAACATATCATACTTTTCATAATGTTCGAAAGTTTGGTTTTCTTCCATAATAATACAAATATATTTTTACACAATAAATAAATACAAAAAAACTAGCGTTGTATTTTATATACGCGTACAAAATTGGAAAATGTCATTTGCTTCCAAGAAAACAAAAGAAAACGGCATCGTTTTGCATGGCCTACCGCAAAATTTGGGATGATAATTATAAAAATTAGGATTTTTGTTGTTGTTTATTAAAATAGACCCATACTATTATATATTTTTGAGAAGCTTTTAAAAGGACAAATCAATTTCTGGACAAATATACAGGGTGTCGAACTTTGGGTCATATCTAAAAAATAACAACTCAAATGAAAAATATGACTATGCCACTGGATCTAGGGTAAAAAACTGCATAAGCAGCAATTTTTTCCTTTGCGTTAGGTTAAAGGATAATAGAGATACGAGGGGGGTCCCAAAATGCAAAATTTTCTATTTCGACCTGTATCTCATAAACGAAGAAGGCTATGAAAATTTTGTTTACGGCTTCATGAGTTTCACGAAAAATTAGCTCAGGTTCGTGAAAACCGCAAGGTTCTATCTTTAAAAATAAGCGAGATACCCTGCTTTTGCAACCAAATCCGTACACCCTGTAGTTATGCAAAAGATATTTCGATTTTTGAACATCCGCCCAACCAAACTATAAATACTTTTGAAGAATTTTTGTTTCCAAAGCCAACTTCAAATATTATCATCGTTGCATATTTTCACCCCACTGTATTTTGAACCAAAACTTATTGGTTAAGTTTTGCTATTTACCTTGTGAGATCATCCAAATTAACGACACTCGGGTAACCCAGAAACACAACCAAATCCGTTTCTGGAACGTAGAGCATTTGACCTTTTAATCTAAGAAAACGGTATTCTGGTGGTGCATCCACTTGCATTACCCCATATTTGGTTTTTAAAACGTAGATCGTATTGATGTGGGACAAGATGTTCTCGAACGTAAGCTCAAGATGTGGACGAATCTAAAAATAGCAAGACAAGTTGTAATAATTTGTACCAGAAAGTACTATGCTGGAAGAAAAGTAATTTTTACACAATATGATTACATTGGACAACAAATTTAACAGAAATATTTTAATAAAAATTAATGTTCAATAATTTTTTGAGTAATCTACCGATTTCAATACAGAAAATAGGACAAATTGTGGCTTCTAATAGGCTCCTGGATGGATAAAATGGATAATCAACATTTTTAAAGGATATTACGAAGCGCATATTTTTGTAAGGAGAAGAGATATTTAGACGTGGATTTCGCAAATATGTTGCAAATCTTATTGTGTACAGATTCGTTTACATAAACATTTTGCTTATAGTAAGAAGTCTATTGTAGCCAGAGCAAAATTGTTAAATGTTTTGAGTTTTTTTTTAGAAAACTTGAGTTTCTTTATTTATTAAAGCGTATCTTTTTAACATTTTGTTTTTCTGAGGTTTATCGTACCAGTACTTCACATAGAACATTCAAGGTGTCCAGAAATTAATTCAGGGTAGTAGTAGCATAGTTACGTAGATCCAGGTGTCTACAAGGGAGCCAGAAACACCGTATAACGGCTCTTTAGCCTCACACTACATATTTTTAAAATTTCCTTCTTATTACTTTTGTACATTTTTACTTCCCTCGTAAAAGGGAAAAAATAACCCTCTGAGATTTTTCAGATCTTTGCGTTTCGAGGTCTCTAGACGTCGGAAAACATGTTTTCTCAATTCCATCGGTATGTCTGTCGGTCTGTCGGTCTGCCTGTTCGCGGAATAGCTAAAAAACTTTTTACGAATATGGCAAAACAAAATGGCGGCCTAGTGAAATGTTAAAAAATTATAACCAAACAACTCAACTGGTGAAATGTTGGTACGAATCCAAAATGGAGGCTTTATAAAATATTTAAAAATTCAGCATGGAAAAAAACTTATGGACTAATTTCAAATTGCGTGCTATAACTAACAGTGGTATAGAGTAGAACTATTAAAACTATTATATTCATTCGAGATGGCGGCCAACTAAAATATTTATAATCGTGAACAAAATCACCCTCTCAGACTTTACATATCTTCACGTTTTAGAGTCCCTAGATGCCAAAAATATTTTTTAGCAATTCCGTCGATCCGTCTGTCAGTTCGCGGCATGGCTTAAAAACAATTCTTCAGAGTGACTTCAAATTTTAATCAAAGATTAAAGGTCATATGGGGATGACCTAGTAATATTTTAATAAAAATGGAATACGCCGGTATAAGATGACGGCCTAAAGAATCGTTTAAATAAATATTACTAAGAAAATGAATTATCCAATGTCCTTAAATTTTGCACAGAAAACAATTGTTACATAGGAACGAACTGGTAACATAATATAGAATACATGGCACGTTCTCTCCAATATTTTGTAACATTCTCCGCGAATATAAAATAAATTGAGAATATCAGCTTTTGAGAGTTATTTTATTTTAATTTAAAAGTTTCAAATCAGCTGTCATGTTGAATAGAAAAGCACAACAATTGTTTTTCCATGGCTTACTACGGGAAGGTGTAAACATTTAGCAAATACATATGATAGTTTAATAAAAACCTGATTATTTCGAAAATGGTTACGAATAGGTATAGGGAACCTTAATACGGTTCGATAGAAAATTAAATTTTACATTTGATAGTGCATAAAGTTATAGGGTATCCCATTTAAAAAAACAGACTTAGCGGCTTTGAAAATGTAAATGTTTGCCGCTGAATTTAGGACACCCTGTATAAAAATAAACAAATTAAAGAAAAAAAATAGAAACCTAAGATTATTTACCGATCGTCTGCAAAATATGAAGATTCTATCTTCAAAACTTACAAAAATATGAGATTTTAAAATTTGGTACCTCGAAGGCTCATTTTTGGTTCAAAGTCAAGTATCTTAAAAACGCTTGAACCTAGGTATAGGACATGCTACATAAAATAGCATTAAAATTCTCCGTAGAATCCAAAAATATCATAAAATACAGGGTGTTCTATTTAAAATAAGCAAGTTGATACCAACTTCCGGTTAAACCAGAAGTGACAGGAAGTTGAAAATATTTCAAAAAAGAAGTACCCCTTGACCTTACCTTAACACCAACATTTGAAATTTTTATCTAAATGGCATCATCAAAAACTTTTAATTAACGGGTTGCGTGAATAACCCTGTATAAGATAGCAAAATGGAATGACGGCCTAATAAAATATTTAAAAAATCGATCTGAAAAAACTAATCATTAGAATAATTTCAAAACGCGCGATATAGAGATAAACTGGTAAAGTTGTGGTACGAATTCAAGATGGCCCAACAAAATGGCGGCCAATTATTTTTGTAAATCAACGCAAAAAAAGTCTTACTTAATTGAATGTGCTATAGGGATAAACTACGTACGAATTCAACATGACGTAATAAAATTGTGGTGTGTTTTAGTTGAATTTGTTTTAAATTATGCCCAAAAGTATGGCATAGGAAGAAACTGGTAAAATTTTGGTAGGAATCCAATATGATGGAACAAAATGGCGCATAATAAAAATATTCGAAAATATTGTATATCATTAAGTACTGAACTAAATTGGATCACACTTCACTATTCCTAATGAAAGAAAAGATTCAAAACGAGGGAAGTTTCGGGTAAAGGAAACAATAGCTGTTCGATCTGTTTTTAAATTTTTATAATTTAATGTACACAGTACAGAGTGCCACAAAAGGCTAGTACCAAGTTGTTTTTTAATATAATAAAATGTTTTTGAATTTTATATTAAATTCTATATATTTTTTTGTATAATATATCATGTATCAATAATTAACGGTTTTCGATATTTAGATATCTGCTGCTACCTGGAGATAAAAGTTAATTTTTCGAATGTCATGACATAGATCTTTGAAGTCCGATTTACTGCTTGGCTAATTTTTTTGTGCTAATATTTAAAAAATCATCTATTCGATCGGTGAAAGATTCAAAATGGCCGAGCTTTATTGCAAAAATAATAATAACGCGACACAAATATTAAATATGAGAGCAGTATAAGAAAAATGTTTAAAATGGCTAAAGAATACATCTGTATTAACTATAATTCATACCAAGAAACCACTGCTCTAGGAAATAAGGAAAGTACGACACAAAGAAATAAAGAAAGGGATCTTAATATATTACTTTATTTTCAAGAAAATCTAGCAGAGACTGTGTCAAAGACGTAAGGTGTGGATCACGGAACGAGAGAGTTTGTTTCGGACCAGCTCAGACAAGTAAAGCAAAGCAGATACCACGATTTTAAGTTAGGCCAGTCCAGAAATTAAATGATGAACAAGAAAGAAGTAGAGATGAATTTGTCCAGATTATTTCATAAAATGTTATGGACCGATGAGGCGATATTCACCACTGCCGGTATTTATAATCGGAAAAACTGCCATATTTGGCCCGATAAAAATCCACAAGCTTTCGAGCCAATTGTTTTTTAAGGACGCTCTTCAATACAAGTTTAGTACGGCATTTTGGGACAAAAGGTCCGGTTTTTATCCATGGCAACTTAAATGTGTTAAGATATCTGGAACTTTTGGAAAATCGAATAGAGCACTTTAGGGATGAACTACCCCTTCAAATTCGGCAAAATATAATTTGGCAACATGACTGGACACCACCCCATAATATTGCATAGGAGTAGGAGACTTCAAAATATTTATTAAGTGGGGATGGGGAGATATGGTACAATCAGTAGGCCCGCAAACAGCCCAGATCTAACGCCCATGGATATCTTCCTTGAGGGCTATTTGAAAGGCACAGGTTTTATTTATTTATTTATTTATTTATAAGGCCATCCAACAGGCATTTTGACTATGACAGGATAGCACAAAGTTACAATTAGTTTTTATACAATGCGTTTGAGCAGCTAACTATAACTAAACTTAAAATAACTTATTGCTAAGAAAAACCTAGAACTAAGGTAAACTCAATTTGTTGAACAAAAAGTATTAGTAAAACAAAAAACTCAATAATCCTAACTCAAATAATTTTTGACATGTCTCTTAAAAGCTAGGACATGTAAATTAAACAAATCGCAGTCGCTCCGGACAAGATTATTAAACGTTCGCGTACATCGCATAAATGGTGAGTTTAAAAAGTAGTTAGAGCTTGATCTGGATATATAGAAAAGCAGCCTATTGCGAAGAATATATGAATTAGCGTTAAATGAAATTTTGTTTAAGCAGTATTCTGATTCGATTAAATTATTTATTATTTTATAAACAAAAAATATATCAAAACATTTTCGACTCTCCAATGACTGCATATTATAAAATTTTAGATTATCGGTATACGTAAAAAAATGTCTCTCTATATTAAAACGATAATTTAAAGCATTAACGATTTTTTTCTGTATAGATTCTATTCGAGTTATATATGTTTGATACATAGGATTCCAAACTGCAGTCGCGTATTCAAGTAGAAGTCTAACTAGTGTATTGTTTAATATATGATTGCTTAATGAGCATACTTTTAAACACCCAGTAGTAATATCCAGTAAAAAACCTAAATTTCTTAGCGCCTTTTGTGTAATTAGTTCTATAAGTTTCTCAAACGTGAGCATGAAATCCAAACTTATACCCAGATCTTTGACCGTGTCGCTATAATTCAGTTTCGAATTATTTATGTCCAGACTGTAATTACTGTAAGGCTTCAATTATTTCCTAGTAAATATGATACATTGACACTTATCTAGATTAATAAAAAGCCTATTCTTTTTGCAGTAGTTCAAAAAGCAATTTAAGTCAGTTTGCAGATTTCTAAGGTCAACATCGTTATTAATGGTTTTAGAGATTTCAAGATCATCAGCGTACAAACAGTAACTTGAGTGAGTAAAACACTCTCCAATATCATTTAAGAAAATACTAAATAGTAAAGGACCCAGATGTGACCCCTGGGGCACCCCAGAGGTAACAACTGCATAATTTGATCGAACACCGTTCAGAGCTATATATTGTGACCTGTCCTTTAAATAACTTTCCATAAGCTGAAGCAAGTTGCCGTGAAATCCAAAATTATTAAGCCTAATTAAAAGAGTAGTTTCATATATATTTTGAGTAAAAGGAATTAAATTTGTAAGAACAGAGCGACCGCTATAAAAACCATGTTAATTACAATCTATAATACATTTTATATTGAAAAACAGCTGCTCATAAATAAGCGTTTCAAATAATTTTCCAAAGTGACTAAGCAATGAAATTGGTCTATAATTAGCTATGTTAGTCTTTACACCTGATTTGAATACAGGTACTATTTGTGCGACTTTCCAAAGCTTTGGGTAGATACCAACCATAATGCACTTGTTATATAATATATACAATGGTTGACAGAGACATGGACATGACCTCAAAAAAAAATGCAGGGATACCTTCAGGACCCGGTCCTTTATTTGGATCAATATTAGCTAACGCTCTTTTAATACTTTGCTCTGAGATATGATTTACGGTGAAACAATTTAAAGAGGGAACATAGTTAACTTGAGACGGGGTCATACATGGTTCAAAGACGCTGCTAAAGTATCTAGAAAAAAGTTCACATATGTCTTTATTTGTAGAAGCATGTAAATCGTTATATGATAAACTATTTGGTAAAAATTTATTTGCTATTTCTTTTGTTACTTACAAAAGACCAAAAATATTTTGTACCACTTTTTATACAACCCTCAGTTTTATCAATGTATTTTTTGTAGTCTTTTTTAACACAGGCTTTAACTTCTTTTCTTAAATATGAGAGTGTAGTCACCTGCATTTTTGTAGGTCTTCCACTTACCATGAACCTTATTCTTATTCTTAATTAATCTAACTGTATCTTTTGAGAACCAAACAGTATATTGAGATTTTTTTATGACTACTTTTGGCACGTTATTATCGATTATATTTTCTAATATTGTGTAAAGTGTACGGACATTCTCATCTATATCGCCAGAACCAAAAACGAAATTCCAATCTTAATCGTTTATTTTATTGTTAATAAGAGAAAAGTCTGCTTCCCTAAATTTTGCTCTTAGATAATTACTACAAGGAAGATTTTTTGCCAAGGTGATATTAATATCCAGCGACACATGATGAGCATCCTCAGCCACTAAAGGGAAATCACATCTACTAACATTTACTTTCAAAGATTTTGATAATATAAGGTCTAATATTCTGTTATTTACATGTGGGATATTATTAAATTGTTTTAAATTATTTAAGAAAAACGAATCGGAAAAACATTTCAAAAGAGGCAAATTAAAATCCCCTGTTATTAAAAATTGGCTATGAGTGTTTTTTGAAATAATATTTTCTAACTTACAGCAAAAAGCTAAATAATTGTTCGATGAAGCATAAGGAGGTATGTAAACAACTCCCATATACAATTTCTTACCGCCCTCCAACGTCACGGCTACCCATAAATCCTCTATAACACTATTAACATTACACCATTTTAGAATTCTCTCTGTAGATAATCTATTGTAAGTAGCAATCAACACACCACCACCAATACATTTACCACTAACTACCGGATCTCGGTCTAAGCGAAACACATTATATTCAAAAGGGAAAAGCTCAGATGACAGAACTTCAGGTTTCATCCATGACTCAGTAACACAAATACAATCATATTGCGACGCACAAACACTTTGGCAAAAATCTACTGTTTTAGTTTTTAAGCCTCTTGTGTTTTGGTAATAAACTAAGAAACTGTTCTTTGTTAGCACAGGGAATGCTCTAAGGGAAACATAAGCTTTAAAAACATAATGTTACTTAGTTTAAATTTGAATTTTAGATAAAGTGTTTTCATTTTGAACATATATAGCTCTAGCCGAGTCATCCTTTTTCACGAAAATTTTCATTTCCTTAACCCAACAGTATTTGTAGTTCTCCTTGTGACAGAACTCTCGGGCTTTTTTATAAAGCAGTTTATAAAACGGAGAAAGATGTTCGTTTACGAATATCTTGCTATCTTGACCAAAACCCAGGTCCTTTGCGCTCAAGTTTGGATTTCTTTTCTTTTTATTAGCGTTAAGAAAGTCGTTTTTTTTTACCAACAGTTGAAAATTTCACCACAATATTTTTCGGTAAGTTTCCAGTAGAAACACTGTTGAACCGTGCCACTCTGTGTCCCGAAACTATGTCTTCATCGTTAATTACACTGCCAACAGTCAAACCAATTTATAGGTTATAGGGAAAGAAATAATAATATTCAGACAAATATTGTTGAAGAAATAAGAAGTTTAAACGAACATGAATAAGAAGCAATTATAAATGCACTTAAACTCCAAAAAAAAAGAATTCACTATAAATGTGACGAGGTTAATGGGGGAATGCAGAATATTTCATTTAGGGTAGAAATTATAGGTTTTTATTTATTTTCTTGTGTATGGTTGATTATAAGTTTGAATTAGTATCATTTTAATTTCAAATTTAATAAAAAGAATTTAAAAACTTTGTAAACGCTGTATCTCATTTCGAAAATATTTGTAGAATATTAGCACAAAATAAAAATGAGTCAAGCAGTAAATCAGACTTCAAACTTCAATATCATGACATTCGAAAAATAAACCTTTATCTCCAGGTAAGCGGGTAGCTAAATAGGTACGCAATTATATTCGAAAAATCGTAGTATTTCTTAATCTTGAAACATTTCATTTTTCGAAAACCGTTACATTTTGATACATGTCATTATACAAAAAATATGCAGAATTTACTATAAAATTTAAAATCATTTGTGGTTAATATTATATTTAACACATTGCGTGCCACGCTGTAATCGGGAAAACGGCCCCAGGGGCCAAACCATATTTTTGCAATATTTGTATGTATTAACCAAAATAAATGTTTTTCTGAATCTACTTTGTGTTCTTTTTTTGTAGTATTTAATTATTTTTTTGACTTTTTTTGTGTCTCTCATATATGAGCGACATGGCCCTGTAGAAAAAAATGCGTGATATTTACACGGGTGGCCACGTCTCTCAAATATGATCGACGCATGTTTCTTAGTGTTTTCTCTTTTGTTGCAGGTTTGAGAAAAATTAAACATTGAACGCGCTGGAGAACAAAAAGAAGGAAAAAATGTCTAAACGTCATCGAGCCTTGACACAGGCCGAATTGGAGGAAGAAGCGTCGAAAATCAATACTGAAAACGAGAGTGATGATGAGTTTGATTTTGATTCCGATGACTCTATCAACGATCCGGATTTTGGTCCTGATACCGCAGCTCCAGTATATCGATTCGAATCATCTGATGAAGAGGATAACGAAGAAGCCCCAAATGTTGAAGACGTTCTTCAAGATTTGGTCATGGAAGAGGCCCGAACTGAAGGGAATGACCAAAATGAAGAAGATGACGAAATGCTAGCTTCCCCACTAATTGGACCGAATATGTTGGACGGCATAAGAACTTCGAGTTTACGGGTCCTAGTGGTCTGCAACAAGATTTGTCCCCCGAAATGACTCCGCTACAGGCATTTTTTCACCTCGTCGATGATGAGGTCATAAACCTTATTGTCACTGAAACCAACAGATTCGCGGACCAAACCATAGCCTCGAAGGAAGCGAAAAGATATTCCCGCATAAAAAAGTGGAACCCCACTTATCCAGAAGAAATTAAAAAATTCATGGGATTGACACTATGGATGGGATTGGTTCGACTAAGTGCATTACCTGATTATTGGGCTACCAAGGGTATTTATCGTCTAGATATTCCGAGAGCAACTATGTCGCGGAACAGATATCAGTTGCTGCTAAGTCTTCTCCATTTCAACAATAACGAGACAATTCAAAAAGGCGAGCGTCTAGCAAAAATAAAACCTCTTATTGATGTTCTTCAAAATAAATTTCAGTCCCTATTTTATCCCGAGGAAGATATTGTAATAGGCGAAACCTTGATACCATGGAGAGCGCGCCTAATTTTTAGGCAGTATATACCAAACAAAGCCCACAAGTACGGTATAAAATTATTCAAACTATGTTCAATCGATGGTTACACATGGGCACTTGAAGTATACGCTGGAAAGTCAACGACAGGACAACGTGAAGTCGGACTAGCTGCAAATGTATGTTTGAGGTTGTGTGAGAAGCTTCTCTATCAAGGACGAACTCTATACATAGATAATTTCTACACGAGCTATGAGTTAGCTAAAACAATGCTAGATGGAATCTGAGAATTCCCAAGATCCTCCAGGCGCTTCCAATGACATAGAGGCCACAGTTCCAGCCAAGAAAAAAAGAAAATCTCGAAAACCAGAAGAGAAGCCCGTTGGAATTTTGGCGTACAATAAAGGCAAATCTGGAATTGACTTGTCAGACCAGATGGCATCTTATGCCACTACTCTTCGAAAGGGTGTAAAGTGGTATAGGAAGTTAGGAATAGAATTACTTCTCGGAATCGCGGTAGTAAATGCTTGGGTCCTATACAGACGGGTCACCAAAAAGAAAATTCAAATCCGTGCTTTTCGTGACATCTTAACAGCAGAGTTACTTAACATCAAAAATCAGGGAAAAGAGCAGGTACCAGAAAAGCCCAAGGTATATCATCATTTACTTGTGAGAGTTGGGGAAAATGAAAAAAAAATCCGTCGCAGGTGTTCGGTGTGTTATGCCAAAATTACGAAGGAATCAGGACGTATAGTTGCAAAATCCAAAGCCAAATTAACTTACAATTGCGACAAGTGCCCGGGACAGCCGCAAATGTGTGCGCCATGTTTTAACGAAACACATTAATTTTCAGAATTTTTTTAGTTTTTTTTTGTTTTGAACTTAAGAAATATGTTAACTACTTTAATTTTTTACTTCGTTTTGATATGTTATAAAAAATAAGCTTTTTTAGGAGGACTTTAGCGTTAATATTTCGTAAAATAAATATTTTTCAAACTTATCTGTTGTGTTAGATTTATTTTTCCGATTTTTCTTAAACCAAGACACATATTACTTTCCCCAGAGGCCACGCTCGGTATTCCCCATTTGAAATACACGGTAGCGGGTTACATATTTGATATACGTGGCGGAATGTGGTTGTCTCTCATATATTGGCACGCAATGTGTTAAGAAAATAATTTAAAATTGTTTTAAAGAGTTTGACACAGGCAAAATACCAAAAAATAAATCACTGACTTTATGGTTATGAAAAACACGTGCAACATGAATTTTCCATTTCTGACGTTGATGTTTTACATGAATATCCGAAGGGGAAAAAGCTTGACCTTCTAGAAAAAATGGAAATAACCAAAGCTATAAAAAGTCCCATTCTCACTTGCGTTAACGATGTTTTTAATTTTGAACCAACCCTAATATTTAACAATTTAATGTAATAATAATTGTAGGCAACCTTCATTTCATTCACTAATTCATAGAGTGAGAGTTTTTGGTTCTTTTCTTCGACTAGTCCAGTGGCCTGTGGGTGGTTGCTTCGGTGTCTCACTCGGTTGGTCTGGGTTTGATCCCGTCTAGAGACATGAATCTTTTTTAATACTTTTTTAATATTTTATTTTGTTTATTCAAGTGAGACTTAACCTCATTTTAATGTCCATCAAATATGTATAAGTAGTTGTTTGTTTTGTTGTGCTTTAGTGTGTTTTATTCTATTTGTAAGTTATTGTTTTAGGATTTGTGAGTGTGATTATTTACTAAGGTTCTCTCTGTTGTTTGTAGGTCTGATGATGCTCGAAAGGGCGAGACACGTGTCATGTTTGTTGTGAATTGAAAAATTATAATATAATTTAATTTTTCTATGTTTGTTACTTACAATTGTTGTAACATTAGTACGAGAGCATGTTAATTTATTAGCAGTTGTTATTATATTTAAAAAACATATTTGGTACTTATCTTGCTTTTTTTGCTCTATACATTAGAATATAATCATATGAAAAAGCACATGGAATTAAACCAAATTATTCCTAGTTTCAAAAATATCCGGGATATTTCCATTTAAAGAGTTATCTGCATCACTCTGTACACAAAAATATTATCAGTTTATCCATATATCACACTTTACTTTTGCGCACGTTTTGATGATGTTTTTTACATTTTGTGAGGCCACCATATTAGATTTTAACAAAATAATTTATTCTGATAACTAACTCTTGATTTTGAAAAAAATTTGAAGTCAATCGGATAAGTAGTTTTTGAGCTATGTCAAGTACAGACAGAACGACCGACCGACATACTGACATGTTTTTCGGATTCCAAAGACCCGAAAATGCAAGACTGTAGAAAAATCTCGGATGGTGATATTTCACAATTACAATACATCCCTCTTACGAGAGAAGTAAAATAAATTGAGAAAGCTTTATCAAGTTTTTCACTTAATCGGAATATAAGCAGTTATTAGTAGATAATTCTGGTATTCAAACAAAACTTAACGTTTGAATGAAGAAATACGTTAAGAGAATAACATAACGCGCTAGACCAAATTTCAAGAAAGCCAGCTATCATGGCTTGACTCATAGTGCCTAATTTAACTTTCAATTTATGGTTCTAGTCGGATCTGACACTTGTTATTACTGTCGTTTCAGCTTGGTCGTATTTGTGTTTTTATACAGTTTTGTGTCGTAAAGTCCATTAATCAAATCTTTAACTCAGTTATTTTAGGAATCCATAAGTACTTATTGCCTTTAACTAACTAATAATTTATGAATAATAAATAGTTCTAATCAATCTACTTTAACCTTACTAATTTTCCTTTGTTCCTCTAAGTTTTGATTTGATTCAGATGAATATGGTGTGACAGCCATTTTATGTTTGTTACAACTACTTTGCAATTTTTTATTACATTTTATCTTTAAAAGAAATCAAATTATTAATAATACTCTTTAATTTTCTCAAAGCTTAACTACGACCAGGTTTATTACATATCTATAGAAATTCAACTCATTCGGTACAACCCTGTTTTTGATATATTCTATACTCTTAGAGGATAGAATTTTGATTGGGTATGATAGAAAGTACAAATTAAATATGTCGAGTGGGAGAGGTCATATGTCATTATTTTTTTGTTGCTATTGGAGTTTATTTATTTTCGCCGGCCAGGATCCATCTACCACTTTTCCTTGAATTTCAGCAGGAGTCAGTTGACTGCCATGTTTAATTAAACACTTTTTTTGTGATTTTGTGCTGTGTGCAGCATGTCGGATTAGTTTTACAAATAATAATAATCTAGATCTAATCTTCTGTATATAGGAGGAATGCAGTCGGAAATTCAACTAGCTGAAATATAAGTCAGAAGAACAGGTAAAAGATTTTTCACAGGACGCCATTTTGTGCATGTGTAGCTGACACGTGATTTCTCTTTCTTTGTTTCAAGTTTTTAATTTTGTATCTCCTATTTTAATTGAATTTTTTTTAACTTTGGATAATGCAAGATTTTTATTAAATACCTTCAAGATTTCTTAGTTTACACTTGTATTTACTCTAACCTTTAAAAATTCTGAAGTTTTCATGAAAATTTTACTTAAATTAGCTTGGAATAGAACTGTATCCGAAGAAGGCTGACGAGTATACAGTGCAGTTGTTCTTTAACTCCATCTCTCAGAGTTGCAGAGTACTCCGGAGAACATTTTTGGATGTTTAGGAGAAAATAGGATAGTTTTGTGTTGGGACTTTTCCACTGGCTAGATGCCGTTGCTATTTGAAAAAATTGAAAAGTTTGCATTTTGGTTACTTGAATGTGCGTTCTTTGGTTCATCATTTCACTGAAATTAAAAATGTTTTATTACAATATAACTACGATATTTTAGGTGTTTTGGAGACATGGCTTAATAATAATGTTGAGGAAAATCATATACAAATACCTAATTATACTTTTGTTAGGGCTGACAGAACATCTAGAGGTGGTGGAATTGGTATGTATTTTAAAAATAATTTTAAATACGAAGTTATCAATTCAATTCATACAGAACACTTAGAGCAGCTGTGGATTAAATTTAAATTTAATAATGTTTTATATATTTTTGGCTCAATATACAGACTACCTAGAGATCAGTTTCTTGAATTTTTAACTAGCTTTGAAGACTCTTTATCACATGTTTCGATAGGATGTAATAATTAAATAATAATAATGTCTTGTATTGAAACTTTTGATTTACAACAAATTGTAAACACACCTACGAGAATAACAGATAGAACAAAGGAAGGAGAAGATTATAATTATTCTGCTAAAAATGTACCTCAAATTTCTGATCATATGCTAATAGATTGCTGCTTGTATACTAAAGGTACCACAGAAGATAAAAAATATTCCACAGTTAGAAACTTAAAACGTCTTGATAAAGAACTGCTAACAATTTTTCTACAAGGCGCGCCGTTCGAAAACATAATAAATATTATCAAGATTAATGAAAAAGTTTCATATTTTAATTCTTTACTATTGAATATATTTGATGTTTTGGCTCCTTTAAAATCAGTAGTTATATAAAGACAGAAGCCTGTTTGGCTGACGGACACTCTGCTCACTATATACTATATATATGTATATACAAGCGAACAAAAAATCAGAATCATTGGGATTATTATAAACAGTTGCGCAATCAATCAAAGGCTAAAAAGTTTAGATATTGTAAACAAGGCTAAAGTTGTACCTCTTCCTGATTTTTTAGATAATCCTTCAGAAACAAATAAACATTTTCTACAATTTTCAAATAATATACAGTCTGTTGACGTTAATCTACTAGATTATTATCTTAATTAGGAAATTAATTTTAGGTGAAAAATTTGAGTTTGTTACTGTTAATACAGATGAAGTGAAAACACATTTATACAGTATTAAATCGTTGGCGTCGGGATCCGACTTAATAAATTTAGAAATGTTATGCTTATGTTGTCCTAGAATTTTGTCTTTTCTTACTAATATAATTAACTCCTGTATTTTAGAGGGAAATTTTCCCGATGATTGGAAGATCGCTCGTGTAACGCCTTTACCAAAAAAATCTAATATAACTTGCCTTAACGAACTTCGGCCAATCAGCATTTTGCCCTGTCTTTCGAAAATATTAGAAAAAATAATGGATCAACAAAGGAGTCGATTTTTAGACAAAAATTCTATTTTACATTAGTCTTGGTGCTTTTGGACTACTCGAAGGCTTTTGATATGATAAGTCATGATCTGTTATTGTCAATTTTAAATTACGTTGGATTTGCAAATAACGCAAAAGAATTTATTAAAAATTATCTCGAGAATAGACTACAGTATGTCGAAACTTCCACGGGTGACTCGTCAAGAGAATTGGTAGGTTGTGGAGTACCACAAGGCTCTATATTGGGGCCTTTACTGTTTACAATATATACAAATAACTTTAACTCTTGTATGGATCAAGTTGCTTTTTTCCTTTTCATCCGATGATTGGCAGGTGGCGGAGAGAACCATAAACAATAATTTGAATAACTTAATGATTTTTTCCCAACGTCATGGCTTGCATGTTAACCCTGAGAAGTCATGTGTTATGGCTTTCGGTAAGCATAAGAACCGCGCCGAGGTGAAAGGAACTTGGGAATTAGAATCGACACAGATTTGCGTTTTAAACAGCAAGTCGGGATTAACCTACAAAGGGCATACATGTCTTTGAAAATGTTATATCCACATCGTCACATTTTGAGCGAATCTCTTAAAATTAGATTATCAGATTCTCTTGTACTTAGTCATTTTAATTATTGTGATGTTTTATATGGCACTTGTTTAGATAACGAAGATATAAACATAATTGAGAAATTACAAAAAATTGTTTACGTTTTATTTATGGCATACGGAAATTTGAGCGAATATCACATAAATCAAAAGATGCAAAATGGCTTAGTATGCAGAATCGACGTAGATTACATTCTCTGGTATTGTTTCATAATATTATATTTAACAACTGTCCTCCATACTTAACAAATAAAATTATTTATAGAACAGATGTCCACAATTTAAATCTAAGATTTCGGAGTCTCATCTCTCTACCGCCTCACAGATCAGCACTTTTTAGAAGAAGTTTCTCCTATAACGTTTATAAGCTGTACAATACTGTGCCTGTCTCCTTAAAAAGACTTAAGCCTGAAATATTTAAAGAAAACTGTAAGGAAAATGTTACTAAATGAGTATATATTCATTGCTTGAATTTACTCTCTTTTTTGACGAGTATTCTGCAGTAGAGGGTGGATACCTTTGTTAACAATAATTGTAAATATGAAATAGTTTTTTTGCTGTGTGTGATCATTATGCTTTTTTTGCATCATTTTGTTTTTGTTGTAAAATATGGTTTACAAGGGGGCTAAACTTTGAACAGTTTTTAATTGCATTTAGCTCCTTTTTTTTCAAATAGTCAAATAATGTTTTTTCTTAAATGTACTATTTATTGTTATATTTGGAAAATAAATATTATTATTATTATTATTTGAAATGCATTTGGGAGGTGCAGACGTTTTTGATTCCTTCGGAAAACTGCAACTTGAAGGATGAGTATTTTTCTTGATAATGTTATATATTTCTTATTCTTTCATGTAAAATATAACTTATTGAGATATTACTTAGGATATTGAGATCACTGTTACTGATAAATACTTTAGTTTTCTAATTCAAGGAATAGAGCAAAACTTAGCACAGCTAGACAAAATTTCTACCACCGCTAATACATTGTCTTACAAATAACCACTGATCGATACTTTAGTATCCATTTTTTATTAGCTTATGAATGCATTTTTTAATATCTCCAACGATGTAACTTTGCTTAAACGTTTTATTTCAAAAACCATTATTAGCCATTTGCATTCAAATAAGTTGAATATAAACATTTTACAGCTGAAAAGTTTTACTAATTTTTACCTCAAAATCAACCGAACATATATATAATGAGTTTTAAGTCATCATTAGCCTTTGGCATTCAAATAAGTTACATCTACACTTCTTACAGCTTAAAAGTTTTGCTTATTTTTGGTTCAAAATCAACGGAATATATATTGGGTCCTAACTTATTATTAGCCTTTTGGCATACGTATTGCAATTTTATATATTGTCATTCTGTTTTATAAATTTACATAAATAACCTCTATGTATCTGGTTATATTTTTTATAGCCGAGTGCTTACAAGTTTAGTTTATTCCATTTTTGTCACTCTATTTCATAAAGTTACATAACTAAGCTATATGTAAATGGTTATTTTTTTATAGCTGGGTACTTAGAAATTTTGCATTTCCCTTACTGACTTTCTTCTTAAAAAGTTACATAATTAACTTATATGTAACTGGTAACTTTTATATATAGCTGAGTGCTTACAATTTTTTTTGTTAACTCCATTATAGCAATTTCTGCTTTGAATATAATTAACCTTAATGTAACTGGGTATATTTACTAACTTAACACTAACAAAATTGGTTTATTCCACTAATGTCATTTAGCTTATGATTGAGTAGCTGGTACATAAATCACAGTTCTATATTTATATGTACCTATATTTGGAAAATAAATAACCAAATACTGGTTTATGTCACTTTGGGTTAAAAATTGTAGCATTTACTATCGTATGTAACATACTTTGAAATTTTGGATATTTGAATTAAATTGATATTTTTTTTTTATAAAATTTGACCATAACATATTGAAATTTAAGATTCATTTAATTGAGTAAATTTAATACTGGCATAACTAGAACCTTTGTCTGCTGATTCATTCTGTCACTACATAATGGACATTTTTAGATAATAAATCTAAGTGTTTTTTTTTTTAATTAACTTAATTTTGTGTTTATTTTTTGACTTTTCAGGTTACGTTAATTAGAGATAATAATTAAAGCCTAAGTTATCCCTGGTTCATAGAATTTTATTACAGAACAGTGCATAGATCTATAATCTTTTCTTTCCATCTTTACGTCCAACTATTAATGTTGGTTGCACCCATAAAAGTCGGCTAGCCTAACTGAGTGGCAGTGATATAAATAAATTAATATTTAATTTTCAAATATATTCTATCAATAAATAACAATTTATTATTATTATTATTATTATGGTTTTTTTTATTTATTACAATGGATGATGACGTATGGGTAAAGAACCAGCGGGCCAACTGTATTAACCTTGATTCCTCCTAAATTAATTTCGGATTATATCAGACTACCTACCGGGTCCAAAATATCGGTGACTAAACACTCGTCCTCAGTGACTTTCGGAATGACCCTTGCGACGGTGGAACCTGTCTGCACAATTTGCAGATTCCGGTCGAACATAATGTGAAATGGAAACACTCGGCAGAATGTGGCAGCGCTTACCTTTGGCTCTGTAAAAAGATACATATTCGTTAATCAACTTCATGCATGTACAGAGTGTCTGGTTACATTTAAACGGTTATAGGTACCGTATAGATAGAGACTTTATTATATGAATTATTTAAAAAAATTAACTATAACAGTTTTTAGGTTTTATTGAAATCATTAGAATTTACAGGAGGCGATCCGATGTTAAACAATGGTCACGCTAGTCAGCATACATATAGGGAAGGGTGATTAACGGAATCGGCTCTCCACAGTATACTGCAAAAGGTCAAGAATGCTTTACAGGTTTTACACTTTAAGGAAGCAGCTTTGGCCGTGTTTTTCGATGTTGAAGGGGCATTTGACAGGGCGCGCACTAATATCATTTGAGACTCACTCGCAGCCAGAAGCGTCAAAACGAATCTGGTGCGATGGGTAAAAAGTGCACTGTAAGAGCTATGCGTCCAGGCAAGTCAAGGCGGGTGTCAGATAGACATTGGTGTGTGAGGCGGATGCCCCAAATTAAAATTTAAATAAATTAAGTTAAATTAAATACTTGGGGGATCATAATGGATGCAAAGTTGAGCTGGAAGGCGCATATTGACAGACAAAAGAATAAATCAATAGCGACCTTCTGGCATCTCCGTAGAGCGGTGGGTTTAAACTGGGAGCTGAGTCCTAGAGTCATGTTCTGGCTGTATAAAACAGTCATAAGACCTAGGATTGCATACGGCTCGAGAGTATGGTGGCCCTCAGTGGAAAGGAAAGCCATTCGCTCCAGAGTGGCGAAAGTCCAGAGACTGACCAGCTTATCGTCAACCGGAGCATGAGCAACGACGCCGTCGTCAGAAGCTTTGGATATTTTGCTAGGGCTGCCGCACACTGGATCGAGTTTATGTCAGTAGTTGGACATTTCATTTTTATAATATATTTTTAAGAATACTTTGCAAAATAATACTTTTTTTTAATTAAAAATTATTAAATATTTCATAAGTTTGAAATTAAATAAACTCCAATTGTATTTTGTAGATGTACAGGGTGTCTAAAATAAGATATCATATCCCCCTATCTAGAGAACTATAAAATATAGAGGAAAAATTTAAGTACACATATTTCTTAGGTTATTTTGAAATTTTAATTTAATATATTTTCCTTTATACAGGGTGCTGTGTTTTGCTTCGGCTAAAATAAAATTTCTTATTTTAAATAGGACAGACACCCTATATATTATTACAAATTAAGATAGTGCGCTTTAAGACGAGTTCAACGATACATAATAGTATGGGTCTGTGATGCAATGTTTTGAATCTATTCACTGACTCACCGTTTCAGACTTATTGAAGATCATCCTCAGCATGTAACTTATTTTTTCTTTAGAAAACTTTCAATTTTTGTAATTTAACAAATAACATTTATGCACTACTATTTATTATCAAAAATACTTTTTTCACCCTTGGCCATTATATTATTAACTAGGATCAGAAAACGCTGAAAACTTTAAATTTTCATATGATATTTTGTAATCAGCTGCATATATCAAAAACTTTAAATGGTTTTAGGACTAACATTATCCTTTCAAAAATGTTTTACATTAGTTTATATTTTTTTGTTTTTATAAAAAAAACTAATATAATGAAAACCGTTAATTTAAGAATAAACATCTGTAAAATAATAAACAAATAAAAAATTATTCATGTCTCATCTTCATGAGCAACACATGAGGTAAATTTATAGCTTTTATCAGTTTTTATCGTTTTTGTTAAAAAGTAATTAATAGGGGGATATAAAATTTTTTTAAAACAATTTAGTTAACTTTATATTATTATTTGATATTCTCATCGAAGGTCATTAAAATATACAATTTTACTATTCAGCTTAATGATTAAAGCTTAACTGTACATACAAGAGTAGTTTTACCGTACTATATCAGTAAACTGAATGATATTAATCAAGAAATAATACAAAATCACTTTATTGACAATTTTTATAGTCAAATTTATTAACAAAGTTTAATTCTAAAGAAAATAGTTAAGTCATATCCAGTAGTTCTACCATTTCCTCTGAAAGATCTTGCTTTTTACTGCTAAAATTAGATCGCAAATTTGTAATTAAAGGACCAGAAGCTAAAAGAAGATATTTAAATACATCTTCGTTGCTGGCTTTTCGTGAAATTTTTCTCGAGTGGTTTTCTCTGTAGGACCTCATAAGTTTATGATTAGCTTCTTGAGCTTCCTCACTTAATTGTCCGATAGGCAATGGTGCCTCTTGTATAATATCCGCTCCGTGAATTAGTAACTTGTGAACAGCAGAACAACAAAATAACGCCGAAACTATTAATAAGTTCTTCATTCAGACCTGTTATTTCTGAGATTTGGGTTAGCGAAAAATTTCCTGGCCGTATTTGTGGTTCCCTTTCCCTGTTTAATAACGTCGACCAATAGGTCAGTTTGAATTCTGTATTTCAATTTTTCGTTCACTTTTCAGAGTTTTCTGTTCAGTAGTTTTAGCTGACCAAGACTTAAAAGGTAAATTGTAAGCAATGTGCAACAAGCACTGAAAACATCGAATCCACAAATGCAGCGGCGAATTTCCATAAGAAGGATTTTTTTGGTTGATTGTTCTTTTTGTTACGGGATATAAATTGTTCATCTCCTTTGGTGACGAATTACACAAAAAACATCTCATTGAGGATTTGGTATCAGTCATAATATTAATAATTTTTCTATCGATGATTGTAAAGGACAAAACATGACTTACTGTAATGTCTTTGTAAGTAGTGGGTAACAATTCGGCAATTTCTTGCTGAATTTCACCAACAATTTTTTTTACCAAAATATCATCTTCTTTGGCAAAGTGAAATTGTATAGGTCTATAATACCTTGTAGAAGATGGATGCTCATTTTTCCAAAGAACAAAGTCATTGTCATTTCATCAACTACATATAAAAACGCTAATATCAGACTCGTTATTATTTAAAGTCATATTGTATTGTGCCTGATCAGATGCCCCATCACAGCCCCACTTAGAAAATAGAACAAAATTTTTATTTTGCAAACTCGGCCTATTCAATGTTTCGATTAATCTAGTGGTAGTTTGATTTATAACTGACTGCATTTTTACCTTGACAAACGATTCGGTTATTTCGATTGTGTCTTTTGCAGGGTAACAATCTAACTTTGCTTTTTGGATTTGATAATAATTGGGAAAATTTTCTGAATGACTTCGAATTATGTTATATTGGTATTTTGATCGTTATTTTCTTCATTATTTAAAACTAAAAATGTTTTTTGTAACCACATCTGATGATTACGTAAAAATCTGTTATATGTTCTGTTGGACTGCTGCCACTTGACTGATAATGAATGACAATATTTTTGCAACTTTTCTGTTAACTATTTAACACTACATTCATTTTTTGTATTAAAAGCATCAATTAAATAATTTGATAATCTTTGAGAATTATTAAAATCAGTATTATTATCCCGTAAATATATAAACAAAGATTGATTTATTAAATTATTTAAATCCGTATTTTAAACGATTTACCAAAAAGCTAATAATACTTGTATTATCTAAAACAGGACACTAAATAATAATTTTAAAATGTCGAATTTAAAATACAAAACAATATCCGATAAGTCATGGCTAACTGCGATATCTATACTAATAAAAAGCTTAATTAACTGACCACTGACATCTTAAACACTACCCTGTTTAAACCGCTTGAGATAAAAAATTGGGATTTTGGTAAACAGGTTGATTGTAGGTTGTAGAGCTTGGGTAAGAAGGGATTTTTCAAGAATCAAATACCAAGGGGGTGAACCGCCCTTAAATATAGCAATATTTTTTATTTAAAAAACGAGACGGTATTTGGAAAAACGCTTGAACAGTGTATTTTATTTTATTTTGGAACTCATTTCAAAATTTTTTCATGTATACAGGGTGTTTTAAAAAATCAGATCCCGATGAATTACAATCCTGTTCAAACCGCTTGACGTAAAAAGCTGAATTTTGGCCCACAAGTTGATTTTAGAGTATAGAGGTGCAATAAGAAATGCTTTTTAAAACTGAAATTTCAGGGTTGTGAAAAAGCATTTTAATTACTACAATATTTTTTATTTAAAGAGCATTATTTCCTATTTTAGGATATTTTAAAAATAATACAAGGTGTTAAAAAAAGGATTAATAAGGAAATTTAAATACATCTTTATATCCCAACCGCTATCGCCATACGCGGGCGAAGCCGCGGATACCCGTTAGTTAAATAATAATTTACAACACTTTTGAAAGAGTTGATTAAAAGAAGTCTTTTTACTACTGTCTTTCATGTGGCATATTCCAACAGCATTTTTTGGGGAATTTATTAGCTGCACGCATTTTTTATTACAGCTTTGGATTTGCCCGATGTAAACAAAGAAAAGTTGTGACGGCTAAATCTAACTCACCACTAGCTCGTTAGAAGCAGACGTTATACATTAAGCAGATTTAAAATATGTATAAAATGTTGTGGTGTGCTTATGTTGTGGGTGTTTTATTTTAAACATAAAAAAAATGTTGGTAAACTTTCGATGAATTTGAAAAATTACAAATGAATATTCGCCCCTATAAAAATTCATCTTATTTTAACTAAATTTTAATTATTTTCTTTTAGGGGAGGGGGCAGGTTAGGACAGTATTTTATACTGAATTTAACACGTTAACTTATACATTTATTACCCACCATGTTTGATTATTTTGCAAGATTGAATAAATTAAAATCATTAGGAACTCGAGAAAAATCACATAATTAAATCATTCATCATTACTTTCCCTTAAGGGGGCAGATTGAGGCAGCATTTTATTATGTGTTTATTAAGTGGACATGTTGGTCTATTATGCACAGGCATTAGTTTTGTGGAATGCTTTGGATAAATATATGATAATCAAGAAATAATTTTTGCTTGCAATGTAAATTCACTTATTTGACATTTATGGTCATAGAGAAAACGTCAAACAGTCTAAGCAATTTAAGTTGTTTAAAAACACAAATAAATCCTCTGAAAACACAATGTAATGATAAAGTTAATTTTAATTTTAAAAAATCAGAATATGAACTGCCTAGAATTTGTCATAAAAATTTAACTATTCTGTACAATTCTAAAACACCCAACTTTCATAGCCCTAAAAACATATTTCCCTGAAATATTTTTAAAAAATAAAAGATTAAGAATACAGATACATACTTTAAAATTTCAAAAATGTTATTATTTTATTATTATTATAATTTTCACATTTTACCAAATGTCCAAAGATTAACACAGGCTCGTTCCAGAGTGTGTCGACTTTCATTAAGAAAGTGGTAATGGCAACTCACCTGGGAATAAAAGACGCAGGAGCATGGCATACTAGAGGGGAGGTTGTGGGCAAGCAAGGATCTCACATTTTAGGCAGACTGGACTAGAATAAGCATTATGCTTTCTCAATCCCGGAAAAAAATAGGATTGGGAGAGAAACAGAGCAGAATGTTTTGTTATACGTATGGTTCACATATGACAGCATTGCAATTCTCTGTGGCAAGTGTATATATAACGGCCGGACAAACCTGTTCCAGCTTCCCTTTGAGAAAGTTTTTCTAGGTATTTCAAGCTTAAGTTTACGCCGTTTTAAGGAACGCCACGAGGGGAAGTCATACAAGGAATAGAGAAGGAGATTGTAATTTGCTCAGATAGTCAAGCAGCCCTTAAGGTGCTGGACTCACCCATGTTGGGATCAGCACTGGTTCAGGAATAAGGCGACAATCTGGAGCAGTTGGTAAGGAGTAAGAGGGTGAGGTTGGTTTGGGTGCGAGACATTGTGGGATTGAGGGTAACGAGAAGGTAGATAAGCTTGCTAAACTCGGAGCCGCCGCTGGCACATATGTAGGACCACAACCGGCTTTAGGTATTAGGCACCAAGAACTGCATCGTGAGTGGGACCGGTTTGAAGGTGGTAGGCAAGCTAAAGACTTCATTGTGAAGCCCGATGAAGGCCGAACAGAGTGGTTGTTAACGCAGGAAAACCCTGAAATATAGGAAGGACAGGTAGATTTCAGAATAGAAACCTGGTGGTGAGTGGTGGTTAAAGGAGGGTCTGGGTTAGACTGAAAGGGTGTTATAGGCCTGCCAGTCGCCCCCTAACTACTACTATATAATCAAAGGTCATCCACTTCGTTATTATATATGGGACACTTGGTGTAATATTGTATGGGTAATAATATATGATTCTCTTTTTGTTGATTATAAATATATCAAATTTGGCACATTTATCTTTAAAAATATTTTTAAAAACTACCTATAAAATTAAAGACAATAAAATAAATGGAAAAAAAAATTAAAAAATGTGTTATTTACAATAGAGAAATTGTGGTACGAATACAAGATGGCGGAATAAAATGGCGACCTAGTAAAAGATTTTTAACCGTGAAAAAATATTCAGGTTATACACGTCTTAACCTTTTAGCGTCAATAGATACCTAAAAATATTTTTGGTATCTAGTTCGCGTCAGTTCTGTCGGTCTGTTAATTCGCGGCATAGATTAAAAACTACTTATCAGATTGACTTCAAATTTTGGTTAAAAATTGAGGTTCATATGGGGATGACCTGGTAATATTTTGGTAAAAATGCAATAAGGCAAAACAATATGGCGGCCAAGAGAAATATTAAATAAATTATTACTAAAAAACTACCTATCAAATTTATCTCAAATTTTGCATAAAATTCAAATATCATGTAGGAATTAAATGGTAAAAATCTAATATGGCGGAACAATATTGCGGCCTAGTAAATCGTTAAAAAATTATTAGTAAAAAACTAATTATTCAATTTATTTAAAATTTTACACAAAAATCAAGTATTATGTAGGAATGAACTAGATAGATAGAACTAAAAAGGAAAATGGCGGACCAATAAAATATTTAAAAAACCAGCCTTCAGTGCAAGCATTAAGTGTGATATAAAGATAAACTCATAACTTATTAAAAAAATCAACGTAGAAAAATCTTGTTCACTTTTGCAGCAAAATTAAATGTGAAATGAAATAAGCTGGTACGAATTCAATATGACGTAACAAAATAGCGGTATGTGTCAATGTAAAAACTACTTATTGAATTTATTTTAAATTCTGTCCAAAAGTCAAGGGTGGCATAGGTAGAAAGAAATGGGTAAAATATTGGTAGGAATTCATTATTATGAAATAAATGCCACCCAATAAAAATGTTTGAAAAGACAGTAATGATTATTTACAGAACTAAATTGGCTCACACTTTACTGTTCCTAATAAAATTGAAAAAAAAATCATAACCAAGGAAGTTTCGAGTAAAAGGAATTTACCAATTTTTTTTAGCTGCAGTCGGGGCCAATAGAAATAGTAATAACGTGAGCAGTACATAAGTCGAAAAATAAAACGATATAGCCAATCTCAAAAACTAGGTCTGATAGACGAAATCTGATGGCTATTTTCGATTTTCCACCCAAAAATTACTCAAGAACAGTTAAATATTCATTGACACCAAATGGCTGTTGCCATGCATAATTAATTGATACCATGTATAGTTTATTAAGTAATTTAGGAGTAGAAACAAACCGAAACGATATAAGTAAGAAATTTAGTTCACTAGGGCGATGACTCATAAATCAATTGGCGTACCTTTTCACCCATAACTCCGAAACTATACCATCACAAAATACTTGGCAGGTCAATGCGGATTTACCCAGCAATTTTCATTCGAATTATAGAGATCAAGTAGGCGACCCAGATGACACATATCGCATTCCATATTGGAGCATGCCCATCTGCATAACTGCCACATATTTGGAAAAATACAATTTTCCGCTCATACTGTATGAATGGGTAACTAGGCGTCTCATTGGTAATAACATATTATAAATAATAACAGGTACGGGCTAAGTAACGGGGGAAATGTGCTGTGAATTATAATTATGCTCTAGTTAGATACAACTATTAAGATTATAATTTATGTTTAATGAGAATGGATGCGTATTCATAACGCTTTGTACA
This sequence comes from Kuschelorhynchus macadamiae, assembly GCA_030620095.1. NCBI lineage: Eukaryota > Metazoa > Arthropoda > Insecta > Coleoptera > Curculionidae > Kuschelorhynchus > Kuschelorhynchus macadamiae. The sequence goes on from JAUTXW010004710.1 coordinate 398,093, forward strand.
ATTTGCAGGTATGTCAGCTAAACCGCGATGTAAATTATGTAGATAATTAGTTTATAGAGTAAAAGTATTATACAGGTTGTCCAGATTTCGATGGTTTTAAGGGGATATCTCGGTTATTTGGAAAGATTAGGGGTTCGCGAGACCGAGACCTAGACCAAGACTGAATCAGTCTCGGTCTCGGAAAATGTTTACGGTCTCGGTTTCGGTATCGGTCTCGAAAGTCTCGGTGGTCTCGAAAACAAAATTTTAAAGATAATAATTTTTCGCCGAGATGTTACTTAGACAAAAGTACATGGAAACCTACGTTCGAAACTCAGAGTTTTTCCAATCTTAAAAATTTAAAGTAAAAAAACCCAATGTTTGAACATTTCAGTAAAGTAGAAAAAATGTAGATATATTTATATAAAAAATTATTCCAAAAATCTGTAATTCGAAATGATGTTACCAACAGATAGAATCAGTAAAGGAAGATATACTGACAATAGTAGGTGTATCAAAATAAATGTCACATATCCCTTGTTCTTTGGACATCAACAGAAAGGCCACACATCACTAGAGTTACTTAAATTAAAATAAGGACACACTGTATAATGCTGCAGAACTCATGCAAGCAACGTGCTGGGCATTCTAGGGACAGACGTTATAATTCAATAGGTAGAAAACGATCGATGGCCAAGTAAAGCACCTTAGATATTCTGTAAACTTTGCTATTTTGAACCAAACTTTTATTACTTTGATGCGTATTTACTTTCTTAGCCAGGACCGTTCTTAGGGGTCTGCACGTTGTGCTTGCACAAAGGCGGCTATGGTTCATAATACTACTTGTGAATCAACTGTTTTTGTTCTTTGGTAAATTAACTATAAATTTTAAAAGTGGAGTAGATTTTAAAAGTAAATTTATTTATTAAACAAATATCTACTTGTTCAATTTTTCGCCTGAAAGATCAATCTATAACCTTCTTTGAGATAATGTAAATATTATATTGTGCCTGCTGAATCACCAATAATATCAAGTTCCTGAAGCGATGATAACTATGACATCGATTATACATCACTATTTGAAAAAAAGTGATTCCGAAAATTGGAGAAAAGAAATAATAGAATATTTGCAATTCAAGCGCGCTCCAAAGGGTACAGATATTTTAGAATGGTGGAAAGCACACATATACAATTTCCAAATTTAGCCAAAATGGCAAAAGATCTTTTGTCTATACATGCGACCTCCGTAGCAGTAGAGCGTTTATTTTCACAAGCAGGGTTAATTAATACAAAACTAAGAAGCACGTTAAATGAAATTTTAAACAAATGCTTATTATGTATTCATTCATGGTATAAAAGTAACTTGAAATATGAAATTATAAAATATTAGTTTGAATTTTCTGTAATATTTTTAGGTTTATTATATAGGTTGAAATAAAACCTAAAAATATGGTTATAATGTATGTTTAGAAATTTAAATTTTTACTTTGTTATTAGAACAGTTCGTTATTTTTTTAGCGTAATAATTGAATTAGCTTTATTAATCATCTATTTAAAATCCTAAGCCAAATTCTACTTTGTGTTTTGTTTGTTGAAAATCTTGTCCGTATGCATATGTATTATTTTTACTATACACATATAGTTAAAAATTTTATATCGTCCATTATTTTCAAATACAAACAAAATCAATACAAAAATATTGTTCTATAAAACATGTAACTTCTTTAATTAACAAGCCATCGAAGCGATTAAAGAAGAAAATTTTAAGAAAAATTTTCACTGATTTTTTTGAACAATTTTTTGTTTATTTTAAGCCGGAAAATTTTTAAACAGACTTGACCGTATCTATACTATATAAGAATATGATATTGCGATGTTTTTGGTTGTTACAGTCTATTAGTTATTAATTATTGAACCAAAAACTAAACATTTTTGGATTTTAGTTACTTTCAATAATTAAACATACAAACCGATCATAAATTTGTAAAGATCACAATTTCAAAATCCTCTATAGTATAGTTGTGATAAAGTGTCTCTTTTTGAGAACAGGGTAGCAATTTACGGTTTTCGACATGTGAAGTGGAATTTCGCTACTAGAATTTCTAAATTTAGGAAATTCTCTTTTTTATGGTTATTTATATCGTTTTTCACTAGTATCATTGTTATAAGAACATATACAATGCTAGTATAATATAATCGATAATAGAAAAATTATTTTTTGCATGAATTAATTTGCCCCCAAACATATATTTTTTGAATTATTTTGTCAAAACAAATAATTTACGAACATTAGTTATTTTGCTACCTCACTTTGAGATCGAGACCGAGAGCCTCGATAGGTAAGTCTCGGTATCGGTCTCGGTCTCGAACACCAAGTCTCGGTCTCGGTCTCGAAATACTTTTTCAAGTCTCGATAGACCGAGACCGAGACTAGTCTCGTGGCCTCGCGAACCCCTAGGAAAGATGCAGGGTTGCGGTTTTCACACCACTGTGCCACAGATCAACAAACCAATCAGACACCGCACTCCTGCGATTTTCATTCTTAAATGTGTCTAATCAAACCCTATTAGCTGGGCGCAGAACTCAGAGATGTACTTGAAATATTTTTATTTTTTCTGAGCAGGGCCTTATTAAAATATTTTGTGAGTAACGTTTAATCAAGTCTAATATATTTATATTGAAAAAATAGCGTATACATCACGTAGAAAGGGTTTTCGCTCATGTTATGTTCATTTCGCTTCTACCATTGGCGTGAGTGTGAAGAACGTAAATATTATATATTATTATACTCTCACCTCACAAAAGAGAATGGAATATTATGTTTCTAATTTTCAGAGCTTTTGTGGTCAGCAAATTCAAATTTTCTATTCATTTATCTTTTTTGTAATATCCATAAATGGGTGAGAGGATGATTTTTTGGTTCCAATAAATACTAATGTGTTAGTATATCGATTCCAAGGTCGGCAGTTTCAAAATAAATTTAATGAGCAGTTATAAAGCACCCAAAATAAAAAAAGATGTACATAATTTACGTTTGATATGGTATCTTATTAACGACGCCGACGCCTTCATTTTTGTATAAAGTGAAAATGTTTCTTAACCTATTTGTTTTCAAGAAATCTTTTTTTAAACTTTGGCGGATGTTTTTTTTTAAATAGTTTATATTACGTGAATATTTTGATTAAAACTATGGTTATTCGATGCCAATGTATTGTCCTTATTATGGTATTTTCAACGCTATAGAAAGTAAGTATATATTATTTTACTGATTAACAAAATAATTACAATAACTAAAGCATAGAGGACAGGGAACCCTACTGACGTACTGAAACTCTCAAAAGTATACTGAGTGTTACAGAAAGTGAGGATGATTAAAAATAGATTTTTTTTATTTATAAGAATTAGAAGCCAACTTTAAAATTGTAGATAGTCGTCCTAAAGGCCTACCTGACTATATACGAAAATGTGGTGGGGGAAGACGGGCAGCCAATCGGGTGGTGTTTGCATTTTATTCAGAAACGGCTAATGCGACCGACCCGAAATTTGGCATACGGATATAGGACTGCAAGCCCTACTGACTTTTGTACAATATACTGGGTGTGACAAAAAATAGTTAAAAATAGCAAACTTTTTATTTATAGGAATTAGGTTCTAACATTTCAATTGTAGGTAGTCGCCATAAAGACCTATCTGACCATATAAGAAAAAGTGTGGGAGAAAGCGGACAGCCAATCGGGTGTTTTTTGCATTACATTCGGAAACTGCTAATGCGATCGATCTAAAATTTGTCACAGGAACAGATAGCAAGCTCTACTGACTTATTGAAACCTCCATACAATATACTGGGTGTTACAGAAGTTATGTCGCGAACTGACAAACAGACAGACAGACTGACACACGAACCAACGGCATTGATAAAACATATTTTTTGGCATCTAGGGACGATAAAACATTAAAATATGTAAAACCTGAGATGGTGATTCTGAACATTTTCTTTGGCCGCCATTTTGTTAAGCCATCTTGAATTAGTACCACAGTTTTACTGCATCATCCTTATACCATAATTAGTTATGGCACAGAATTTGAAATTAATTCATTAAGTAGTTTTTTCAGACCGAATTTTTAAATATATTACAAAGCCACCATTTTATGCCGCCATTTTGTTGCGCGATCTCAGATTCGTACCAAAATTTTACCAGTTGATTTCTATATAATACTTGATTTATCAGACAAATTTGAGATAGATTAGGTAAGTAGTTTACCAATAATAATTTTTTAACATTTCACTAGGCCGTAATTTTGTTTCACCACATTGGATTTTTACCAAAATTTTAGCAGGTCATTACCCCTAATTTTTGACAAAAAATTTTAAGTCGATCGAGTAAGTAGTTTTTCAGCTGTGCCGCCAAAAGATAGACTGACAGACAGATAGACAGACAGACCGACGAAATTGAGAAAACATGTTTTTCGGCATCTAGGGACCCCTGAAAAAATGTCGGAGGGTGTTTTTCCTGTTTACGATATTTCCCTCTTACGATAGTAATAAAAACTTATCTTCTCATAGCCTTGGAAAATCTAAGAAAGCTATGGGTTGATTTGTAGCTTGTAATTTTGCATTATTTTGTAACACACACCATACCACTGACTTCTGAAGTTTTCGTGTTTTAATATTATTATTATTATAATATCTAATAGAGTCTTTAAAAACTTTTAAATGTAAAATTTAATGTTTTCATTACTTCAGCAGCCGGCAGGCGCTTCGAAGGACCAAAAACGCCGCCACTGCACACGACTACATCTGAAACAATAATTCCAGTCTACGGCTGACTCAACGCTGCAGAGTTGATAGGTTCTCCGCCAAAATTGAGGTTATGTGATGATTTGCGCGCTAAACAAAAGTGCAATATCTGTATTAATCTGTGACTATGTTTTTTTGTAAAACGAAAGAATTTTCATTGCCCGCTTTGTTTCTAAGTTATAGTGTAAAATTGAATATGTTGCGTTTTGGGACCCCCCTCGTGTCTTAGTTACTGTTTAACTTATTAAAATAGTAAAAAATGGTTCTAAGGTAGTTACTTACGTAGAATCCGATCATGTATGCTGATTTTTGCCGTGGGTAGTTATTTTTATGATATTACCCAAAGTTAGGTTTTTTTAAAATCGGACACCAAATATTCTGTTTTCGTTTTTTAAGAGTCTTTCAAAAACATGTGCTACTCTGTGTTTATTCCCGGTATTAAGTGCAATATTAGCACTTAAAAAAATCTTAGTAGGCCCAGACGGATTTGAATTTTTCACTTTTTAATACCTACTTACTTATTAGTAACTTAAATTATGTACAACTATTACATTACCTACTAATTCAATTAAAAAGTTAAAAACCTAACACAAAACTAAAAATAATTAGACAAAATGAATCTAAAGTAATTAATATGTACAGGGTGTCCAACTTTGGTTGTTAATGCAAGGTATCTCCGTTATTTGCAAATATTTAGGGTTGAGGTTTTCGCGACACCGTGCCACTTTTTTGTCAAACTCAAGCTGCCGTAATTAGATTTTCCATAGCCCGCCTCGTTTCGGAGATACAGGGCCAAATTGAAAAAGTTGCATTTTGGGACACCCCTCGTATCTCGGTTATCTTTTAACGTAGCGAAAAGGTAAAAACTTGCTCTTATAGAGTTTTTTACCTAGGTAGAATCCTGTGGAGTAGACAGATTTTTACTCGGGACCGTCGTTTTTGATACATGACACAAAGTCACGTTTTTTTTAAATGGGGCACCCTGTATATTTTTACGGAGTCCTATTCGTCTTATTATGAGCTTTTCAAAAATATATGGTTATCTATACTTATTTTAAAAAATAAGGCTGCAATTTAGGTTTGTAATAATATCTATCTATATTTTTCATAGTAAGCCATGGACTGATTGTCAAAAATGGCTTTGTCACTGCTTTGTCATAAAGTAAATGAAGTTTTGATGTTAATACTAATAGACGTGTTAAATTAGTCGCTCTGATTATTATTTTTAACAAATGGCTGCAAATCAATTATTTGAAAACTTTGAGTAATATGATATGCTGACCTGTTTCATACAGAGTCATGAAAATATAAACGCTGCTGCTGAGCTTTATTTCATTAGGTAATGTTTTATTTTCATAATTATTATTGCAATCTTTTTTAAAACTTAAACTTTTATTATATAGATATCCGGAAAGGAGGCAGCCAAATAAATTAATATTGTATAGGCTGAAATCGAATTTAATAAATTTTGGCTCTTTCAAAAAGCCCAGATCAAAGAAATATAACAAAGATAATCGCGAGACTGATGAAATTAACGTCTTAGCAAGTGTAAATGTAACGCCTGTAACGTCCTGTAGAAAAATAGAGAATGAACTGGGTGTAATCAAATCTCGGGTTCAAACGATTTAAAAAAAACATAAGTATAAACCTTATAAAGGCAGAGTTGTTGCAGAACGACGTATTGATTTTTGCCAGTGGTATTTACAAAAAATTAATAGGGTAAAAGCACCTGTTGTGGCCACCCCCTCGGTTTTGGCTTTTTTACTTTTTCCTAATTATTAAGACTTTTTCTAAGCAAAATGGCAACAGCGGAATAATAAAAAGCGCGCCATTTATGACGTTTCAAAACCAACCGTTATTTGGCATCACTGGTTGATTGCATTCTAAGCTAAACACAATTGAGTGTAGGGTAGTGCTAAAATACCTTCAATTTATCTGTTCCTAAGTACTTCTGCTTTTAGCAGCACTGGTAAGTAATAGCGTTGTTTCCGTTAATTGTTTGCAATATAGTGAAAATTATTAGTTTATAGTAGAAATATATGTTTAATATCAATAAAGAGTAACAAAAACCTCATAAAAAAGCTAGGTTATTTCACTTTTTTGCTAATTTTAAGCCTGGCCAAAACTCAGTCTCTTCAATACGATTATTTTGGTTTCGGCCACCTAAATGGCCAATTATAAATCTCTTTAAAACAGTTTTGGCCATTTGCATTTTTGCATTGTTTGGTGGTGGGTTTTACTAACAGTAGGTAATTTCTTTAGGTATTAGATATGGATAAATATGACGAAGAACCACTTAAAAACGCATTAAAATCAGTAAGAGAATATGGAATGCCTGTATCAACTGCCAGTAAGACCTATAATATTCCAAGAACCACTTTAAGGCATAAATTGGCGGGACGAGCCCCCGAAGGTATAGGAAAACGGGGACCAGATTGTCTGTTAGGGTGCGACCTGGAAGAGCAGTTGTGTGAATGGCTAAAAAATTGTGCAAAAGCAGGATTCCCTGTTAACAAAGACGGTCTTCCTTTTTCTGTACAAAAACTTTCTGCAAAAATTTTTACGGAAATTGGCGACAAGGGTCCATATGTTAATAAGCTTCCAGGTAAAACTTGGTATACAAACTTCATGAACAGACATCCAGAGCTATCCTATAAACAAGCCGAGTACCTCAATAAAGCAAGGGCTACAGTGTCCGAAGCAAGGATACGCGAATGGTTTCGACAAACTTACGAACTTTTAGGGGAAGACGTTAGTGTTCTCAACGATCCATCAAGAGTGTGGAACATGGATGAGTCGGCCTTCTATCTCAATCCAACAGGCGGATGTGTTTTAGCAGAAAAAGGAAAACCTGTCTATGGAACATCTGCAAATAGTGATAAGGAAAATATAACTACTCTTATTACTGTTAACGCCAATGGTGATTTTGCACCACCATTAACTTTAAAACTTCAAAACCACGTAATTTAATGGCCAAAACCGTATCTCAGCTGGCCAAAACCGACGAATCTTGTAAATCGATATTAAATTTGGTTTACTTCACGTGACCTTAAGTTTCTTTCTCATTCTAACCAAAGAGTTTAAATCTATAAATATATAGCTATCCCACTGAGTGAAAAATGGACTTGTAATAAATTATCGCATAGAAAATATATGCCTCTAAAAATGATATTTTGCTTAAAGTGGCCAAAACCGGTGCCTTTACCCTACTAACCAAAATTTTGGAAGGGCGGTTATATGGTCCGACGAATCGTATGTAAGTAGTAGTGGAATATTTAATAGGCACAATACGGGACACTGGTCACCTGAAAATCAACATTTGATATTTCCACGCGAGCAACAAGGAAGATTTGGCTTTAATGTCGCTTGTTTCGTACTAGTAACCAAAATAAAATTTCATATTTTTGAAGGAGGTCTCACTGCTAATCGCTACCTTGAAATATTGCAAAATATATTGCCAGAAATCATAGAAGATGTCCCTTTAGCACATGTGAATCAAATTTTATGGGGTCACCTAAAAAATTTAATTTTTCGTACCCGACACAGTTCAAGACCTCCGTAACACCACTAAGCAGGCATTTTTGCAAACACAAGCACGCAATGTAGTCATTTCAAATGCACTGGGTAAAATTGCAAGAGAGTGGGAGAGATGTCTAAGAGAAAATGGAAATCAGTTTGATCAGTTCTTTTGAACATGGCTAATTACGAAAAAGAGATATACTTAATATATTCTTAAAAACTTAAACTGTAGCTTTATTTTTAAAATAAGTATAGATAGCTATATATTTTTGAAAAGCTCATAATAAGACGAATAGCAGTACGTAAAAATATACAGTGTGTCCCATTTAAAAAAAAAACGTAACTTTGGGTCATGTATCAAAAACGACGACCCCGAGTAAAAATCTGTCACTGGATTCTACGTAAAAAACTCTATAAGATCCAGTTTTTACCTTTTCGATACGTTAAAAGATAACCGAGATACGATGGGTCTCCCAAATTGAAATTTTTTAAACTTGGCTCTGTATCTCCGAAACGAGGCGGGCTATGGAAAATCTGATTACGGCAGCTTGAGTTTGACAAAAAGTGGCACGCTGTCGCGAAAACCTCAACCCTAAATATTTGCAAATAACGGAGATACCTTGCATTTACAACCAAATTTGGACACCCTGTACTCTTTTTATAAATATTGTTCAAATTGTTAGCCGCTATTTCTTAGACAAGTTTCGCATATAGTGCCTATTCGCCTCGGGGCATTTAAAATAATAAATGGCCGCCGCTGTAACCCTCTGAAGGCCTCTTCAGTAGTAGTTTTCCACTTTTCTATTGTTTGATACTGTTTAATATAAATTCTATTTCGAAGGTATCCTCACAAAAAGAAATCCAGAACCGATAAATCGGGTGACCTAGTTGGCCATTTTACAGGTCCATTGATTCCATTCCAGTTGCTTGGAAAGTTTGCATCTAGATAGTCTCTCACTAGTTGGGCATTATAACAGGGAGTTCCGTCGTTCTGCAAATACAGATTATTGAGTCGCGCCAAAAAAATAACTTAAGGTTATTTCAGGTGCAGCTATTTCCAAAATTTCAAAGTATTTAATTTCAGTAAGTGTGCCATCATAGATTTTATAGACGATTTTGCTTCCGAGAATGAAGCATGAAACATGAAATCCAAACCTGTCTTGCCTTTCACACGGAAATATAACATGGTTATTTTCCTGAGACCTAACCCTATCATTATGCCGGTTCAAAATACCAGTACTGGTAAAATACGCCCCATCGGACCATATAACAGTTCTTTCAAAATTATTGACCATGTCCCACATTGGCAAATACCAATTGGAATACTCTAGTCGGCGTTCTGCGTCATCAGAAATTAAGTTTTGGACCAAATGTTTTTTTAAATTGCTTGAACACTGGATTTAACAACACCGATAGAAGCTTTAATTTCTCGACAAGAATTAGTTAGAACTGCCTTGACCGAAGCCAATTCCTTTCACTTCGTCAATATCGCGATTTTTCTTGTTGTAGGTTTTACGCCGCGGTTTGATTTTATTCTTATAAATTCTTTTATGCGGTTGACTTCTTTCTGGATATCTACAAGAATATCATATTTTAAGAATTTAACTACAATGAGGAAAATAAATATCTATAATATTACCAGTTTAAATATAGTTACAAAGCTTCATTTGCGTTTTCGTCGCACTGGATATAAGTGTCGAGCATGTCGTATTTTTCATAATTTTCATACTGCATTGTTTACCATGGTTGAGAAGTCTAATTTTACTAAAAAGTTTTAACGCAAATCGAAAAAAAAAATTAGCAAATACGTTCGCTATTCTGACATAAACTAAGTAGGAAGGAATGCTATTTCAAATGTCCACCTTGGCCTACTAGAAATTTTGATTTTCTAATTTATTTATAAGGCCTTCCAACAGGCATTTTGATCTGCCCTATGACAGGATAGCACAAAGTTACAATTAGTTTTTATACAATGCGGTTGAGCAAGCTAACAATAACTAAACTTAAAATAACTTATTGCTGAGAAAAACCTAGAACTAAGGTAAACTCAATTTGTTGAACAAAAAGTATTAGTAAAACAAAAACCTCAATAATCCTAACTCAAATTATTTTTAACATGTCTCTTAAAAGCTAGAACAAGTAAATTAAACAAATCGCAGTCGCTCCGGACAAGATTATTAAACGTTCGCTTATATCGCATAAATGGTGAGTTTAAAAAGTAGTTAGAGCTTGATCTGGGTATATAGAAAAGCAGCCTATTGCGAAGAATATATGAATTAGCGTTAAATGAAATTTTGTTTAAGCAGTATTCTGATTCGATTAAATTATTTATTATTTTATAAACAAAAAATATATCAAAACATTTTCACCGACTCTCCAATGACTGCATATTATAAAATTTTAGATTATCGGTATACGTAAAAAAATGTCTCTATCTCTTAAAACGATAATTTAAAGCATTAACGAATTTTTTCTGTATAGATTCTATTCGAGTTATATATGTTTGATACATAGGATTCCAAACTGTAGTCGCGTATTCAAGTAGAAGTCTAACTAGTGTATTAAACAGAATGATTAATGAGGATACTTTTAAAAATCCAGTAGTAATACGCAGTAAAAAACCTAAATTTCTTAGCGCCTTTTGTGTAATTAGTTCTATATGTTTATCAAACGTGAGCCTGAAATCCAAACTTATACCCAGATCTTTGACCGTGTCGCTATAATTCAGTTTCGAATTATTTATGTACAGACTGTAATTACTGTAAGGCTTCAATATTTTCCTAGTAAACATGATGCATTGACACTTATCTAGATTAATAAAAAGCCTATTTTTTAGCAGTAGTTCGAAAAGCAATTTAAGTCAGTTTGCAGATTTCTAAGGTCAACATCGTTATTAATGGTTTTAGAGATTTTAAGATCATCAGCGTACAAACAGTAACTTGAGTAAGTAAAACACACTTCAATATCATTTAAGAAAATACTAAATAGTAAAGGACCCAGATGTGACCCCTGGGGCACCCCAGAGGTAACAACTGCATAATTTGATCGAACACCGTTCAGAGCTACATATTGTGACCTGTCCTTTAAATAACTTTCCATAATCCGAAGCAAGTCGCCGTGAACTCTGAAATTTTTAAGCTTAATTAAAAGAGTAGGGTGAAAGCCTTGGAAAAATCGGTATATACAGCGCACGTTCACAGATCGCTCTCCATAGCTTCATATATATATATATTGAGTAAAAGGAATTAAATTTGTAAGAACAGACCGACCTCTATGAAAACCATGTTGATTACAATCTATAATACATTTTATATTGAAAAATAGCTGCTCTTAAATAAGTGTTTCAAATAATTTTCCAAAGTGACTAAACAATGAAATTGGTCTATAATTAGCCACGCTAGTCTTTACACCTGATTTGAATACAGGTACTATTTGTGCGACTTTCCAAAGCTTTGGGTAGATACCAACCATAATGCACTTGTTATACAATTATTGACAGAGGCATGGACATGACCTCAGAAAAAATGCAGGGATACCATCAGGGCCCGGTCCTTTATTTGGATCAATATTAGCTAACGCTCTTTTAATACTTTGCTCTGAGATATGATTTACGGTGAAACAATTTAAAGAGGGAACATAGTTAACTTGAGACGGGGTCATACTCGGTTCAAAGACGCTGCTAAAGTATCTAGAAAAAAGTTCACATATGTCTTTATTTGTAGAAGCATGTAAATCGTTATATGATAAACTATTTGGTAAAAATTTGCTGTTTCGTTTATTACTTACAAAAGACCAAAAATATTTTGTATCACTTTTTATACAACCCTCAGTTCTATCAATGTATTTTTTGTAGCTTTTTTAACACTTGCTTTAACTTCTTTTCTTAAATATGAGAAACGAGTGTAGTCACCTGCATTTTTGTAGGTCTTCCACTTACCATGAACCTTATTCTTATTCTTATTCTTAATTAATCTAACTGTATCTTTTGAGAACCAAACAGGATATTGAGATTTTTTTATGACTACTTTTGGCACGTTATTATCGATTATATTTTCCAATATTGTGTAAAGTTTAGGAACATTCTCATCTATATCGCCAGAACCAAAAATGAAATTCCAATCATAATCGTTTATTTTATTGTTAATAAGAGAAAAGTCTGCTTCCCTAAATTTTGCTCTTAGATAACTACTACAAGGAAGATTTTTTGCCAAGGTGAAATCGATATTAATATCCAGCGACATATGATGAGCATCCTCAGCCACTAAAGGGGAATCACAAATAGTAACATTTACTTTCAAAGATTTTGATAATATAAGGTCAAATATTCTGTTATTTACATTTGGGATATTATTAAATTGTTTTAAATTATTTAAGAAAAACGAATCGGAAAAACACTGACTACAGGGATCCGTGACATTAGTTGGGAGCAAATCGACACCATTCTGAGAATCTGACCATTTCAAAAGAGGCAAATTAAAATCCGCTGTTATTAAAAATTGGCTATGAGTGTTTTTTGAAATAATATTTTCTAACTTACAGCAAAAAGCTAAATAATGTTCGATGAAGCATAAGGAGGTATGTAAACAACTCCCATATACAATTTCTTACCGCCCGGGCCCTCCAACGTCACGGCTACCCATAAATCCTCTATAACACTATTAACATTACACCATTTTAGGATTCTCTCTGTAGGTAAGCTATCGTGAGTAGCAGTCAACACACCACCACCAATACATTTACCACTAACTACCGGATCTCGGTCCAAGCGAAACACATTATATTCAAAAGGGAAAAGCTCAGACGACAGAACTTCAGGTTTCAGCCATGATTCAGTAACACAAATACAATCATATTGCGACGCACAAACATTTTGGTAAAAATCTACTGTTTTAGTTTTTAAGCCTCTTGTGTTTTGGTAATAAACTGAGAAACTGTTCTTTGTTAGCACAGGGAATGCTCTAAGGGAAACATAAGCTTTAAAAACATAATGTTGTTTAGTTTAAATTTGAATTTTAGATAGTGTTTTCATTTTGAACATATTTTTCAAAAATTTTCATTTCCTTAACCCAACAGTATTTGTAGTTCTCCTTGTGGCACAACTCTCGGGCTTTTTTATAAACAGTTTATAAAGTGGAGAAAGATGTTCGTTTACGAATATCTTGCTATCTTGACCAAAACCCAGGTCCTTTGCGTTCAAGTTTGGATTTCTTTTCTTTTTATTAGCGTTAAGAAAGTCGTTCTTTTTACCAACAGTTGAAAATTTCACCACAATATTTTTCGGTAAGTTTCCATTAGAAACACTGTTGAACCGTGCCATTCTGTGCCCCGAAACTGTCTTCCTCGCTAATTACACTGCCAACAGTCAAACCAATTTTTTTTTATCAGGGAATAAATATTTTCGCTATTTTTCTCTAGTACACCACAAATCTCAACATTATTTAATCTGCTCTGTTGTTGCAAATATTTTAGTTCGCCTTTTAGAGTTGAGCCCACTCTTTGAAGGGTATTTACGTCTTGCTGTATATCACAGACTGTTTTTGAGATTTTATTAAAATTTTCCATTTGCACATTAAAATCATCAATTTTTGCACCATAAAATTCACTAGAGTCAATATAAAAAGTGTTAACATTGGACTTAATATTAAAAAAAATAGAGTGTTATATATTCTTGAAAAGCTTGTAAAAAACATAAACCGAATATTTATCAATAAATAGGGTGTCCCATTAAAAAAAAAAACTAAGGTTGGGTCATATCATGAAAATGATACCCAGCAAAAATCAAAATACACTACAGGATTTTACGTAAAAATTAATTTAGAACCACTTTTTACTTTTCTGGTAAGCTAAACGGTAACCAAGATCCGAGCGGGTTATGTGTAAACAGCAACCTTGTATCTTTTTAAATAACTGAGATATCCCATAAAATCATCGAAATCTGGACATCCTGTAGCTAGGATTTTAATGGACAATTTAAATTAATTTTCTAAAAGTTAATTGAACATTAAACCTTAATTTTTCAATAGTGCAATGATTGGGGATGTAAGGGAATTACATCTGGAATGTTATAGAATAACTGGTAATCTAAACGGGACAAACCAGAAGTTTTGATGAAGCTTTTCAATGTTAAGTAAATGGAATAAATTTCGCAAAAATTATTAACACCCTGTAGGGATCGCTAGTTAAAATATTTGTGTGACATTCAATTTAAATATCGGTCGTTCCGAAATGTCCTAACCGATTTGAATAAGCTTGTTTTATGTAGAATCAACGACAAGACGATTTTTGTCTCATAGAGTTGAAAAGTCGTTTAAATGTATTGATATTTTAAAGTCTAAGTCAATATCTTGAGATGTTTTTGGCAGTTTTTTGCTTATTGTCTCGTAACAAAAAAATTAATTTTTTTCTGAAAAACAGCTGGTTTTAGAGAAAAATTACGAAATGTGCAAATTTGTAATTGGGTAAAGCCACATTTCAATTGTAATATAGTATCTTTAATTAAACTTATACACAGTGTCCCAAGATAGAGTTCGATCTAAGTAAGGTCTTTGGCAATAGTAAGTTTAAAACTATCAAACATCCGATTAATTTTATTAAAGGTCGCCCTTTGAAATATGTGCATATGTAACTATAAAGTACAGAGTACCTGAAGTTCTATTTAATCAATCACAAATCCATACAGAGCACAGGCGCCGACTTTTCAGAACTGCTTGGGTGCTTTGTACAGTAAATACATTTATTTTTAAGGGTAGGGGGACAAAAAATAAAAATTATAACGCGATTGACCAAATATAAAAATTGAATTATCAGTTTGTTCTGCCATATTGAAATATTACCAGGTAATCCCCATATAACCCTTAATTTCTGACAAAATCCGTTAAGTAGGTTTTTAGTTATGTCGCGAATTGACAGACAGACGTACAGACCGACGGAATGGAGAAAATTGATTTTTGGCATCGAGGGATGCTAATCTATGTATGTAAACGGGTTGGGTGATTTTATTTAGTATTACAAATATTTCATTTGGCCGCCATTTTGTTCGGCCATCTTAAATTAGTATCCATTAAGTAGATTTTCCAGGCTGAAATTTTAAATATTTTATTAAGGCGCCATTTATTTCGCCATCTTGAATTTGTACCAACATTTTACTAGTTAATTTCTACTATTGGAGAGATTCAGAGATGGCGTGCGAGTAGTTTTAACGTCTGTTGTACCGCTCTTAAATATTGGCCTAATATACCATTTTTTAGTTAGAATTATTTAGTGAATTGTCTTTTGAGTGACTGTGTAACCATCATTCTTCTAAAGTTGAAAGTATTTTGCTTCTAAAATTTAAGGAAGCTGTATAGATTTGTTTTCATTCTTCTTGTCAACATGGGCCTGTCGAGTGCAGATATGCGCGAGATTAAATCGGCGATTGTAAGCACCTTTAATGAGAAGTTTCTTCAAGAATTAGCAGAGAAAGTGGCGAAAATTGTTGAAAAGAAGTTTGAGGAACGGATCAAGGCCCAAAGGGAGGAAATTTCAGCTATCCAGGACAGACTTGGGAAGTTTGAAAATGAAAATAAATATTTGCGGAACACCGTTGACTATCAAGAACAGTCTTTGCGCAGCCTCAACGTGCGCATATTCGGTATGAAATTCGAAGATGGCGAGAATCTACGTTCTAAGGTAGTAAATTTATTTACAGAAAACTTAAAGGTAAATATTAAAAACGAAGATATAAAAAAGTGCCACCGTATTGCCTCGAGAGTTCCGAGAGACAAGCCTTCCGCAGTACTTGTTCGTTTTGTTTCCGATGTGTCGCGACTGTCCGTGTTAAAAAATCGTAAACATTTAAAAGATAGTGAAATCCAAATCAAAGAAGATCTTACTAAAACGCGTCTTGAATTGTTTGGCCGGGCTATTCGTATGTTTTCTAGTAAAGACACTTGGGTATTGAATGGCAACATATATGTGAAATTTAAAAATAAAGTGCATCGTGTTACGGAAGAATCAGACCTTAGTAGTCTGCGAAATTCCTAAAAATGCATATTTTGGATGTTTACATTAGCAGGTATTCTAAGTGTGTGTCTGTGTTTTTTTTTTTTTTTTGCTTGGATTGGGAATATGTGAATATCATTATCTATATGCATGTACTAGGTTGCTATTTTTTATATATTAAAAGTTGACTTTTTTTATTTTTTTTTGGGGATTTATTATGTCGAAATGTGACTGGTTCACTCTCATTTTCTTTTAACTTAACGTGTTTTGTTTATACTATCGATTCTGTGGCAATCGTACATTTTTGCCTGGTAATTTAAGTGTTTAAAAATTAGAACAAACCACGTGAATTGTACACATTAATTTTATTTACTTATTTTTTGGTATGTTTTGGGTCATAATAAAGTACTAAACAGCTTGAGCGATGATACAGTGATCTGTTTTTCTTCCTTTTTTTATATTATTTTTATTAACATAAGTACTAATTGTAGAATAATTTGTGTCGTACTTTGTTGTTATTTATATTTACTTATAATTTGCTATAAAGAAAACTTATATAAACAAATATATTCTTAGTTTAACCTTAATGTTGATATGAAAGTGGCTCATTTGAACGTGAGATCACTGTTTACGGGCTTCAATGAATTTAGGACATTGGTTGAGGATAATGACTTTGACATGGTATTTTTGTCTGAAACGTGGCTTTCTGGTGGGGATAGCTCATCCTTATTCCAAATTCCAAATTATCAGTTTTTTAGAAAAGATCGTGAGGGCAGAGGGGGAGGAGTGGCAGTGTACGCTAAAACAGAATATGTCCTTGATATTATTACATTTGAATTTAATATAGAAGTACAGTTGGAATTCCTAGCACTTAAAGTTAAAATAGCAAATAAAACGTATGCTTTCCTCGTATTTTATAGACCACCTTCTTGAAATTCAATAATCTTATACCAGATTTCGATAACATATTTTCTTCGTTATACCCGACTGTGGACGAAATCTTTTGCTTGGGTGACTTTAATATTAATCTGCTGAACTTGCAAAACCCACTAACTTCTCTCTTTGAGAATTATAATCTGGAACAAATCATAGACGAACCTACTCGAATCTGCGGAACTACAAGTACGTTGATTGACGCAATTTTTGTAACAAACCTGTCGTTAGTAACTAAAAGTGGAGTTTTGCCGGCTGATAATATTTCCGACCATAAAATTATTTATTGCGAAATGAAGTTGGGGAAATTGCCAATATGTCCTAAATTAATACAATACAGGAGTTTTAAAAATTTCAATTTCAATATTTTTTTAAATGACATGTATAATCTACCTTGGATGAATATAATTTACGAAAATAATATTGATAATAAAATAAAAATATTTAATGAACTTATTTTAATTTTATTTAATAAACACACTCCAATACGTGAGTCGCGACTAACTAAACCTAAAGCGCCTTGGTTAACCGAAAATATAAAAGTTTTTATGAAGCAAAGAGACAGTGCATTGCAGAAGTACAAAAGAACTAAACTTCATGATGATTGGATTAATTATAAGTACCTAAGAAATTTTACATTGGCTGAAATTAGACGAGAAAAAAAAAAGTTATTGGATACATTGTGTACAGAAAAGAACTCCCGTAAAATATGGTGTGCTGTAAAAACATTTAATATTTGCGATAACAAAAATACTTCAATTCCTTGTAGCTTGTCTGACCCTGATAAAATAAATTCTTTTTTTGCTACATTTTTACAAAATGTCTCAGACTGTGGTGAAAAGGTTAGCTATTTTGAAAGGAATAAGTACGACTACAATTTAGGATTTTCATTCAAATTGGCAGAAATATCTGATGTTAACAAAATTTTAAATAGTGTAAATACCAACGCAACTGGGATTGATGGCGTTTCGGCATTGATGCTTAAGTATTGTAGCCCTTATATTGATCAGTTTATAACACATATAATTAACTGTTGTATAGAAGCAAGTTATTTCCCAGAGCAATGGAAAATAGCAATAGGAAAGCCTTTACCAAAAGCTTCAAATCCGAAAAATTTTAATGATTTGCGTATTATAAGTATACTTCCTTCGATATCAAAAATTTTTGAAAAAATTATGTATAATCAGATGTATGTTTATTTTGTTGATAACGGTATTATACCTAACACCCAGTGCGGATTTAGAAAGAATTTTGGTACCTCAGTAGCTCTTACTAACGTAATAGATGATATTATTCGAGCTTGTGACAATCAAATGAATAGTTTGTTAGTGCTGCTCGACTTTTCGAAGGCTTTCGACACTATTAACCATGAGCTGCTTGTTTCTAAGTTAAAGTATTATGGCTTTCGAAATGAATCATTTCTTCTTATTAAATCGTATTTATCTAACAGATTTCAAACTATATTTTCTGGCAACAAATATTCTGATCGAGTTAGGATACTTTCTGGTGTACCTCAAGGTTCAATTTTAGGGCCGTTGCTTTTTCTTATTTATACCTCGGATATTCTAAAATCTTTAACTTTTTGCAAGGTTCAAGCATTCGCAGACGATACACAAATATATTGTAGTTTTTATTGTAATAATTACATAGAATTTGAGTCCAATATAAATCGTGATCTAAAAAATTTAAGTGAACTCTCACAGAGCAACAACTTACATTTAAATCCATCTAAATCGTGTCTTTTAATTTTTGGAAACAAAAATAAAGTGGATTTTCTGAAAAACACACTTAATATATCAATAAACGGCTCAAGACTAAAGTTTGTGGATTGTGCGAAAAATTTGGGTCTATGGTTAGATTCACAACTTAGATTCAGGGATCACCTAAAAAAACTTTTTCAAAAAACTTACCTGTCATTAAAAATGTTATATAATAACAGACATATACTAAATAGGAATTTAAAAAGAAATTTATGTGAATCCCTTGTTTTGTCCAATTTCAACTATTGCGACTATATTTATGGATTTTGTTTGGATCAAGAGAGTAAATCTCGTATACAAAAAGTCCAAAATGCCTGCGTGCGATTTGTGTATGGTGTGAGAAAATATGAGCATATCTCACACCTATATCGGGAAATTGACTGGCTACGAATGGATGCTCGGCGAAATCTTCACTTTTGTACTTTTTTAATTAAAATTATTAACAACCCTGCTTCTCCTTCTTCAGTTCGACAGCGGCTGCTATTTCGTAGTGACATTCACAATGTTAATGTCAGAATGAGACATGGGTTGACTATGCCCAATCACCAGAGCGCCATTTTTCAGCGTGGATTTTCTTATAATGCTGTAAAATATTATAATTTATTACCAGTTAATTTTTTGGATTTAAAGTTAAACGTGTTTAAATTTAAATATAAAATGCATCTTTTGAATTTGCAGAAAGGAAACTAACTATGCATTATTTTAATTGATATTTTCAAATCCGTTCGTGAATATTGTTAGCTACATAGTTCTTTTGTATTCGGACCGGTAATTCCGTTGAAGCCAATAATATTGTGTTACTTGGATATTTGTAGCAAATTATAAACTACCCATCTTATTAATTGTTTTATTTTAAGTTTTTTTTTTTATTTGAATTAGTGCTTATTGTTACATTCTCGCCAAGGAAATATGTAAGTTAGTATTTAGTTTGTCTCTGCCTGGTTGAGTTGAGTAGCTACTGAAGCTAGACTACGCCAGGTTTTGGCAATTTAATTTTTTTTATTTACTACATTGTATATATTTTGAAATAAAAGACATTTATTATTATTATTATTATTATTATTATTATTATTATTATATTTGATTTTTGTGCAAAATTTAAGTAAATACAATAAATAGTTTTTTAGTAATAATTTTATTAACATTTCACTAGTCCACCATTTTGTTTCGAATTACTGGATTTTTGCAAAAACGCTACCATGTCATCCCCATGTGACCCTTAATTTTTGAAAAAAAATTTGAAGTCCATCGGATAAATAGTTTTTTCACTATAACGCGAAAAAACCAGACAGACTGATGGAATCGAGAAAACATCTTTTTTTGGTACCTTGAAACGTAAAGATCTGAAAAAATCTCCGAGGGTGATTTTTTACGATTACAATACTTCCCTTTTACGAGGAAAGTAAACATTTTTTGCACATATGTGTTCTACATGCTTTCTTAGATTAAACCGGCACACATCACATTATTGTAGTAAGCGACAGTGGCATGCCAAAAGAGCCCACAGGGCCCGCGGCACGTGCGGCTCCGGCTACTAAGGGGTCCCCAAATTAAACACGGTATTCAAAAAAAATATTTTTTTCATAGTAAAATAAATCACAGATTTCGCAATTTTTGCAAACATCGGATACATTGGAAATGATAATAATAAGATAACGTAATATATAAAACCTCCTCCGATAGTAATTTTTTATATCCCCGTCTGTCCCAGTGGGGACTACAGGAACTTTGAGTAATACATTTATTATACAAATGCTTTTAAATAATGAATTGCCTAAGCAAAAAGCATCAAATTCTGTTATTTTCTGGCACACACTATAGCACTAGCAGAGTGATGAGCAATTGAACCAAATAGTTTTACGTAATTATAATCTATGTTCGTCTTTCTCCCGTGCCTCTATAAAGAATGGAGGTGTAGTTATTTTTAAAAATAATTGTTTCACATATAGTGCTACAGTGTGTGATGTTACTGATTTTTGTGTTGAAGGCGTGTTTGAATGTGCTTCTGTAATTATAAGCAGTTTGAAATTAAAGTTAATTGTTGTATATAGGCCACCTAAAGGAGATTTTAAGGTTTTTTTAACATGTTTTAATTCGCTTCTCGAAAATCAATTTAATCCACTTACTACCCTTGTTGGGGGCGATTTTAATTTAAACTTTTTAGAGCCTAGTACACAACTGTCGATTTTTCTAGATTTATTAGCTACTTTCAATCTTATACATACTATTAGGGAACCCACGAGAGTAGCTACAAATTCAAGCACATGCATTGATAATTTTTTAATAAGTTCAAACATACAGCATCTGTTGTTAATCTGGGCTTGTCAGATCACTTCTCTCAGCTTTTGAAAATAGATGTGGTCAGAACTGATAAGAAGGACACCACGGCAAGGTATGTTATGCGACGCGACTTTTCAAATAAAAATGTAACACGTTTTCTAGACTTTTTAAACACAGAGGAGTGGAATGAAGTTTATTCTCGTGAGTGTCCCAATCTTGCTTTTGAAGTCTTTGCCAGGCAATTATTTTATTATTATGAATTGTCATTTCCATTAATTAAAATAAATAACAGCACTCAAAATAAACAAAAAATGGTAGTTCTATCGCCGGAGCTAGTTTGCCTAAAAGATAAGATTACTTTGTTCACTGACCTATCAAAAAAAGATATAAGGTACAAGTATATTAGCAAACATATTAACAGTATTTATAGAGAAAAACTTAAACTCTTTTTTACACAACAAAATGATAAAATGATTCAAAACTCAAGCAATAAATCAAGGGCAATGTGGCAAATTATAAAAACGTTACAAAATAAAAACAATTCTTATACGGCACTGAAAATAATTGAAAACGGCTAAATAGTTCGGGATAATCTAGTTGCAAGTAATTTTAATTATCAGTTTACTAATGTACCTCTTAGTAATAATAATATCGACAGGACATTTCTTGATAACTGCGTACCGCCTTGTGTAAATACATTTTTTCTCTCTCCCACATGTAAACAAGACGTTTTATTATTTATTGTAAACCTTAAGAACTCAAATGCCACAGGACATATCCAATAATTTGTTGAAAAAGTGTGGTTTTGCTTTGTATGATGTTTTAACGTACTGGATAAATCTCTCAGCGCAGTATGCAATATTTCCTGAGCAATTGAAGTTTGCGACTGTCATTCCACTTTATAAAAAGGGGGATTCTAATGATTATTTCATTTTTTTTAATAAAAATAACATTATTAGCGTTTCTCAACATGGTTTTACGGAATCACGCAGTACAGACAGTGCCCTTTGTGATTTCCAATCGACAGTTGTCGATGCAATTGATAAACATCTTCATGTATTAGGTTTATTTGTGGATTTCTCCCGAGCATTTGATATGGTTAGCCATGAACTATTAGTAATAAAGTTGCATCGATATGGCATTAGAGGACAGGCATGGAAGCTTATGGAGTCTTATTTGGGTGGACGTCAACAATGTGTTGTGGTGAATGAGATGGGAAGCGACTCATTGCCAGTAAATCAGGGTGTTCCCCAGGGTTCAGCCCTTGGTCCACTACTATATCTTATTTATTCTAATGATCTCACTTCCTACTTAATGAATATGTCCACTGGTATTTATGTCATATCATATGCAAATGATACAAACATTGTGATTATGGAAAAGAGTGCACTATCTGTCAAAAGAACAGCAGATATGGTATTATGTTGTGGTCCAAAAAAAATGGTTTGGTTATAAATCAAAGTAAACAAATTTCGTCGTATTTTCAAATAAAAAACAAAAAAACGATAATTTTTTACTTCATGGATCTAACCTTGGTCTTATTACACCTTCCAAGTCCTCAGTAACGTTGGGCTTGGAAAATGATGAAAACCTAAGATGGAGAAATCATATAGAAAGTCTATGCATACGGTTAAGAAAAAATTGTTTGGGTTTGAAATCATTGTCAAATTACTGTAGTCAAAATGCTATGATGTCGGTATATTACTCTAATATCTACTCTCACCTGTCCTATGGCATCATAAATTGGGGCTCAAGCTCGGACGTGACAAGAGTCTCTTTGCTTCCAAAATATGCTATACGAATTTTGTGTGGTCTTTCATATAGAGATTCGTGTCGAGACTATTTCAAGCAATTAAAAAAATAGACCTTGGCTGGAATTTACATATTTAAAGTTTCCGTTTTTGCATATCAGAATATTAAAAAACTTCAAAGCAATCGCGCTTCACATGGTTACAGTACTAGAAATAAAACACTACTTCTACCTAATTTACATAATTCTACATTTTTCCAAAGAAATGTGATATATAATGCATGTAGGTTTTTTAATAAATTAAATAATGATACTAAAGATGCTGATAATCTTAAATCCTTAAGTAAATTAAAAAAATATCTAGGGGAGGGTAATTTTTATGCTGTGCAAGAGTTCTTAAATTAGTTTTTAGTTTAGTTTTTTTTGTTGTTTTCAAAAATGCGTCTAATGTAGTATTTGTATTGTTCCTTTTTTAGTGATTATTTATGTACTTACTTGTAACTTTTATAACGATGTACTTTTATAAGTAGGTATACTAGAGTTACTCTTTGTGACGTTTTCTCCAATTGCTGATTGCATATTATGTACATCTGTTTTATTGGTGAAATAAAATTATTATTGTTATTATTATTATTATAAAACATTTGAAAGTAATAGTACTTAATGCGTATTTAGACGTAATAGTAGGTCAGCTAGATAAAAAATCAAACCTCAGATATTGGTCAAATTAAATGACTCAGGAATTTTGGAAAAAGTTATTAGCGGAGAAATATTCAAATGATTTAACTTCTCAACTAGCAACTGAGCTAATTCAGATAAAATTATTATCGTATAACAACATTAAAAACAGTATTAGGGATCGCAAACTATATTTTCGAAAAAAAATGAAATATTATTAGTACTATACCAGAACTGTGTTCTGCATTCAAATTATTTCTAGTTCTTCCTGTAACCTCAGGTCAATCGCAAAGATCATTTTCAAAGTCGTCTTAGTTCTCTAGCTCTTATCTGAACAGAGCATGAAAGGGCTAGAGAAGTAAATATTGACGAACTAATTGATAAGTAGGGCTAGGAAAAATATGCATTTGCATATACCTGCATATTTGCATATGGATTGATATTTTAAGGTGTTACCGCATACCGGCATATACTAGCATATTCTTTGCATTAAGAGCATATTATTGCATATATTACTTTTTATTTTAAATTTTTTTTTATTTTATTTTCTGAAAGAATCATGAAGAAATATAAATTCATCGATATTTTGCCCATTTCTATTTAAGCTACCGAATTATCCGAATTTTTACGGACGCAACGATAATAACACAGGGGAACAGTGATTCTGCGGCGCGGGTTCTGAAAGTCGATTTTGAATAATTGTGTTGCCCCAAATACGAGGAGTATGGGAAAAAATCTTAATTGACTCTAGTTTCTGAGATAAAAAAAAGTGTCATATAAATTAAAACAAAAAAAAAATTATTTATATTGAATATCTATATTTTGAATGCCACCAGCTATTTTATTATGTTATATTAAATTAAAACTAAGCCAATAAAACTGAAATACTAAAAAAAGTTAGTTGAAACGTTTGGTATATGACCGTCTCTTGTATCTTTGTTCTGGGCAATCCCTTTGTAACGTCCAGCAGTAATCCGCCATCATATGACGATCCCACCGGCCTTGGTATCTTTCTTCCATTATTTTTATATCCTGATGGAACCGCTCTCCTTGTTCTTCGCTGTAATCGCCCAAGTTATCCGGGAATCGATCCAAATGGCTATGCAAGAAATGAATTTTTATACTCATGTTAGCTCCTAGTTTTTCAAAAGTTTTTAACATCTGTGTGACAATTTCGCAATATTCTGCTGCCTTGTGATTACCCAAAAAGTTTTTGACAACAGATACAAAGCTTTTCCATGCTTCTGCTTCGACCTCATTCATGTGATTTAAAAAGTTCTTGTCTTTTATAAGATTGCGGATTTGGGGACCATCAAAGATACCTGCTTTTAATTTCTCCATGCTAAGGCTTGGAAATGTTTGACAAATATATTTAAAACAATCACCATTTTTATCCAGAGCTTTAACGAACTGTTTCATGAGCCCAAGTTTAATATGAAGTGGCGGAAGAATGATTTTTTCCCGGCTAATTAGGGGTTCGTGAATAATATTGGCATTCCCAACAGTCATATTTTCTCTCGACGGCCAGTCCTTTCTAGTCCAGTGCTCTTGCTTTGCCCGACTATCCCATAAACAGAGAAAACAGGGGTATTTAGTATACCCACCTTGTTGACCTAGTAAAAAGTTCACCATTTTAAATCCACACATACAGACCACTGATGTTGTACAAACAAAATTTTCTCTAAAACCAGTTTAATGTTTTGGTATTCCTCTTTAAGTTTGGTAGAGTGACCTATCGGGATTGAAGCTAATCTATTTCCATTGTGCAGTAAAACACATTTTAGACTTCTTTTAGAACTGTCTATAAAAAGCCGCCAATCTTCTGGTCGGTATTCGGAAAGATCCATTAAATGTAGAAGTCCGGAAACATCGTTACAATATACTAAACTATTTTCCTCGGTAAAATACGGAAGAATGTTTTTCTCTCTCGTTCGATAAGATGTTATGTTTACCTCAGGCTGTAGGCACTGTTTTTCTTTAAGTCTTGATGCAAGAAGCTCTGCTGATTTCTTAGACAAATTTAAATCTCGAATCAAGTCATTTAACTCTCCTTGTGAAAAACCCCTCACCGTTGCAGTTGCACTATAATATTCGAATTCACTTTCACTGTCACTGTCACTTTGAATGTCCATCATTTCGACATCATCACAAGTAACGTTTGACAAGGTACTAAATATCGACACTGGCAATGAGTCACTATGCAACACTGGTGATTTAGCCGACTGTATATTTGGAAAAACCCAAGTACGCTTTTTATATTTATTCATACCTTTTATATTCACGGCACAAAAGTAACAATCATCAACATGATTTGATGGCTCACACCACGTCATCGGCACCCCAAATGGAGGTCCTTTGCGTCCCCCTTGGGTCCAGTAGCGAAGTGACTCTACACAAGATTTACAAACTTTATGAGGCACCCACCATTTATCCTGCTGTCCAAGATACTTACCAAAATATGCTTGGTATGCTTGTTTTACAAAACCGTTAATGTTTCTTTGCTGTTTTTCTTGACAGAATTTTCCACATATGTAGCAAAATTTGTCGGGATGGTTCACACAACTCTTGCGTGAAGAATTCATTGTTATTTTTAAATTTAACACCAACTTAAACGACTTAATGAACAAACTGATATAGTAGCAATTAAAAATACGTTCTTTTAAAAAATTCAGACAGTGACAAAAAAGCACTTGATATCTAATAAAATAATTTTAAACTGACTGAAATGTCACTGTCAAAAAAGATTTGTGCACTCGATTTTATTTCATGGCCCGCTTAGATGCGATAAGTAAAGTCGCCGCCAAGGCAACAAATAAACACTTTTTGTTGCATAGAATAAAAGGCATTATCGCTAACTGTAAACGAAAGTAGAGTCAATTTAAACAAACAAAATATGTAGTTAGGACTTATTGTGTTTAATGTCACTAAATTTACTACAAAAACTAATGCCGCAGAAAAAAGTTTTTTTTTTGTTCCCCAGTGTAATACATCTTATATTTTTGTATTTGAAATTAGAATAAAACATGTTTAAGATAACATCTAGCAGGCAGGAGCTTTTACATAGCTGGATTAAAAATTACAGTAATGAATTACAATTATCTGGTGATAAAGTGTTTTGTACTGTTACTATATTGATTTTTATTGGGAATGGCATTTTTATCGGATCAGGTATAACTGGACGTCTAGAACTCACGGTAATATTAAAAATTTCATAAT
This sequence comes from Kuschelorhynchus macadamiae, assembly GCA_030620095.1. NCBI lineage: Eukaryota > Metazoa > Arthropoda > Insecta > Coleoptera > Curculionidae > Kuschelorhynchus > Kuschelorhynchus macadamiae. Next base: position 424,986 of record JAUTXW010004710.1, read on the forward strand.
TTTTCACTTCTCCCGCAAGAGGGAAGCATTGTAATCGTTAAAAAATCCTCCTCTAAGATTTTTTCAGATCTTCACGTTTCAGGGTCCCTAACATGTTTTCTGAATTCCATCTGTCTGTTCGCGGCAAACCTAAACTACTTAAAAACTTAAGGGTCATATGGGGATGACCTTTTACCAGGTTTCCCATTTTAGTAAAAATCCAATCTCGCGGCCAAATGAAACGTTAAAAAAATATTAATTAAAACTATTTCTTTAATTTATATCAAATTTTGCACAAAAAGCAAGTATTACGTATAAAAATACTAGTAAAATTTTTGTATAAATCTAAGATGGCGAAACAAAATGGCGGCCTAATAACATATTTAGAAAACTACTTATCTGATTGACTTCAAATTTTGGTTAAAAATTAAGGGTAATATGGGGATGACCTAGTAATATTTTGGTAAAAATTCAATATGGCGGAACAGAATGGCGGTGTCATTATGTTATCTTGTCTTAATAAAAAGAAATATCCCTTTGTCTAAGCTGGACAACTTTCAGTTTAAAGATTTTTTGTAAAAACATTTTAATAAACCTATCTCTAGTGCATCCAACCTCAGAAAAAAGTATCTACCCATGGCATTTGAAAAAACAATGGGCAAAATTAAAAGTGCGCTGAATGATAAATTTTTATGCATTACAGTGGATGAAACCACCGACTGTAAAGGCCGTTACATAGCTAATTTATTAATTGGAGTTTTGGTTAACGCAATCAAATCAACTCCATTTCTTATTTCAGTAAAAGTTTAGCTAATTTCTTTTTGCCTAATCCTATTCCGTACGGGAAGATTTTACTTTTAGTTACTGATGCAGCAGCATACATGATAAAAGCGGGCATTTCACTGAAATCTTATCCTAACCTGATCCACTGCACTTGTGTGGCACATGGATTAAGTAGAGTAGCAGAATGCGTTAGAAATGAATTTGAAGATGTTAACACTCTAATATTGAACGGAAAAAAGATATATTCCAAAGCGCCGCTGCGTGTGCAGTATTACAAAGAAAAATTCCCTAATATCCCTCTACCCCCTTGAACCAATTGTCACAAGGTGGGGAACGTGGCTAGAAGCTGCGGGATTTTATGCAGAGTGTGACCAATTTTGCGAGGTTGTTTACGAATTTGACGAAATAGCGTAGCGTAGCTAAAGTTAAAGAATTAATAACTAAAAATTCTCTTAAAAATGAACTGATTTATATTAAAATCATTTTTTAAAGTTGGCAACATACATTACTAAACTAGAGGAAAGAAATTTGCAAATTCGAGTTGGCTAAGGTACCAGGATCTGTTGGTATTACGTTTTGCAAAAAAAATAATGGATATGATAAGCTTTATTCTGTGTCTGACACTTTAAGTGGGTTTAACACCGATGCAACAACTTCAGGACTGAATCCAGATGTTATCTTAGCATTAAAAAATGCCCCTATTACTTCATGTGATGTAGAAAGGTCGTTTTCATATTATAAATATATTTTAGATGATCGAAGACAAAGTTTTTCTACTGAAAATATAGAGTACGTGCTACTATTATGGACGAACAAAATCAACCATGGATTTGTAATAATTATGATTATTATAGTGTTATATAATATTATGTTCTATATGTAAAGTCCAGCTTCATATTTTCATTTAGTTATTATTATTATTTTTTTGTAAAATGATCTAAGTATTAGAAATTATAATGTTTAAGCATATTTGCATGTGTTTTTTTACTTAAGTACTTAAGAGAAAATTGACTGCATATTCCAAGGTTTTTTTAAAGCATTTTATGCGCATATATTTCATTTTTTTACTGCATATTTTTCCTAGCCCTATTAATAAGTATTTTTCTAGTCGATACAAAAACGAAAAAGTCTACTTTACCGCCACAGAAAACGATTATTAACGATTTATTACTCTATTTTTAATTATTTTTTAGTTTTGCTTTAATTAGAGTATGGTTATTTTTTGTTAATATTTAGCTAATTTTTGTTTTGTGTTTATTAGTTTACCAACACATATTAATCTCAAAATGTAATCGTTCGTTTCTTTTTTTTTATTTTTTTACTAGAGTTTTTCTTTTATGTTATGGTTTTTGTTAATAAATTTAGTCCCCAAGAAAAGTCTTGCGAGAGGGGGAGGTCTAAAAAATCTTCACGCGACTGGTAAGCGACATGGAACTCCAGACAAAAACGAAATATGGCGTTTGTTTTTAAAAACTGAGCTTTTGTTAAATGCGTTTTGGGAACAAAAGTAGTCAGCTATTCAATCACTAAAAACATAAAATTCTTGAAAGAGAAAACAGTTTAACACAAAATAATTCTAACTGTATCCTATATTCTACAAGTTAACGCTTTCTTAGTTTCTCAAATATTTTTTTTTTAAATTTCAAGCCCCTAGCGTTTTTCTGATCGACTTAAACTAGGCGTCTTTAGTGCTTTTTGGTGCTTCGGTTAGTTTGTAACGTTACACTTTTCCGGTAACTAATTATGATTTTGCTAATTATATTTTGTCATTTACCAAGATGTCAGGAACTAAGTTTTTGGAAGTTATTTAGATTCTTTGACTATTTCGTTATTATAAGTACTTATATTTGTATGACTGACAGCTTGGTATATTATATACATTTTATGTTTTATATTTACAGATGCTGAGGGTCTGGTTGTTGAAGCTTTCTTTAATGTCCACCTATAAAAGGGCCATATTTTTATAAGAATTTCATTATTAGATGTTCATTCACCTATAGTTTTTCTATTATCTTACCTTGACATAATTTTGATCAGAAACAAATCCGTTATAAAAAACCTAGTTGGGTATGAGCTGTTGTGATACAAACTAAACAAGATATTTCCAATATTTCCATTGTAGCCTGGTAACGCTACATAAATTAGAAACATTTGGTATATACCTCCGATTTCGTTTGTCGCCTTTTAAATCTCGTTCAGTTCATTAAATGATTTGTCCTTTTGATAAAATGTAGTTTAAGATGTTACCTATATTGTTAAATGTCCGGTAAACACATGTCAGGGGTTCATTAAACAAGGGTTTGTGTTATTTATTTAAGTAGTTCTCCAAATGGTTGGTTTAAAACGCCTTGTTTATTTTCGTTTTATAAATTGGGTTAAGTGACAACAAAGTTTGACGTTTTACTGTGTGCGGCGACGCTAAAATCCTTGCTTTGGCTTTTTCCATGAATGACTAAAAGCCATACGGTTCCGTCCGACCACTTTACTTTCATTTTTATAAAAACCTAACATTTTAAAGATTTAATTATTTAGGACGAGGCTTACGTAAAGATTAGAGGAAAATATTAAAAAATAACAACATAAATTATTCAAAAATAAATATTTAAATTGAATGTATATTAAGATTTATCGTAATAAATAATGTATTCTGAGTTGCCTATCTTTTTAAAAATCTTTTATTTTTAAGGGGGAAAGAGACAAAATATAGGGACATTAAAATCAAGTTTTGCATGGAGCACTTTCAACAGTTTAGTTTTTTGGCCAAATTCCTACCTTTTTTTCTTACTAAACCTTAGCTGAAAATCGTCTTGGAACGAGTTCGAGATTTTTCGTTTTGACTGTGGCCGTAAAACTACCTTTAAAAAGGCTGGTCCTGTTTTATAGTTATTTTAAATTTTGTGTTAAACTGGTCAAATAACAGCCAGCTCAGCGGCCATATAGCAAATAGCACATTTTAGTGCACATTGAACTTATTAGCACATAGCACATTGCTATTAAAACCTTGCATCTTAGCGCACGTTTGCTTTTTATAGCCTTTAAAGCATTTTGAACATTTTTGCACCCACATGATTGTGAGGTACTTTTCACGAGAAACAATTGGTTGAAACAAATAACCCTAAAGGTTGGGGTTACCTTTGAAGTTGAAGCAGTAATTCTACATTAAGAAAGAGCCCCCTCTTTACCGAAGAGGTGTTGGAATTTTACCTCTAGCCCAACAACCAGGCCCCAGTAACTCCAGTTTTCGTGCCAGTTGGTGAGATTTTTAAAAAAGCTTTATATTACAGTAGTACCTTTTATTGATCAATTTATCTTTTTCAAATTACCACACATATTTCTATTTATAAACAATTTAAACTACATTCTCTCATAAACAGGTTTTTTTTAAATAAAGCAAATCATAATATTAAATAGTGTTTTACTGGTTGTTTCAGTACCTTTACGAACACACGGGTAAGGGGTGTTTGAAGGCGGTGCAGTAAGTTCTGTTTTACGTGTGTTGGCGCCCTTCTTTCATTTTTATAATTTTCACTTGCCTCCTTCATACACCAAGGAAAAGGATTGAAAATTTTGAACTCCCCCAAAGCCGAACTACCGTATAAGCTAGCCAACGGGTCGTAAGTGCAAACTTTTATTATTGCACTTACGTAAGAACTCTTTATAACGTGGGTTTTATAACACCAGAGTTTACGTTATAAGTTTCGTTAGTGCTTTCTTATTTTTTGTAAATATTCTCTTATCATTGTTTTGTGCCAGCCCCAAAGTTTTTCTGGTCAGTCCAAACTAAGAGTCGAATTAGTGCGTTAAGAAGTTTCGTTATTGCTTGTCTAATTTTGTTTGAAGGTCATCCCCAAAGTAATTTCCGATTCGTTCAAATTTGGCCTCATTCCTTTCCTTAGTGCTTCATTTAGTTTAGGCATAAGGCACTGACAAAACTAAATAAAGCACAAAGAAGCAATAACCAATGAGACCAAATTTGAGCAGATCAGAAATACTTGAGAGGCTGACCTTTAAAAAAAACTAGATGGCCCGACAAACCTTGTTCTGCCTTTTCTATTAGATGGCACGATGAGTTTCCAGCGGAAGTATAGGAATATGGGGCGCATTCACCACACAGTCCAGAAATGTTATTGAAGAAAAATATATTGGTTTTATAGAAAAAATACGCACTAAAACAATACAAAAAGATAGTGTTGAAAGGTCTCGGTACATCTGCCTTAGTGTTTTAAATATATAGGTAAACGAATATTTTCAAAATTCATCAAGTAATAAACTTCTTAAAGGTACTAAAAATCTCTAATAAAGCACTAACAAACAGCGCCTAGTTTGAGTCGATCAGAAAAACTACCTTGAAATAAAAAAAAAATATATATATGTATATATACAGGGTGTCCCAATAGTGCGTTCTCGGTCGATATCGTGATAACGGATAGCGATATAAAAAAAGTTCAAATACAAAAGTTGTAGAACAATACGGGCTACATAACCTAAAATTATTTTCATTTATACAGGGTGTCTCAAAAATCTGTAGCGGAGCAAAGTTGTGTTTTTTCTTATGGGACAACCTGTATATTTTTACATATTTAGATTCCGCTCGTGATTCTACACATTTTTTGTATAACATGTCCTATATCTAAATCTGATAGTTTTTCTAATATCCGCCATTTTGTACAAAATTATGAATTGCAGTGCCTTTTTTCAGACGACGTGGGCCGTTGGCTTTTTGATATAGAATTATGGTTTTTGGCAGGAACATTAACAAAAGTATGGGTCAACGTGAACAAAATTTGTCGGCGTTGTACAGGGGGTCCTAGATAAATAGGAGAAATTAAAAAAATTAAAAACATCATATCTTAATTTTTTTAAATGGAATGTATAGTATTTTAATATTTTAGACTATTCGTGACCCAAAACCCTATCTTTTGTTATAAATATGTCCTATACCTATTTATAATAGTTTCCGAGATTTTGACATTTTTGTATTTATTATTTGGTTTTCAATGGCGACCTACTTAGAATTTGCTTTATTATCGAATTTATAGAATTTTCCGAGGAATCTAAAAATGTAATAATATACAGGGTGTTCCATTGAAAATAACAAAGTTGATATCCGAGGGACACTTTTGTATTTCAACTTTTTCTCTGTTATTAAAAATAAAGGAATTAAGGGGGGTGGCAAATCTCGGTGAATCACCCTGTACATTAATACACAGTAAAAAATGCAAAATTAAAAATTCAGTCTACTATTTTTATTTATGTAAAAAGTTAAATAAATATTTTAATTAAAGAGACACAACAGAAAAAGAAATCCCACAATCACTTGATTAAATGTTTAATATGACCACCATTTCTTTCAACACACACTTGCAGCCGATTCACAAAGGAATTGTTAACTCTATTCAGCATCGCGGCATTGATATTTGTACATGCATTTCTAATTCTCATTTTCATATTCTCTATGGTAGTGGGTGGCGTTTGGTAAACTTGCTCTTTAACAAAACCCCACAAGAAAAAATCTAGTTTTGTGAGGTCCGGAGACCTTGCCGGCCGTGATACTGGACCTCCCCTACCAATCCCTTTATTTTCATAATTCGGGTCTAAAAATTGCCTCACCTGCCTGCTAAAATGTGCCGGAGCACCATCTAGTTGGAACCACATCCGCCTCACTAGATTCAAAGGTAATTCGTCAATCCACTCCTGCAAACTGTTTTGCAGTAAATTTAGGAAAGTGACTCCATTAACTCTATTTTCGAAAAAATAAGGTCCAATGATACGATTACCAATTATACCAGCCGATACATTAAGAAACCATCTATGCTGGTGATCCAAGGGGATAATGAATCTGGGGTTTTCAGAACTATAATAGTGGAAATTATGTCGGTTGACGTATCTATGTTTATGAAATGTCGCTTCGTCAGTAAATAAAATGTTATTGAAAAAATCCTGTTCTTCTCTATTTTTTGCTAATGCCCAAGTGCAAAATGCAAGTCTTCGATTGAAATCGTCTTGATCCAGCTCTTGTACCAGTTGAATATGGTATGGGTGAAATTTATGTTTTCTAATTATTCTATTTGCCGTAGATTTAGCAACACCTCTCTCCTTTTCTAACTGCCTACATGAAATATGAGGATTTTCTATTAAAGTTTGCATAACAAGACATTCAGTTTCTTCATTTGCGCCTCTTTTCTGCCTTTCCAATTTTTGTTCGTAATCGACACATCCAGTTCTTTCAAATCGTTCTTTGAGTCTGACAAATGATACCTCATGAGGATGACGTTCGGCATTGCTAAACCGTTGCGCATAAACTCTACTTGCTAAAAAACAATTTTGATCACTTGCGCCCAAAACATAAATCATGTTAATCAATTCTTCTCTAGGAAAATTCATTTTGAATCAATTTGAACACCGTTACTACACAAATACAAGAGTTTGACATTTCGCCATGACAAAATTTTCCCCGTTTTCATTTGTTTTTACTTTAGGATTGTCTAAGGCATCTTCGTACATTAAGTTCTAACTAAATGTAAATATTTAAGAATAGTTGGTAAAATATCTGTTCTAAGTCTTTAGGTCGCGATTCTTAGCACAATATTATGATTGTGTGAATTTTTAATTTTGCGTCGCTTGTAGTGTATTATAATCAGAAAATTCGATAATAAAGCAAATTCTAAGGCGATTGAAAACCAAATAATAAATACAAAAATGTCAAAATCTCGGAAACTATGACAAATAGGTATAGGACATATTTATAACGAAAGATAGGGTTTTGGGTCACGAATAGTCTAAAATATTAAAATACTATACATTCCATTTAAAAAAATGACGATATGATGTTTTTAATTTTTTAAATTTCTCCTACTTATCTAGGACCCCCTGTACAACGCCGACAAATTTTGTTCCCGTTGAAAGTCAACCCATACTTTTGTTAATGCTCCTGCCAAATAATAATCCTATATCAAAAAACCAACGGCCTACGTCGTTTGAAAAAAGGCACTGCAATTCATAATTTTTTACAAAATGGCGGATATTAGAAAAACTATCGGATTTAGACATAGGATATGTTATACAAAAAATGTGCAGAATCTAAATATGCAAAAATATACAGGGTGTCCCATAAGAAAAAACACAACTTTGCCTCGCTACAGATTTTTGAGACACCCTGTATAAATGAAAATAACTTTAGGTTATGTAGCCCGTATTGTTCTACAACTTTTGTATTTGAACTTTTTTTATATCGCTATCCGTTATCAAGATATCAACCGAGAACGCACTATTGGGACACCCTGTATATATATATATATATATATATATATATATTTTTGCGTAACTAAGAAAGCACTAACGAAACCGAATAAAGCATTAAAAAGCACTAAGAAATGACACCAAATCTGAGCGAATCGAAGATACTTTGGGGCCTAACTTCAAGGACCGCTACGTTTACTAACAATACTGGTCGTGAAATTGTGCCGAGCAACGCACAAATCTCTCGATAGATCCCCACTACAGAGAATACAATGTAAAGTTCGGATCCATTTAGGGGGTGTTTTATTTAACATTAGATGGATCGTCTATAAGTAATATTATCTGTTTTTGGTAACACGTTTTTGGCGATACACGACCTCTGAAATTCATATATTTCAAAACAGTTTCAAGGGTAATTTTTAATGTTTAAAAAATCACTTAGCTAAAGTTTACCTAAAGAAAGAGTTTCGATTTCTTCAATTTGGGGAGGCAATGGCCTCTTAGGTCCTGACTTTTCTGTGATAAGGAATTGGACATGGTCGCATTCTTCTTTAGTTTTTAAAATTTCAATCTCCACTTCGGTCTCATGCAGTTTGCTAGCAACTGTCTATAAAAATGTGTATATAAATAAATATTCAAAAAGTATTTTAATAAAAGAAAAACTTTATTTTTTTCTGCAAAATAAAATATCCGCTAGATATCTTGAAATAAATAATGTTCAGGAGTTATAATTTTCGCAATATCTTAAGGTAGGAAGGAATTATATAATAGTCAGTAGTTGAGCATTTGATAATTTTAGGCCTTTCACAATACACTGTTATTAGAAAGAAACTAAATTTGTTGATTTACTAAGTCATTTTAAAAAATTTTGTGATAAAATTACCTAAAACTACCAAAAATGAGAAAGTGACAGTGGCAAAAAAGTGGAGTGCGGGATATACGATTAGCGCCAGCATAGTTAAGTAAGTAAGTAAATATATATTTCCGAGTATATTTCCAAAATTATAATGCATGTACATCAGTAGAATATATTCTAAAAAATTCAACTATGAATATAAATGAAATACGCTTAAAAAAAGCTAAAATATATTCATATAAACACTAAGAAATAATACGTATGTATATATGCATGTATAAATATAAACATTTTGTGTCATGGACTAGATCTAAAATTAAATTATTGAACTTTAACCCCAGATAAAACTAGACCAGATGCGAAAGGCTGTCAAATTTATCATTTAGTTTTAATAACCTTGACGCCTCAGATTTAAGCGGTCTGCACCATCATGTCTTTACAGCTATTGCAACGTGTGTTAGAAAAGTGCCTGCACCATTGCAGTTCTATTTAAATCGTGTTAAGTTTGTAAAATTGTAGCTAAGATAAAACACTCATTTTATAAATATTTCGTTTATTGTTAACTGAAACAAATAATTTATTAGTAATACAATATTTTTCTCGGCAAATCTTAAAAATCATGTGTCATTTCTAAAAACCTTAAATCTAAATTAAACTACTGTATATTATAAAATAGATAACAGTTGAAACAACAGTGAAATAACGTCCATAATAAAAACGGAAAAATGACTTAGTTTGTACCTTACATTGTATTAATTTTGGAAAGGGTAAATATCAACCCTCCCTTTGTGCCCCTCAACATTATTAAAGTTACTATTAAATATTAAATACGTTCTTAATTTGGGATCTGTATATCCAGGTAATAAAATATATTACCAGATCTTTCAACTTCTTAATTTTCATCCCCTTTTCTCTTTTCCCTAACCTCTTACTTTCGACAGAAATATCAAAGAGGGCTTATTATTAAAATCTATATAACCCAAGACCAATAAAAGGACATAATACACGATCATTACAAAACATCCCTATTTTTATCAATTAACCCCTTTCCCCTCAGCCGATTTTGCTGAAAAACAATCCCCACCGTTCTCGTATGGATTACTCCCTGTATACTAAATTTCAACTCGATGGCCCAATTCTTTGGAAATTTATCGCGTAAACGTTTTTTTACACGTTTTGATACTATACTCGCTCGGCTCCCCACTACGTTGTTAGCCGTCGCATGCAGCACAGACGATACGGTAGTTCTCGCATCTGATCTGGGGTTTAACATTAAGTAGAACCAAACAAAATACAAAGTTCCTAAGTTATCTGTTTTATTGAAAAATATGTGTTAAAAATTCATCTAAAGTGGTGTATGACCTTTCAAAAAGTATTTTTTTTTAGTTCGTATTTTAATCTATTAGTTGGTAAATACCCTTAGTCTCAAAGGAACCTTATTATAGATCTTTCCACATAGAAAAATTAAATTTTTTTTGAAAAAATGCAGACTTGTGTTTTGGCAGAATTATAGTATCTTCTGGTTGGCGTTGGTTTATTTTTTAAAACAAATAGGTTTGATTTTAAAATACATAGCCAAGGAAGTGTTGATATTTTTTCCGAAAATCGTCCAGCAATGTTGACATTTTTGATAAGATTTCTGAAAGAAAAAGTGAATATTTATTTTTGTACTGTAAGGATTTTTCTACAGTTATTTTTGTACTAAAAAATGTCAAATAGCTACAAAACAAATATTTCACGGCAGCTTTAATTTGTGAATAATATTAATAACGCTTGTTTCAAAATTTGTTGATTGTAAGATTTTTCGATTTTTGGAAAAATAGTACGTATACCTCAAGCTACATTCCCCAGACGCATATTCGTATCCAACGTAGCATATCGGAATTAGTATATGCCTGAATATAATTCGTAAACAACGCGCGTGAGCGCATTGTCGTTCAGTAGCGCCTTGGTAAATAACGGTCGATATCGCATACAAATAAACGATTTTCCTGGTTTCTGTTAAGATATATAGTACTACTTAAAATAAATTCGATATCAATTATCAATAGTACCAGCAAAATTGAATATTTGAAGGTTCAGAGTGTTTTCTAATGAGAAACTTAGTCTAGTGAATCAATTTGTTCAGTTTACACCCGAAAGAACTCTAAAAAAGGTACGTAATTCTGGAAATATTTACTTGCTCTTGTGTTATTGGTATACTTTCGAAAATGGCCGAAAATACTGAGTATTGTTCGTATATTGCTTGTATGTGTTTTAAAATTTCGACAAATGTAAATGTATATACAGCATGCCAAGTTTTTAAATGTAAATGTTAGTCGCTGTGTGTTTGTGTTTAATTTATTGACATATACAGGATGTTATCCATGAAACCTTCCAATTACTGTTTCTGATGAAGGTCAACGTTCGACCGAAACGTCAAAGTTATGAAAAAAATATAACAGAAATTTAGTATATTCATGTGCCTTATTCCCAAGAAACCACTTAATCCACAATATAAGTACTAAGGCCAAGAAAACGAAAACAACTATATATATAGATATATATATATATATATATATATATATATATATATATATATATATATATATATATATATATATATATATATATAAATGACTAGTTAAGAAGAAAAATGAAAACCTTAGGTTAGTGGGAATGCAGTTTATGTACATAAAAGGCCAAATAAAGGTGTTGAACCTTTTACTGCTTTGTCAAGCTTTCGGGATCAATTTATCCCATCCTCAGGACTTTTCTACAAATAATTTAAAAAAAGAAGCAAGTTAGAAACTAACTAGTAAGTATAATACGCTTGAACTCACCAATGTGGGTTGCTTTTAAAACAAAAACATACTAAAAGACACACATTAGGTTGCACCAATCATCATTCTGTTTATTTAAAAAATTTTAAAAGTTTAAAGGTTAATAGTGATAAAGAATTTAAAAACTTTTAAAACACAAACAAAGAAAAGAGAGTTGATTTTACAACAACTAAAAAACATTTTTCTAGAAAATTCTTACCTTTTAAAATTAGTACTAAAAATTTTGTTTCAAACTGAACATAATATTATAGATAACTTTAGAGAGATTGATCTTCCAAATTCAATGCTTTCTCCATCTATCACTAATACGGCATTGGACTTGTCTAGGTAATTATCAGTCATAGAGGACCCTCCTCTCAATAGGTTGTTCTTGTGTTCTCTTCGGTATATTGAGAACCTCGCTAACAAACTTATTAATATTTTCAAAAGTACTGAGATTAAGATAGCGAGAAAACAACAAAAAACTCTAGCTCTCTCGTTCACTAAAACTAAAACACCCCTGTCAATGCTAGAGAATTACAATATAGTTTATAAAATTCCATGTAATGAATGTGAGTTATCATATATAGGACAGACTTCTAGAAGCCTTAAAGGCACTGTCGGAGAGGGGTTCCGTCCTGTGGATTGAGTGAACATTTCATTAAAGAAAACCACTCCCTTAACTGCGGTGGCGCTGAGATTTTGAATAAAGCGTCCTCTTATTATAAACGCATTTTTCTTGAAATGAAACATAAGTCTCCAACAATCTCCAGTCATAAATAAAAAGAGTGACACCCAGAACCTCAGCTCCATGTTATATTTTTACATTACAAAAAAAACCAATGTCAGTTTTTGGACCCTCCCGCCCCGATGTGTAATTTATAAATGTTCATATTATACATATGATATATACCATTGTAACTAATATTATTACATAAATTATTCCCTATTTTATCTTTATATTGCTATTGTTTGGACAATTTATTATTTTTACAACTATTACAGGACAACTATCATATTTTTAAAGGTTTTTCGTGACCTTTCGTTTATTTTATAATGGTAATTAATTACCATTATAAAATAAACATATTACTATGTATACATTTTCATAATTTAGATCAAATTAGGTTGAGCATTGTATACACACCACTCTAAGGTAGGCAACCCGTCATCCTTCTGTGTTGTGCCTTCCAACTACCAATTTAGTATACTCTCTCTATTTCTTTTTTCTTGTTAAAAATAGTATTGTATCTCTCTCACTCATGTCCCCTCTACTTTCGCGTATAAAATTCCTCCAAAAAAACGTGTTTTAGTAAACAACATGAAGTTCCATGATGGACATGTTTTTAAAAGTTTCTAAATTCTTTTTTCGCTATTAACCTTTCAACTTTTAAAATGTTTAAATAAACGAAATGATGATTTGGTGAAACTAAATTTATGTCTTCTTCAGAGTATGTTTCTGTTTTAATAGCAAACCCGCATTGGTGAGTTCAAACGTATTATACTTACTAGTTAGTTTCTAATTGGTTTCTTTTTTTAAATTATTTGTAGAAAAATCCTGAGGTAGGGATAAATTAATCTCGAAAGCTTGACAAAAACAAGGGTTCCACACCTTTATTTGGCCTTTTATGTATATAAACTGCATCCCCACTAACCTATATATATATATATATATATATATATATATATATATATATATATATATACAGGGTGACAATTTAAAAACTTGAAATGGCCATATCTTAGGAAGGAAAAACTTAATCAAAAAACGCTCAAAACACTTTCAATAAAATGAAGAGGGAACAAATAAAAGCTTATTATTCGACCCTTATCTGTAACCCTTGGGCAGGGTGAGATACACCCCTAAAATCTTAAATAGAAAGGGGGGTCGAGTAAATCATCATCTTAAAGCTCTTGAAAAATGCTTTTCAATGGTACCATAGAAAGCTGTTTTTCGTGAAATTCTTCTGTGTTTATTAAAGAAAACAATAAATTGAAACACAATTGTGAAATTTTTTATAATTATTTAATTAAATGTTCAAAATGGTTCCCGTTGTTTTGAAGACAATAATAAAGTCTTTGATCAAATTCTTCGCGTATATTTGCAAATGTTTCTCTGGATATAGCACGGCATTCCTGAACTATCCTGTCCTTGAGTTGCTCTATTGACTCAGGTTGCGTTTTAAACACCACAGATTTAAGGTGACCCCACAGAAAGAAGTCAAGAGGCGTTAGGTCCGGGAATCTAGGTGGCCATTCAAAAGGACCCCTTCTTCCAATCCACTGGTTGGGATAATTATCATCCAACCATTGCCTGTCGGGAACTACATAATGAGGAAGTGCCCCAACCTGTTGAAAATGTAGTAAGCGTTCTTCTAATGCTAAATTTCCTTGTGTGTCGCTCTGATTTTCTAATTCCCGCACTATTAGTGGTTCAATAGACCTCTGTAGCATTTTAGCATACATGTCGCCATTTAAATTGCCTTCTATAAATATTGGTCCGATAATTACGTCTCCCAATATAACAGTCCAATCATTAATTTTCTGGGGGTACTGGGTATGCCCTTCTCTAAATACGTGTGGGTTCTCGTCAATCCAGTAACGACAGTTTTGCATATTAACATGTCCATTCAAATAAAAGGCACATTCATCACTGAAACAAATATTTTTAACTAGTCGAAGTTCTGCCGTAATTCTATCTGTCATTATTTCACAAAACTGGATTCTTCTATCCGGGTCGTCGTCACCAAGTTCTTGCAGTATGCGCAGTTTATAGGGATGAAACTTATGAAATTTAAGTACCTTTCTTATTGTTTCACGAGATAAGTCGGTTGCTACAGCTGCTTGACGAGTTGATAAAGTTGAATTAATTGCAAACTGCCCCAGAACTTCAATTTGCGCTGCTTCGTCTACTAGTCTCGGTCAATTTCTCTTTTTATTCGCGACAGAGCCACTTTCTTCAAATTTAGCTACTAGTTGGCGAACATACTCCGGACTTACATTTTGACCTGGATGCCTTTCATTAAATCTTTGGGCTGTCCTTAAGAAACATTGATCCTGAGAACCATAAATGAAAATCATTTCTACACGTTTAGCTGTGTTGTACAGAATGCTTTAAAATAAGTGCTGCTTTTCGTCTAAACTGAACCAAAAGTCAATTGTTAAAATATCAATAGTACAAGTTACTTTTAAAGTAAATATTGTGATAATAAAACGCGAATATTCATAAACAAATACAATACCAGGTTTAAAATGTTTAGAATTCTTAAGAGACATGCCAGGATATCGGTACCATTCATTTTGAACATTTACTTAAAAAAAATAAAAATGTTCAAAACTGTGTTATTATTTATTGTTTCCTTTAATAAATACAGAAGAATTTCACGAAAAACAGTTTTCTATGGTACCATTGGAAAGCATTTTTCAAGAGCTTTAAGATGATGTATCACTCAACCACCACTTCCATTTAAGATTTTAGGGGTGTATCTCACTCTGACCAAGATAAGGGTCGAACAATACGCTTTTATTTGTTCCCTCTTCATTTTATAGAAAGTGTTTTGAGCGTTCTTTGATTAAGTTTTTTCTTCCTAAGATATGGCCATTTCAAGTTTTTAAATTGTCACCCTGCATGTCTGACTGTAACCTAATACAAAACAAATATATATATATATATATATATATATATATATATATGGAAGAGCATAAACTCAGCATCAGAAATAAACAAACAACCTCAGCTTTATTCCTACATCATCTATATATAGCCACAAACAACTATAGGTAAACTACTTGGAAACCCAAAAGATAAAATGAAACTGGAAAACCACGGAGTATACAGTATTCCGTGCCAGGACTGTGAAAAGTTGTACGTGGGGCAAATAAACAGGCGAATATCAGCAAGAGTGGAAGAGCATAAACTCAGCATCAGAAATAAACAAACAACCTCAGCTTTATTCCTACATCATCAGGAAACCGGCCATAAAATAAATTTCGATGGGTGTAGGGAGATTGCCAATATAGAACATTATAAGACCAGAATAATCCGAGAAGCCATAGAAATTGAAAAACAGGGTGATTTGAATAAAAGGGACGAATCATTAAAACTACCAACAGTATGGAAGACAATAATCGACAAATCTAAAATCGCAAAGACTCAAGCACAATTAGTGCAACAACAACAGCGCCATCCGGAAAACATAAATAACGACCAACGCCTGCGCAGATATAACCTTCGGCCCCGAGTGGGGGTATAAAAGGAAGCGTCGCAGTTACCAACATTTCAGTCTCTATTCGGACGCGAGAAAGAAAGCTTCGAAAATTCCAAATGTGATTTTGGCGAAACATCAGCAAAACTGTTCTTTTCAGAACGTTTATTTATGTTTGTACGGATGTACATATATATATATATATATATATATATATATATATATATATATATATATATATATATATATATATATATATATATATATATATATATATATATATATATATATATATATATATATATATATATATATATATATATATATATATATATATATATATATATATATATATATATATATATATATATATATATATATATATATATATATATATATATATATATATATATATATATATATATATATATATATATATATATAGTTTGTATCAGCCAAATGGAATAAATTCGATAATAAATAAATGGGGGCGTGTTCGGAAAAAGGCTTGGACCCGTCGATTGGTATTTTTAGTTGCTCATTTTCTCCAATAAAAACTTTTTATACAGGGTGTGTCCTGTAACAGTGGTGAATGCCAACTTTCTTATTTCAAATGCAACACCCCGGATATTATTTAATTTTTGGATTCTTTAGGAGATTCTAAACATATTTTATGTTCAATGTCCTATGCCTATCTTCAACTATTTCGGCAATATTAAGTGTTTTCAAATTTATTGCAAAAATTAAGATTAAAAAAATAAAATTATTTATTTCTTCATAATGTATAAACAAAAGTAAAAAGTTAATTTAGGAACTGTTGAATATGCTCGCCGCGAACGTCTTGGCAAATTCCAAATCTTAAATAGAAATTTCTTCTAACGTTATTTAGCATCTCAGGCGTGACCGATCTAATCGCAAGCGTTATTCGTCTTCTTAAGTCAGCTAAGTCGAGGGGCTTAGTTTTGTATACAACATTTTTAATATGTCCCCATAAGAAAAAGTCTAATGGCGTCAGATCAGGGGATCGCGCTGGCCATTCTATCGATCCTCGTCTCCCTATTCACCGATTTGGAAATATTCCGTTGAGGTACTGCCGGACATTAATTTGGTAATGGGGCGGTGCTCCATCTTGCTGAAACCATATCATATTCGCTGGAACTTGTGGGTTTGCTGGATCCGGATACAAATTTGTCAAAGTTGGCACGACATTATTTTGGAGCAGTGCTAAATAATTATCGCCATTCAAATTGCCGTCAATGAAAAAGGGGCCTATGATATGATCCCTAACAATTCCTGCCCAAACATTAACCTTTTCAGGATATTGAGTATGTTCTTCGCTGATCCAGTGAGGATTTTCCCTAGACCAATAGCGGCAATTTTGACGATTTACATGACCGTGAAGTGTAAAGGTGCACTCATCCGAAAACAAAACATGTTCTAATTGAATAACATTGTTATCTAACATAGCCATCATTTGTTCACAAAAATAAGTTCTCCTATCATAATCGTCTTCCATGAGCTCCTGAGTTGGTATCACTTTATAGGGATGCATTTTATTTTCTTTTAATGTTCGAATAATCGACGAATGGCTAATATCGAACATTGCGGCGGCTTGTCGACTAGAAATATGTGGGTTTTCCTCAAACTCAAGCATAATATCCAATTTAGTATCATCATTTATTGAATTGGCAGCTGCTTTTTTTATCTGCCTCACATGTCCAAGCTCGCGAAACTGCTTTTCTATTTTACTAATTGTCCCTTGGGATATATGCGGCAAATTTGGAAATTTTTCATGAAATAAGCGAGCAACTTCCACTTGTGTTCGTGTGTTATCTCCATAACCAATCATTTGTAGAATTGTTATTTTATGCATTTCTGTTAAATGAACCATTTTTCTGATATTAGGTATTATGCAGTTAACGAAATTCAAAAGACTATGACACTGACACTGACAACTACTGTCTTGCAAAGAGAAAGGCCAGGCATTTTACACAAAAGTAAACAAAACTTAAAAGTAAACAAAACTGGCTCTTTTTGTTCCATATCAATAAAAAGGAACGCTAAAATGGTTTTTGCTTACATTCTTAATATGAAGACCTAAATGGTAAATAAGTATTGAGTGTGTTGTAGCGAATTTTTGTAATCAAATAAATAGTTCAGTAACCAGAGCCACTTTCATGAATAATAATAAATTTGAAATAAATAAAATAAAAATTAAATTGAAAACACTTAATATTGCCGAAATAGTTGAAGATAGGTATAGGACATTGAACATAAGATATGTTTAGAATCTCCTAAAGAATCCAAAAATTAAATAATATCCGGGGTGTTGCATTTGAAATAAGAAAGTTGGCATTGACCACTGTTACAGGACACACCCTGTATAAATGTTTTTATTGGAGAAAATGAGCAACTAAAAATATCAATCGACGGGTCCAAGCGTTTTTCCGAACACGCCCCCATTTATTTATTATCGAATTTATTCCATTTGGCTGATACACACTGTATATGTATTTTATATATTTGTATATATGTTATTTCTATATATATGTGTTGATTTTTACTCCTTCACGGATGGAAAAATACAATGTGTTTTCATTCCGGGTGTACATCCGTACAAACATACATAAACGTTCTGAAAAGAACAGTTTTGCTGACGTTTCGCCAAAATCACATTTGGCATTTTCGAAGCTTTCTTTCTCGCGTCCGAATAGAGACTGAAATGTTGGTAACTGCGACGCTTCCTTTTATACCCCCACTCGGGGCCGAAGGTTATATCTGCGCAGGCGTTGGTCGTTATTTATGTTTTCCGGATGGCGCTGTTGTTGTTGCGCTAATTGTGCTTGAGTTTTTGCGATTTTAGATTTGTCGATTATTGTCTTCCATACTGTTGGTAGTTTTAATGATTCGTCCCTTTTATTCAAATCACCTTGTTTTTCAATTTCTATGGCTTCTCGGATTATTCTGGTCTTATAATGTTCTATATTGGCAATCTCCCTACACCCATCGAAATTTATTTTATGGCCGGTTTCCTGACGATGTAGGAATAAAGCTGAGGTTGTTTGTTTATTTCTGATGCTGAGTTTATGGTCTTCCACTCTTGCTGATATTCGCCTGTTTATTTGCCCCACGTACAACTTTTCACAGTCCTGGCACGGAATACTGTATACTCCGTGGTTTTCCAGTTTCATTTTATCTTTTGGGTTTCCAAGTAGTTTACCTATAGTTGTTTGTGGCTATATATAGATGATGTAGGAATAAAGCTGAGGTTGTTTGTTTATTTCTGATGCTGAGTTTATGCTCTTATATATATATATATATATATATATATATATATATATATATATATAATTTGTTTCTTAAACCTTTTATTTATAATTACTTCGAAAATATTTCTTGGGTCTAGGTTTATGCATTGAAACAATAGTGGTTATATTTCGCTCGACGTTTCGCTTTTGATTAAAAGCATTTTCAAGAGCATTTATTTTAGCTAAAAAGAGATATTTTTTTTTTCTCTTTTTAGCTAAAATAAATGCTCTTGAAAATGCTTTTAATCAAAAGCGAAACGTCGAGCGAAATATAACCACTATTGTTTCAATGCATAAACCTAGACCCAAGAAATATTTTCGAAGTAATATATATATATATATATATATATATATAGGGTGACGATTTAAAAACTTGAAATGGCCATATCTTAGGAAGAAAAAACTTAATCAAAGAACGCTCAAAACACTTTCTATAAAATGAAGAGGGAACAAATAAAAGCGTATTGTTCGACCCTTATCTGTAACTCCTTGGTCAGAGTGAGATACACCCCTAAAATCTTAAATAGAAGGGGTGGTCGAGTGAAGCATCATCTTAAAGCTCTTCAAAAATGCTTTCCAATGGTACCATAGAAAACTGTTTTTCGTGACACACATATATATATATATATATATATATATATATATATATATATATATATATATATTAGAAAAACCACAGCTATTTGTATAATTTAAAATTATACAACATTTATAGGTTTTGAGAGATTATTCAGATTATAGATAGATTCAGATTGTTATGACTCACGAAAAATACAGACTTTTATAATTTAAACTGTTTCCTACTACCAATATTAACAGAGATATCCATTGTCTAATATATTATAGGACACCCTGTACTGTACATACAAAAATCTTTAACACAATTGATGATAATATTGACCAAATACCTATTACCAGTTTATCAGTAACTTGTTACTGGAAATATGACGAAGCATTTGAAACAAGAGGTTTGTTTTGATTAGAAAATTTAGTTTTAAAGTGTATAGCGATTTTTCAACACAAAACGTGTACAAGAACTAGAAGATTTGCTCGATTTTGACCAGGTGATTGATATCCTTATTTCCAGCCAAAGAAAGGCTCTAAAGAACCATAAGAAGTTATTTTGTTTTTGTGGACGTGGGCTGCCTACTTGCCTTAAAGCTTTTTCTTTTTCATAATATAAGCTTAATTACATACAAATATTCGAAGTACTATTTCCGACTCTCATAAAATTCGTTTTAACACTGTTTTTTAAAATATATATTTGTAATAATTAAAAAAAAATATTTTTTTTCGTAACAGATGCTAAATTATTGGTTTTATTTCTGTATTTGAAAGTTTTTAGAATGTCCATACTAAAAGAAATATTAAATTTAAATAGAATGGAACTTAAAATAATTAAAACCGCTTAAAAACAAACGGTAATATCAACGTAAATTGATAAAATTAAACCGAATTGCAAAATGCTCTACAACTGTACATATGTAATTTTATATTTTCAACCTGCGAACAACTGAACCGAAAAATAATATGTTTCAGCATATATTTATTTCTTACTAATTTGCAAAGTAAAAGTAATTTAAAGCACATAAATCAGAGCCTAATTCGTATTATCATACGGTCGGCCGCTGGTTGCCTAACCGAAGTAAAAAAATCAATACCTTCACAATACCAATGACTATGTGTTCCAATCCTGGTCTATCTGAATAGTAATGCAAGACTAGGGCGCCATCTTCCGGTCGTTCGGTGCACCTAAAGGATGGAGCTTTCATGCCGGGATACAGTGTGCCTAGGTGGTCATGTAAGGCGTCGAGATTCTGAAAGATACAAAGTTGTTGGAGTAGATGGCGCCATCAATATGTTTTTACTAATGTTAATAGATAAATGATGAAAGGCATAGAAATTATTTTTTATATCAGATCTAGGTGAACATCACGTTATTAATTCATTAACCTAATAAAAGTTTGAATTAATTAACCTTTTATGCCTATTTCCTTAGTCCATTAATAATTTCAATAACAATTAATATTGCAAACTGTGCAAATTAAGGATGCCGAGCTTTCTAAAAAGAATCGATTTTCGGAATCGATCTAGATCGGAACTAAAACAATCGATCTTCGATTAGATCGGTTTCGAAAGAATCGATTCTCAAAAAATCGATCTTTTGCTTGTGATAAATTTTTGGAACTTATTATTATAAAATCGTATACAAAAGTCTTAAAATAGTATACATATTATTACATGATCAGTTGCACATCTTAAATCAAAAAAACCGAAAAAAAGCCTTAAATATAAAAAAAAGGTTTTTCCAGAAGATGTTATTTATAATCAGATAAACAAGTGCTTATTAATGACCATAAATGAGACAGGGGGTTCCATTTAAAAATAGAGGAAGTGATTTCGTTTCCTACTTTTACCAAAGTCCGAAAGGTAGGTAATAAGTATGGAGAAATCCCTCAAATTTCATGTTTAAAGATTTATTCTATTTTTTAGAATTATGACTCTTGGTGGGGTGGGTCGTTAAAATGAAAACGAAAACGAAAACAATATAAGTTCCGATTTGAAAAATCTAAAGAGTTTAAAAAAACAATTTTTGAAGTCTTTTACTAGCTTACCTATTACTAGTGGTCTAGTATATTTCCATTCTTTGATGACACAGATGTGGATACTATTAAAAAGCGTTCCAATGCACCAATGCCAATTTTGGATAAATTAATTTGTAATTATTCCTAAACTCAATTGAATAAAAACCATACTTTATTTTATTATTTTGTAATGCAAATTCGGTAAAATAAGAACCGATTCCCGTAAAAAAGAATCGATTTTCGATTAAATCGCTTAGCAAAAAATCGATTTTTTTAGACCTAAAAATCGATCTTAAACAAGATCGATTTAAGATCGGCAACCCTAGTGCAAATGCATTATTATCAATCATTTATTTTGAATAGTGATGCCGCGTAAAGAGACGAGACGAGGGGTTCATCTCGTCTCGTCTCGACTCCGGCTAATCTCGTCTCGAAATTTTAATCGACACGAGACGAGATCAAGGCCTTGTCCCGTTTCGTCTCGATTTTAAGCTTTTGCCTTCTAACCTTTTTTCTGATAAATTTAATGGGTCACAACGTGTAATTTATAAAATAATCGTATTTTTTTATCACAATTTTCTGACAGTGCTGACTGTAGACTTTCTGTGTGTGATATTATCAAAAAAAAATTGCTAATTTATAAAATGTCAGCTTTGATAAAATAAATTTTGGAAATTTTTTTCCTACAAGTTTAGAAAACCTTATTCTCTCTAACGAAGCAGTACAAAACCAGTTAAAAGAAGAACTCAAGCAAAACAAAGAAGAATGGGCAAAGATCCTCAAGGAAAAAGATCTACAAATGGAAAAGATGAACAGTACCATAAACAGACTGGCTGAAGAGTTAAAAAGTTATGAAATAGAACATGCAAATTGTATCCCACCTTCCCAAAAGTACAGCGATATCTCTGACGAGGATGAGCGACAGCTCTATCGCGGAGTGAGAAGCTAATACATTATCTCCAGCTCCTCCAAGAGGACGAAAAAAAGAAATAATACTCCCACCTCCCCTCTCACAAACCCTCCTGCAAAAAAGATCAGTTTAAACACAGATAAACAAAAAGTTCATCTTTTCTAGTCGTGATTGGATGTGACTGGGTGTGTCTGCTGCGTGGCACGTTTGAGACAGGTTGACCGGTGTATAATTCTTGTCTGCCTTCACTATCGTTTTGTGGAGGTTAGTTTGTTTGTTGTGGAAAAATTTTCTGAGTTTGCAAATTTGTTTTTTACTTAGTGATTGTACATCAATAATTCACCTTCCTTCTTCTTTTCTCTCGGTGGTGAGTCTTTCCTTGCATGCGTTGGAATGTAACTTCCTGTCTTTAGTGAACTCAGAGCGTATAAGAATGTGAATGTTTTCTATGTCTGTGTGTGACCATTTAATGATATTAAACGATCAAGTAAGAATAGGTATGACGAAGGTGTTAATAGCTTTCGTTAGATTTCTGGAGTTCAGTTTTGTTTTTAGTAGTTTTGTTGCTTGATTGCCACTGCCCCTTGTTGATATAAAGTAGCTTGCATTTAGTTATACCCAATTCCATGTTGATGTCCAAGGTAAACGTTTCTGTGATTTTAAGGAGTTTCTTTAGCTGTGTCTTTGTGCTTGCGTATAATTTTATGTCATCCGTGTACAAGAAATGGTTTATCTTGTGTAGGTTTTTTTTTGGTGTTTAATGTGGAATCCAGAGTTTGTGTTATTCAGTGTGTTTGAGAGTAGATTAAGCCAGAGACAGAACCACAAAGCCACTGAGCGCTTAGTTTTCCATGTAGTCATGATTTGCGTAAGAAATTGCCTGAAGTTTTAATTGGCTTTGTATAATTCTAGCACTCTGGTTAACCAACTGTGTGGTATCGAATCAAAGGCTTTTTTATAATCTATGTAACCAGTATGACGCTGTCTATAACTAGGTGCTCCTTGCATCTTCGTCTGTTTATCCTGCACCCTTTTTGCTCTTCCGTTAGAATGTTTTTGTGTGCTAGATGTTGTTTTATTCTCCTGGTAATTGTAGTTGTGATGCTCTTATGTAGGGTTGGAAGGCATGTAATAGGTCGGTAATTTGACGGGTTCTTAGTGTCTTGAGTTTTTGGGTTTAAGGTTTAAGGTATGTTATTCTTTGAGTGGGAAAACTAGGAAGTGTGCTAGGTTTTAAAATAATTTCACTAATTTGGTGGGTGAGAAAGTTTGTACTAGAAGTTATGATTGTTGTCTATTCCAGGACATCTCTAATTATGCGTGTAGTTGATTGTTTCTGCAACTTCTCGTGTTCTGATTACAAAGTCCTCTTGTTCCTCCAAGCACTTGTGTCTGTCTTCTTCCGCTTTAATGCATGAAGCGTTATTATTGTGTAGTTTCGGTTCTGACCAAATGCTTTTCTAGTATTCTGATTACATATTACTGTTATTACTATTATTATATATTGAAAGGCACAAAACCTAAATCTAAATATAACATCTTTAAAAAACATAAAAACGATATTTCGTTTTCTAAAAAATACTGCTGCTTTAGAAATAATCCAAAATTTGCTGAATTATTGCAACATATTAGTAAAACAAATCCAAATAATTGTATTAATGTAGTAATATCCTTTGACAGAAATGGAAAGACGCATGTATTTATATCTATAAGGTGAGGGTCTCTTTTATCAAAAGTCGAAACGAGACAGGAATCTCGTCTCGTCTCGACCTGTTCGTTCGCGTCTCATCTCGTTTCGAGTGTTGAGATTGAATGGTGTGGAGACTCGTCTTGCGGCATCACTAATTTTGAAACAAGATATTTTTGTAAATACTATGCTATATACACTTAATACCTGTAAAAAATCTCTGGGTGTTGCTCCTAGTACCTGAAGTATCTTATCATAGCCAGAATCTTGACAGAATTCAAAAAAAGTTTTTCCAAATAACTCCAATATTGTATTCGCAGGAATATCTAAAAATATCAAAAGTTACTTAAGTTGCTAAATTTGAAACCATGTGTTTTTGTAAGTTGAGATTATTTGACTGAATGAATACAATGAAGTACCTGGATCGGTCCCATTATGTTAGCAGTGTAATAAGGGATCGAACTTTAGATACCTATAAATTGAATGCAGAATTGGGGTTCTAAAGAACACAACCAATGATACTCATATGATATTTTATATTATTTTAATCAAATAAAAAAATAATGCACGTTTTTAGATACTACCTATACATATTTAAATTTTTAATGTTATTCTATATATAACGTTCTCTCACGGCTACCCAGAGCTTTCAATATGGGTCGAAAAGAAACCATGGCCTCGTGACATGAAAATCGTCCCCATAATGCACCAGGAGATCCCCATCCTGTCCACGAGGGCGATTCTTCCAGATAGTCGTCTTAGGTTCAGTAGGCCTTTTGAAATAGAAATTCAAACAAGGGATCAATGCAAGGAGAATAAGACAACCCATAAAGCTGACGTTAAATCGTGGTATCCAGACGGCTCGTGAATTGCCAGTTCCGGCTCAGCCGGTGCCGGAATATACCGGTCGGACAGTGGTGTCGGAGAGGCTTTTCCGCTGCAACATACAACTGTTTTTCAGGCTGAGGTCTATTGCAGGTTGTAACAAAGGAGGAAGTCTGGAGAGCAGAGAATGAAAGCCTCATTTACTTAGACACTCAGACGGCTCTTAAAGCCATCCGTAAGCGCAGGATGAGCTCAGCTCTACTCCAGCCGGTACCGGAATATATCGGTCGGAGAGGACTTTCCTCTGCAACATACAACTGTTTTTCAGGCTAAGGTCTATTGCAAGAGTCTTTGTTTTATATCTACCGGAAGAATCGGACCATCATTTGAATGTTGTTTCACTAGTAACAAATAATATCTCATCGAGATAAATTATTGGAAGGTTTCAGATTTCCAGAACGGTATTTTCTTATAGATGGTGTATACTCAAGCTGCCTTTTTTTTGTAATCGCGTGTGATGCTAGAGCTTATTTTGGTTTTCATCATTGGTTAACCTTTGCTAAGTTTCTAATATAGGTACAGTGTCTTCATTTTATTTTGTTACAATGTCCAATGGCCATATCTTCTTTATTTTTAAACTTTTTTTTCCAATTTTCCTGAAGTTTTTGTAGTCTTTTGAAAAAAAAATTGAATATCAATTTTTGGTAATATAATCATTATCTCATTTTTTTAAATTGAAAGGCACATTCTTTAAAACTCATTCTGAAGCTCACTTTTTTCTGATATAAAATACATATACCTTTAGTTCAGTCGCTGTTTAGTTATTAACAAAAATCGATTATATTATTTGTTATATTTTTTTTTAAACGGGGATTACCCATTTATTACAAAAATACAAAATATTATATTATATAAACAATATAAGTATATGTGAAAGACGAGACAATAAACCAAAGTAAATACATTAAAAAATAATAATAACCTAACACAGAACATCCCACAAATTACCTATAATGTGTAAGATGACGCCTCAAAGACACATCAGACGCAGAAAACACATCCAAATCCACCTCATTAGCTCTTCTCATAATCCTATTGATTGCCGAATTCTCCCCATAACTAGTACGGTGGTGTTGGGTTTTGAAAGTTTTTGTATCTCTCAGAGATCTGGGAGGAACATAAAAGTTAAGTTTAGAGAGGAGATTGGGGCAATCAACAAAACCATGTATATGTATGTATTTTATAGGCAGTCATAACGTCAGTATTCGTTCTTCACACAAAAAGGTTCTGAATACCAAGCTCTTGTTTCAAGATACTATAATTGACAGACTCAGTTGGACTTCCACATTTAATGGCAATATAGCGAAGGAATTTCCTCTAAATCGACTCAAGTTTGTCAATATATTTTTGATAAAAGGAAGACCAGACAACAGTTGAACACTCAATATGGGGCCGCACTAGTGAAAGATAAAGTACCTTAATAAACTGCACATTTGTAAAATTTTTTGAGAGGCTTACTACAGCAAGCCATAATATGTTTACTAAAAGTAAGCTTACAGTCGAATAAAACTCTCACATCTCTTATAATATTTACCATACGTATAACATCATCACCAAAAAAGTAGATACCCGACATATATTCTATTGCAATTTATTAATCTTGCGCCAGTTATAAAATTTATCTAAATCTTTTTGAAGTTTGGATTCAGATGCATCATTGTCTATTGCCATATAAATTTTGAAATCTTTTGTATATAAAATGAATTCAGTGAAGTCAAAGCATTCAGAAATATCATTAACAAATATATTAAAAAGAATTTGAGCAAGATGCGCCCCTTCAGGTAAAGTGCGGGACACGAAAGAAAATTGGGCGGAGTCAATCGGTTTAGAAAGGTCGGCCAAGAAATTTCTTTAAACTAGTGGTGTCCCGTCGTTCCTTTAAATAATATGGCACTCCTTTTTGACTATACGCACTTCAGATAATTAAAAAATGTTACTAGGCTTAATGAACCTTTATCTATATTTGTCTGTTTTCTTTCGTGTACCGGACTTCTCTATCTCTTTTGTATTGCAAAAACGGCGAACTTTCAAATTTTAAAATGATTTAATTTTGATTTTTCTTGATCGATTTACCTATAAATATATTTTTTCTTGAGTTCTGTCATTAACGGTTCCCGGACTACTGCCTACGTCCACTATTATTGGACCACCCAGGATAGTGATACATGATTTACAAGAGCAGCCAGCATCAGATCGAGTGAACGAGATTTATCAAAATTTTAATTTGTCGCCTTACCTTATACAGTGGCCGTCATTGTGAAGTACTATACAGGGCGTTTCCTAATTGCATGCTGATGTGAAAGGGGGTGTTTTTATGTTCTAAAAGTCTTAACTTTTGAGATACAGGATGGTAAAGTTTAAAAAGAAAACATTTTTTATCATCCCAATTCTGATGCTATTGTAGATAACTGCATGAAATTTGATACACGTCTTCCATGCATTAAGGAGCATGCGGATTTGCCCAGGTTAATTACATATGCATGCCACTGGTAGAAATTTCAAAAATTGATTGCTAATAAAAGATGCCCATTTATTATTAGGATTTTAAAAAAATGTTTGTTTAAAACCCTGTATCTCCAAAGTTAACACTTTTAGGTTCATATTAAACTTTTTTCTTAAAAAGGTCCAAGAATCACCCCCCTTTAACATGAGCACGCAATTAGGAAACGCCCTGTATAGTACTTCACAATGACGCCCCCTGTACAAAGTAATATGACAGAGGGAAACAAACGGTCACTTTTGACATGCCCAAATAGCCCAAAGTCGAAATGCATAAGTTAAAATTTCGATAAATCTTGTTCACTGGAATCAGTGCCGGCTCCCCTACTATAATTACATTGATGTGTTAATTTTGGAAAAATGAGTTCTGTACTTTTTCAAATATTAATTGCAATATTAGATATTTTTTGACACCCGGTATTGAACAAAAAAATAATTATTTTAAAGCAGTTTATTGACAGCTACTTTATGAACAATTTTAGAAAATATATGAAAAAAAACTAAGCCATTTTTGAGGGTGACGGGTGTGATTCTAATAGTTCGATTCCTTCTAAATCATTGTCTTCCTCTGAAAATGATAAGCTTTCGTCGTCACTACTTGAAGATCCCAGTGTGATAGCTAAATCATCAATAACCGTTTCAATTTTGCCATCTACTTCCCAGTATTTATCTTCAATAGAATGAACATGTTTAACATACGACTTCCAATTTTCAGCGGATATTGAGTCAATCGCTTCTAATGTTATTTTATTTAAATCTTTAATTGAAACTCCACCGGTGTTGCGCTCTTGAATATATTTTTTTACTCCTGCTCATGAAAGTTCAACAGAGTTGAGGTCGCATATGTATGGAGGCAGCTTTAAAGGTGTATGACCGAGGTTACGTAAAAGACCGTCAATTTTATACTTTCTTTCTCTAGGCTTGTTGGCTGATATTACTTCATATAATTGATATTTTCTCCATGTTGGATCACATACAAGATTGTTCGATTTAAGCCACGATATCATATGAGCTTTTGTAGAGTATTTAGTTGGCACTTTATCTTCTACGTGGGAATGATAAGACGCATTATCCATTACCACGACTGAGTTGGGAGGAATGTTAGGTAGAAGCTTCTCGAGCAACCACTTTTCAAAATTATCTCTATTCATCCGTCCATTGTAGTCGCCAGTTGTTAGTCCCGAGCGAAAAACTAAAGCAGCACCTGGAACAAATCCGGCTTCTGAACCAGCACGAACTATAATAAAGCGACAACTAGAGCAGATTCCCTGAACAACAACTGTAACACTTCTTGCCTATATTGCTTTAGAATTGATAGATATTTCACCCGCCAGTGAAAAATATTAATCGATTTATAGTTATAAGAGTCTTAACAAATTCTATTCTGTATTGCCAATTGTCGCACACTTAGACTATTATGATCTAAATTATCTTGTTAATCGTTAGTAACGCTCAAAATATCAAACTGTATATCCAGCATATTTATGGAAGCTTTCACGGCTTTGGTCAATTAAGAAATCATGGTTCTCGGGATTAGACCATGTCAAATTGGAATTACTATCCGACGTTCCGCCTTCGATTGCACGGGGCATCTTCAGGGATCTTTATTCCACGAGATCTGAACACTGAATGAGCTCGAAGAGATTCAGGCGGGCTTTTATACCCGACTTGTGCTCACCGAACTGTAACCCTTTTTTAAGATCGGTTTCCACTTGTGCTGTAGGCCGTTACCCGTATCACCATTGAAAATTTTTGCATGTTTAAATGATTCAGTAGATTCTCTAATTTTCCGCTTATAAAATCCTGGAGCATTGTCCAATCTTTTTATGTGTATTGAAGATTGTACATATATTGGACCGCCGAAGCAATCGTCCTATTTTGTCTCTAGTGCCATGTATGTAGGGAAGAACAACACTATCTAAGGGTGCCTCTTTTTCTTTCATTCTTCTTTGGCGAGGTTGGATTAATATATGTTTTAACTGAACGCGTAATATGCTCGGTACAATAGCCATTCCCTCTGGGAGCTTCGGTCAGTTTCAATGTTTCCGATATTAGAGAATCTTGATCAGAAATCGAAATAGCTCTGTATACTAGGGAGTTAATAACATATTTCTTTTGTGCTGGAAATTTACGTTTGAGTATTCATTTGTATGCGTCGGTTTTCTATACACACTAATGTACCATTTTCTTTCCTTTGAACACATACATCTTAAAAGGGAATCGTTCCATTAGATTCAATTTCCATCGTGAACTTGAAAAAACTACTTTTACACCAACGCACAAGCAGAAAAAATCCATCAAAATATTACACTTTAGCAACAAAAGAAGTTTGATGCCCTACTGAACAGAAAAATCCAGTGAAACCTCCAAAGTACACATTTATCAACTTGTCATCGAAATCGTTAACCGAAGCAGAACATTCCGTCCTTTCCAAAAGCCAAAATTTCGCAATAGTGCTAAGCTGTATTCTCATAGAAGACATAGTATCCTATGTTGAAGCAGCAATCAGAAAATGATCAGTGAAACATGCCGATGAAGTCAGATATGAGACAGCGAAGATCATTAAAAATTCAAAACTACCCAAGTCGAACCTCTCCGTAGCCGAGAAAACAGCAATGTAGACCTTAAATAAAGACGCAAATATTCTGGTACTTCCAGCAGATAAAGGCAACGCCACAGTCGTCATGGACAGAACGGAATACCTAAAAGGTTGTGCAGGCAGACCCCACAAGTAGAATAGAATGACGCATTATCAATCTGATCAACGCATCTAGTCTACCACTAGCGGAGAAAAAATCATTTAAACTAAGCGGCTTTAAGATTCCCAGATTCTACGGTCTTCCGGAGATACACAAGGACAAAGTACCACTTCGACCGATCGTAAGTGCAATAGACTCTACCACCTACAAACTAGGTAAATATTTTTCAAATTTTCTTAATCCATTTACTAGAAAAACACATTTTTTTTATCAAAAACTAGGCGTATTTCGTGGAAAAACTTAAGACAATCCAGTTGGATCTGATCAACGCATCTAGTCTACCACCAGCGGAGAAAAAAAAACATTTAAACTAAGCAGCTTCAAGATTCCCAGGTTCTACGGTTTTCCGAAGATACCCAAGGACAATGTACCATTTCGACTGATCGTAAGTGCAATAGACTCTACCAATACAAACTAGGTAAATATCTTTCAAAATTTCTTAATCCATTTACTAGAAAAACACACTTTTTTTTTATCAAAAACTATGCACATTTCGTGGGAAAACTTAAGACAATCCAGTTGAATCTAGAAGATATTTTAGTCAGTTTCAATATATAATCACTATACACAAATGTTCATGTCAACGATACAATTTCTATCATATCAGACATACTCGATAATAATAATCTCGATAAGAACTTAATAGACCTAGTGGAAGCTTGTCTTACATCTACTCATTTAATTTTTAAAGGAACTTCTTATGAACAAACTTCGGGGACATCTATGGGATCTCCTATATCACCTGTGGTAGCGAATATCTTTATGGAAGCCTTTGAGGATATTGCTCTAACATCCGTTCCACTAAAACCAAAGCACTGGTTCAGATATGTAGATGATACTTTTGTTGTTTGGCCTCATGGACAGGAAAATCTCCTCATATTTCTGGACCATCTTAATCAACAACATCAGAATATCAAGTTCACAACGGAAATTGAATTTAATGTAACGATTCTCTTTTTAAATGTATGTGTTCAAAGGAAGAAAAATGGTCTGAGTATAGAACACTGACCCATACGAGTGGATACTTAAATGCAAATTCCCATCACCATCCAGCACAAAAGAAATCGGTTATTGTCACTAGTATTTAGAGCTATTTCAATTTCTGTTCAAGATTCTCTAACATCGGAAACATCGAAACTGACCGTTCTGAAGAAGTTCTCAGAGGAAATGGCTATTGCACCGAAGATATTACGCGTTCAATTAAAAAATATAATAATCCAACTTCGCTAAAGGAGAATCATAAAGAGCCACCGTGGGGTAGTGTTGTTCTTCCCTACATACATGGCACTACAGACAAAATAGGACGATTACTCCAACGGTCCAACATACGTACAATCTTCAATACACATAAGAATGTTGGACAATGTTTGCGATCCCCGAAAGATATTGTACATTTCCAAACAGAAGGAGTATATAAAATTCCTTGCTCCTGTGGAGAAGTGTATGTGAGAGAAACAGGACGCTCAATATCAACTAGACTTAAGGAACATAAACGATGTATTAAAAGGAAACAAACTGTTCAATCTGCTGTAGCTGAACACCAGCATAACACTGGCAATATTATAAATGTAAAGGAAACCAAGGTTCTAACATCGGTTCCAGGATTTTATAAGCGAAAAATTAGAGAATCTGTTGAAATATAACATAAAAAAATTTCAATAGTGATACGGGTAACGGCCTACAGTACACGTGGAAACCAATCTTAACAAAGGGTCACGATTCGGCGAGCACAAGTTGAGTATAAAAGCCCGCCTAAATCTCTTTGAGCTCATTCAGTGTTCAGATCTCGTAAAATAAAGATCCTTGAAAATGCCTCGTGCAATCGAAGGCGAAACGTCGGATAGTAATTCCAATTTGACACGGTCTAATCCCAAGAACCATGATTTCTTAATAGTATATACAACTTAAACGGCTTTGCCGCCTATGCTGGTTAAATAAATAATAAAAATAAAATAATATCTCGAAAATTAGAGCTGATACAAAAGAAATTAAAGATATTTTCGGGATAAGTACACTAAATAAACCATATGATAAAAATTAAAGATTTTAATCTTTATAAAGATCAAATATTGCTTCTCAGCTACCAAGTAAAAAAATGATGATTAATGTTATCGAAGTATTTTAAAGAACGGCTGTTATTAAAGAGAAATCACCATTGTATTAGATAAAGCGTTTCTTTGAACGGTAGAACTGAGCATCTTAAATCTAAAGCAATTTGGGAAATATTCAGTCTTGTTAAGCTGCAGGTTATTAAACTTATTCGTTTATTAACTTAACGCGCATCATCCTTAACGAGACCGAGAAAGTATGAAACTTCGCTAAACTTACTTAAAACTTCGACGGCCGCGAAAATTAAATTATAAGTCAGTTCATCCTCGTATATCTGTCGGACCAAAAATTGACCTTCCATCTGAACTTCGGCGTTTTTCCTGAAAACAAAATAAGTTCTGATAAAGATATCTAAAGAATTTGGATGCTCAAAACTACCAAAAGTTTTTATGAGCATGAAGAGCCTAAAAACTTTTTCGAAAGATATGAAACGTGTTTGGTAATACATATCAGTTTACTCACACTTTTATTTTTACGCTTTTAGTATGTTTTATTTTTGCGCCAGTGGCGTACTAGTTCCAAAAGAATATAATAAGTTTGGAGTGGCAAATAACAAAAATATAAATAATATATACTTTTTTCTACGATCGTGTCAATAATAGGTACATTTATGCTGTGTATATTTACCTCCGAACGACGATTTGGCGTGTGCATTGTTCGTGAATAAATTACAATTTTTATGGCGTAAACATTGTGATGACATTATCTTAATTTGTGGCAATTTTAACTTACCTGAAATCGTCTGGGTACCTAGAAATTTAGACAATAATTATGATCTTAAACCTACTAATCCGGGCGATAAAAGCTGTGATCTCTTAGATACATTCTCTTTTAACGAGCTTTTGCAATGTAATTCTATTGTTAACCATAATAATCGCATACTAGATCTAATTTGGTATAAAAATTGTAAACTTAAAAATCTAAGCATAGGCGATCTTCCTCTTGTCAATGTCGATCCACATCATCCTCCGCTTGAATTCTATCTCTACTGTGATGGAATCAAAAGAATCTCAAACAGGCACTCCGAAGTTTATAATTTTAGACGAGGAAATTATGATGAGTTAAATACATTCTATAGTAGTTTTAATTGGAATGATTTGTTTAGTGGTAGCAATCTTGTCGATGAAAATTTACAGAAATTTTATTCTGTTTTATTTCTAGGAATCAATAAATATGTCCCTAAATTTAAAATTAAAAAACGTAAATTTCCTGCATATTTTTGCACTGAAACTATTAATTGTATTAAAGATAAAAACAAATATCACAACAAGTAGAAAAAATATGCCAACATTAACGACTTTAATGAATTTCGAATACTTAGGCGTCGTAGCAAGATTTTAGTGCATTCTGATTATAGAGGTCTCGTAACAACTATTGAACAAAGCATTAAAACAAACGTAAAAAAGTTTTGGAGTTTTGTTTCTGATTCCAGGCGGGATGCTTGTATTCCCAGCGTTATGTCAAACGGAGTGATGACAGCTACACATAAGGACGATATATGTGAGCTATTTGCATCATATTTTAGCTCTGTTTATGAACCATATTCGCAGACCAAGTACGCGCCTGATAATGGGTCGCATAGCAGTGTTAATATACATTCATTCATGTTCAGCGTAGAGGAGGTTTCGGAGAGGATGTCCAGTCTGGATGAGAATAAGGGTGCGGGGAGTGACGGAATACCATCTTATTTTGTGAAAAAATGTTCATCCAGTTTGAGTACTCCGCTGACCATTATTTTTAACACCTCACTTATGAGTGGCTGCTACCCTACACTCTGGAAAACCTCTCATTTAGTCCCAATCTATAAAAACAGTGGCGACAGGTCATCCGTCTCCAACTACAGGGGTATAAGTAAACTTTGTATATTTAGTAAAGTCATGGAAAGTATTATCCATCGCCAATTATTCTATATATTTAAAAACATAATAATACCTCAACAGCATGGATTCTTCTCAGGGCGATCTATTGACACAAACTTGCTAATATACCATCAGTATCTTTCCAGTGCCCTAGACAACCGTGTCCAGGTCAATTCTCTGTATACAGATTTTAGCAAAGCTTCTGACAAGTTAATCACAATATTCTTATCGCTGTTTTGTCTGATCTCGGTGTACAGGGTAATCTTTTGCGCTGGTTTTCATCGTATCTTTTTGGCCGTAATCAGAAAGTTTCCATTTTTGATAGTTTTTCCAGATCAATTTTGGTCACTTCAGGTGTACCACAGGGCTCTCACCTGGGCCCTCTTCTTTTCTGTCTCTATATAAATAATATTTATAGCTGTTTTCGATATTCGAGTTTTCTCCTCTACGCTGACGATTTGAAGGTTTTTTTCAGAGATTCGCTGTGTAGATGATTGCATGCGACTGCAGGAAGATCTCAATAGAGTTTCGCCTTTTTGTGATAAGTACAAATTCTCTTTAAATATAGGAAAATGCTCTTGTATTTCGTTCACTAAAAATAGACATATCTTTGAGTTTAATTACTTAATCAACGATGAACCTTTAATTCGAGTTACTCAGATTAAGGACTTGGGTATTTTTCTCGACAGCAAGCTGTCATTTGCCTCACACATCGAATATGTAGTTAGTAAGTGTTCTCGGATGCTGGGGTTCGTGGTCAGAGTGTGTAGGTATTTCAATTCTGAGAAGGCAATAAAACTAATTTATTTTGCTTATGTTTATAGCAGACTTAATTTTGCAAGCATTATTTGGAGTCCTTATTTCGAAAATTATAAAATAAGGCTAGAACGCCTACAAAACAAATTTGTACGTTTTTTAAATTGGAGAGTAAATGGTGTCTACAATGTGGTTAGTGTTACCGAAGCTAGACATCATTTTAATCTTCCAACTCTAGAGAATCGAAGGATTAAATCTCAGCTATAATGCACCTGAACTTCTCTCTTTAATTTCTTTACACGTTCCCCCTAGAACCACCAGACATCAATACTGCCTTCATCTATTTCAGACACATACCAATCTAGGCAGAAATTCTCCTATTTTTAGAATAGGCTCATACTTTAATTCTTATTGTCAAACTATCGACCTGTTTTTTATATCATTGTGTTCTTTCAAAAATTATCTTAATCGTATATTAGTCTAGGTATATTATATATTTATACATATTATTGTATTTAATATTTCAAGCATTTCTCAGTTTTTTATACTTTGTTGCTATATCTTATAGAGTATAATAGACTTTAACTTAGTAAATATTTATATTAAAACGTACGTAAGGTAAACTTAATATGCTTAATTAATTAGTGGATACATTTTTGGGTGGCTACACCTGTTTGTGTCCTAAATGTAGTAAATAAATAAATAAATAAAATAACAACTTTTTAAATTATATTTTATGTAAAAAGTGGCTGTTTATACCATTTTTATGATTATTGCACGTCGTCTTTGACAACCTGCAATAAACAAGTAAAAAACACGCATTTTGTAATTTGTATTCTTCATCAAATTATCAGGAAAAAATCAACTTAAAGATACGAAATAATGGTAGATATTAATTTGGCAATTAGAACATTCATTGCCATTGGGACTGTACTGCATATTAATGCTTCCAAATTGATACAGAGTTTGTGATTTTAAATCACATTTTGCACAATCCCAGGGCGACCACTAATTTGTCCTAGAAGTTGAATTGTTTTGCTTTGAATGGAATTTTCTAAATAGCCTTCAACAACCGTGGATGACCGACAACCACCATGACGCTTGAGGCTTAAAAGATCTGCACCAGTCGCCGGTTTATAAAGATATTTTGCTATTTCGGATAGTATTTTTCTGAAAATTTCACACCTACATTGCTAACCAATCAAAAGTTTTTTATATTTTGAATCATTTCCATGGCAACACCCAGGAACAGGTACCCTGGGAGATATTCTTAATAAGTGGAAATATTTCGGAATACTGGACACATGAAATTTTGTGAACTTGACATTTTATTTTTAAAATGAAAATTAATATTTTTTATTAGTTCTTGGTTAGTGAGTATTTAAATAATTTTTAATGAATTAAAACTAAAATAATATATTTTATTTAATTCTTAATTATTGTATTATTAACCACAACATCAAAGTGTTTTTGAAACTCTACTAAGAACTCTTCTTTTCTCAGTGGCGAATATGAGGGTGAAATACCCTTATTAATCAATTAATTTATGTCTATTAATGAATCCAAATTTACAAATCAGTAAAAATTTGGTTGAGACATGGTTTTAAATTTTTCTGTATTGTTCTAAACAGATTTTTCTCCGGATTATGTAGATCACACTTAAGGCTACATTCATCAATAATGTACGACAAGTATTAGGTCTTGGTGATTTATATTGAGATCGCAGGGCTTTCTGCAACGTTTTCACAATTTACTACTACGCTATCTTTAATAAGTAATATAGTTTTACTAGTTGAGCCCTATACCACAATTAGTTATGGCACACAATTTGGAATCAATCCATTAAGTATTTTTTTCAGGGTGAATTCTTTAATATTTTATTATACCGCCATTTTGTTCCGCCATCTTGTATTCGTACCAAAATTTTACCAGTTGATTCCAACACAATATTTGATGTTTATGCAAAATTTAAAAAAAAATTGGATAAATTAGTTTTTCATAATAATTTTTCTAACATTTCACTAGAGCCCCATTTTGTTTTGCCATAATAGATTTTAATCTAAAATATTAAATGACTCTTAATTCTTGGTCAAAATTTGAAGTCTATCGGGATAGTTATTAAAAATTATGCCGCGAACTGACAGACAGACAGAACGACAGAAGGACCGACGAATTGATAAAACATATTTTTGGCACGTAAGATTGCTTTTTTTTTCACGATTACAAACATTTTATTTGGCGTCATATTGTTCGGCCATCTTGAATTAGTACCTCAATTTTACTAGTTGACCCCTAGACCACAATAAGCTATGTCACACAATTTGAAATCAATCCATTGTAGCCTTTTCGATAAATATAAAAACACTGATATCACTGAGACAAAGTCGGCTTTTGCTAACCACTTGCTAACAACTGGACACCATTTTTCTATACCAAACAATGTAAAGATACTACACGAGTGTCCAAAGAGTAAAAAACTGGATTTGTTAGAGAAGATGGAAATTACAAGGGCTAAAAGAAGCCCAGTTTTACATTGTGTTAATGATGTCTTCAATTTCGCACCTCAACTAATTTTTAATAATCTTGGCACTAATATTAATCAGCAGGAAGATAATGTATAAACTTTTCATTGGACCTGCTGGTAGAGTGGTGGTCAGTATCTCGGTGTGTCACGCCGCACAGTGAGTTAAATCGGCCGTCTAGCACGACATAAGTCCCAAATGTAATTTTGCAATATTCTTAACATATTCTAAAAATCTATATTTAAGATAGTGTTAATAATAGAAAAATGCAATTGAGAAACAAAATTATAATTACAGTTCTCGGAGGGGAAGCCTTAAAGTTAGTAAATATTTTAAATCTGAAATTAACATGTTTCTATACATCATTTTCAAAACAGAAAATATGATACTAAACATAGCAAATGTTTTTCTAATTTCTTACATGACTACTGTTTATAATTAAAGTTTTCTACGGTATCAAAACTTTTTAAATATTAAAGCCCTTACCTCAGAAAATTTGGGTCTTTTTAGGTATTACTATATTTAGGTAGTTTTTTTTAACTTGTAGAGCATGCTAAAAAAGGTTTGTTGAAGTTTAGTTTAATTTTTATATAAAAAATAAGAAAAAGGATCCCTTTTAACCAAAAACCAAAAAATTAGCTGCTCATAGATGCCCATTCGGGATTTATATAGCTTTAACTATGGCTCCTTAATTACTACTGACTGCACGATGTTTATATGACCAGAACTTTGCAAATAATCGTCCGAGTGTAATAACGGTAAACATTTTGCAAAGACTAAGGTACAAAATTTCGGAATGTTGTATTACAGCTGTCATCTTTTTAAAGTTCAAGATGGCGAACCCATTTTAAAAATATGGATATTTTATCCCTCGGTAGAAGTTTTACATGCCACATCATGTTAAAACTAAATTAACAGTTATAATGCCACATTATTTCCAAGCAAAATGATAACACTTTTAAAATTCGATAAATAACTAAGATATAATTTTATAAAACCACACTCCCTTCAATTCTTTTAATATTAGAAATGAAAATTTCAAATAAAAAACTAATCAATTAGGTAAATTTTAACGACTTTTCTACCTTTACAAAAATAAATCTTAAACGAAGATATCTCCTAAGCTACCAGTTCAGTGCCAGTAATTGGCATTTTTGTAAAGATAATTTCATAAAAATATAAAAATATATAAAGTGAAATATATAAAATATAAAATAAATACAAAAATAAATATAAAAATATATTAAGTGCAATATCTAAAAAATATCGACTTCATTGTATATGGCAAATAACAAAAACAATTTATTTATCACGAAAAGTATACCTAACTAATTAATTTTTATTTGAATGTTTTATTACCAATATCAAAAAAATTAAGGAGTGCTTGGGTGCAGGTGCATACGTAGTGGGCTTTTCTAAAACATTACCTGTTACATATTGTTTAGTCTAAAAGTTCTTCTATTGTTTATGTAATGAATAGAATAGAAACTCAATGATATTTTGTACTCACAATTCTACATAACCTAAATAAAGCAATATTTGACAAGACACCTTGTATTCTATCTTAATTTTATATGCGTCATATAGCTATTAGTTAATAATAAGTTTAAAGCAATGATTCATGCATTTTGACATCAATTGTGTTTTTAAGTTACACAAAACATTACATTTTTATTAAAAACTGAGGCCATTTTAGTAACCCGCATCTTGTTTACATTTTTTTTTGCGAAACATTTTGTTACCTATCCTAAAAAAGTATTATATGAAATTTAAAAAACGTTAAAACAATGCTTGAATAATTATGTCGTACTACATGGCCGATTTACCACACTGTGCGCCGGAGGCTCGGGTTCAATTCGTGGGTATATCAATAACCTTTTTTTATATTTTTTATTTATATATATATATTTTTTTGCCTATTATATTTATTTGATTCAACTTTTATCTGCGCGTGTCCATACCTTAGTTTCTTAACCTCATCTCAGTGTGTATTTTAACATGTGACGTTATAGTTGTTTGATTTGTTCTTGTGATTTTAGTTAATGTCGAAGGTCTGTTTGAATTTTGTATATTTATAGTGATATTTTTTGATTGTTATATTAATTGTAGGTCTGATGATGCCTGAAAAGGCGAAACACGTGTAACCGCATTATACTCTTTTTGACTGAGACCGAGACTTTGTGTCTTATTTCTAGTTTAGTCAATCCATTAAGCAGTTTTTCAGGCTGAACTTTAAAATATTTTATTAAGCCGCTGTTTTGTTCCGCCATCCTAGATTTACAAGTTGATTCCAACACAATACTTCGATGTTTGTGCAAAACTTGAGATAAATTGGATTAATAGTTTGTAACATTTGAATTTCGTCACTATATTTTAATGCATAAAAATCCGTAAATCCGGTACTGTAAGTCTCCTATCGATGTAGTAAGGTGCTCGCGATCTCTGCTTAGCGAAATCTTCCGCTTCATATTGATGCAATTCACTAGTCTTCGTGTAGATGGCGCCTTAGTTTTGTTCAATTAGTAATTTTACTTTCTTCTCCTTTAAATATTTTTTCTTTCCTGTGATCCAGCTCAGGGATTGGCTGATCTATTGTCCCGATTTGGTCAGTTTGATATTAGTAAAGTGGCACCACTGACGGATTGTCATCCCGCTACTGCTGCCTTGACCTGGTGGTGAGGCATGATACAAAGAAAACAAGATATGCTAAATCGCGGTCACAAATTTGTCCAGTTCGCGCATGACGTCACGCGGTTCGTAAAATTTAAATTTAACATATTGGGATATAGGATTTTTCGTGGTTTTCTGCATATTAAGCTAGATATGAACTTTAAACATGAACAAATGTTGACGATTTATCTATACTGGTACGTTTTATACAATAATTTTATACGAGAGAATATTTTACAGCTTCCTGAGGTAATCAAAAAGTAGCTATAGTGAACTAGATTTGCGGATTAAATATTAAATAACATGATTATATCAAAATAAACAGTTACATTTAAACATATGAGTAGAAATAAATAAAAATAGTTAAATACAGTAGGTTTTAAGAAAAAGAGGGTACTATTTTTCTCTTTTAAAAGGGTTTTATTTAACTTGACCAGTATATTTGTTTGTTTGTTTCAATCTTGTAACAGCTTTTTCAACCATTTTTATTATTTCCATTATTTTTAAATTTTGTACACACATTAAGCTTTTGTGACAATACATAATCAATACATTATGATAATTTCACCCCATAAGGGGTTGAAAGGGGCAGTTTTTGAATTTGGAGAAGGTGATAGGTAAAGAGACCATTCATTTAGAATCGGGTAGTTATGATAAGATAAAAAAGACTATAGAAAAAAACTACAAATTTAACCCCTAGGGGGTTAATTGGGGTGGTTTTTTGTATCTCGTGAACGGTAATAGGCTAAAATACCGTTCTTCACAACCGGGTAGGTAAGTATTTATGATGAATTCAAAAATAAAATGTATAGAAAAAAAATACAAATTAAGTCCTTATGTGATTGAAAAGGGTGTTTTTTTATTTCTCAAGAACATTAATAGATAAACATACCCTTCTTTTAGAATGGAATCAGAATCACTAATTACTTTTACCAAAGATAATAATAATATTATTATTTTTAGGTATTGCTTTTACATAAATTATTTTTTCTACAACGGTGCGTAAAGTACTCACCTTATGCACTGTTCAAGACGTGTAACATTTTAAAACAGTGCGTAAAGTAATTGAAAAATTTTAATATTTTGACAAATGTCAGTTTTAAAAATATGTCAAATTTACTTTACACTAGTGTGTAAAGGAATTGAAAAATTTGGAAATTTTGCTACGATTTTTTTGGTTTTAGAAAAAAATTTGTATGCTACTAGTGTGTAAAATACTACCTTTTTTGACTCATGTGATTTTCACATTCGTCAAAAAATCATAACTTCACACACTTATCGCATAAAATAACTATTTTGATTGGGATAAAAAAAACACAGGTATAAAAATATTTATTTATGGGTACTGAAAAAAATAGATAAAACGATAAACAAAATATAATATGATGTTTTGTTTTATTTTATTAATAATGATGATTATTGATGACTCTATTGTATTAAATGCGATGCAAATAGAAAAAAAACTTTTTAAAAATATATTTTGATATCCATTTGTAAAAACTGGGTTTTTACAAAAAATAGTTTTCCAAAAACCTAATGTAATGAAAATATAAGGATCACTAAAATAATTACAAGTTTAATTATGCAAACAAAAGGGGCTATTTTGATTTTTTACAAAAATACATGGAATATTAAAATAAGCCTTAGTTCAGGGCTCTTAGTCTGAGTCTGCATACTAACTAGCTAACAATACTAACAAAATAATAAATAATACAATAATAAAAAAAACATTATTTAACAGTTTTTAACATTTTTTTTTTTTTGAAAAATCTCTGTCTAACAATTCTTTATTTAAATTCCTCATGCGGAAAAACATTCGAGATCTAAAAAATATTTTTTTTACATTTAGGCTACAATCCACATTAGAACTGCGGTCAATTAAATAACTGATATATCCCTTACAAATATGCAGGTTATCAGCATTAACATTGTTAAAAATTGTCTCCAATTTTTCTATGTGCTGCATCATTTCCTCAGATGGTTTGTCCAAACCACCTTCAGACAAATGATCAACCCATGTTAAAGAATTGTCTAGAGTATTTGTGGAGGTAGACGCTGTTGGTTCTGACTTCTTTAGCTTGTGGCAGATAAACCCCGCTAAATTTTGTAAACCATCATAAGGTATGGAGTCCAGTTCTTGGTTTAAAGCATCAGAAATTGGAGGGTCTTCTGTAACTAGATGTCGAAAATGATCTTTACTTAAAACATTTTCTGTTTCCAAATCGGGGGTGTCGTCTGTCTGAGTATTACCTTAAATCAAAGAATTTGTGAATTTTCTCAAAGAAACAGATTTTAATATAAATTAAAATAAATAAAACTGAAAGTTTAGACCTAAGTCAGTGATGTGTTAAACAATAAAACGTTACTCCGGTATGCTTATTATTATATTTATTTATTATTGTTACGTATAGAAATAGGTTGTTTATGTCATTTTAACATGTTTCACATTTTTTTAATCTTTAAATTTTAATTTGTCTTATATTCTTGTTTTATTTTAATGTATTAATCTTTAATGTGTTTGAGACTTTGAGTTTTACTTATTTTAATTTTTGAGTATTACCTTCACTGAATAAGGCTCCTTCATTTCTTCCTAAAATATACGCTCTAAGGCGATATTTAAATTCAAGGGGGTTTGGATGGTCATGTAAACCTCCCTTTGATCTTATGACACCAAAAAAATTTTCCAGCACATCCTGATTCAAACGGTAGGTGAGGAGGTACTTAATACCGTTTCTTTCTTTAAGATCTTCATACAACATTTTTAAGGATGAATTGGTAATCAGAATTCCCTTTTGAAAAGGTAATAATGTATTTTTACCTTTAACCCTGATAGAAGAAATGATATTGCTCATTTTATCTAAAATGTTGGTTTGAAGTTCAAGTGATAGGCCGTAAGCTTTTTTTCTTTCTCTGCTATCTTCTTCAGGCACTCTTACATTGAGAACGTCAAGCCAGTCATTTACCTAAAAACAAAATACCATTAATCACAAAGTTGACGT
This sequence comes from Kuschelorhynchus macadamiae, assembly GCA_030620095.1. Classification (NCBI taxonomy): domain Eukaryota; kingdom Metazoa; phylum Arthropoda; class Insecta; order Coleoptera; family Curculionidae; genus Kuschelorhynchus; species Kuschelorhynchus macadamiae. Next base: position 468,397 of record JAUTXW010004710.1, read on the forward strand.
TAGATCATACCAGTATTATACAAAAACTAGCATCCAACTTACATCCTTAAAAAATTCTGCACACTCCATCCAATTTTCATCCCCAAATTCTCCAAGCATTCCACATCTTGTAAGAGCTCTTGAAACGGTATGGGAAAATAGTTTTGTTGCCAGTTTCACTTTTTGCCTTTGGGCGCCTTTAACATTTATAGAATCCATCGAAATTTTGTGAGCTATATTTAGGTCACTGGAATTAGTGATGCCTATTAGTTTCTCTATAATGGTTTTATTGATTTCTTTGCCATTTAAAATAAAACCCTGATCAACAAAGTGATTCCTTAATAATTTGATCAAATGTGGAACGTCTGCAAATACAAACACCTTTTGGTTGGATAGTGGATTTATAAACCAAGTTTGTGTTGTAGTAATTCCCAATTCTTTGTGCAAACCATGATTACCTCCACCTAAGTCACTTACTACTGCAACGACAGGGAATCCTGCCTTTTCTATGAACTTAAGGATTTCAAAAAGTTTGTCTTTCGTCATTTGGCAGTCATAATCGTAGAAAATGGGTTGCTTCCAATTACCAAATAAACCTCTTATAGTAGCTACTTGAATATAATTATAGGGCTTCAATGTCTGGTCGTTTACCTTGTCATATAAGTAAGCACTTCTAGTTTTAATTTCATCAAAGGATAAAACACACACTCTTTGTAGGTCAGTTAAATCGGTCTGTTTGACAATCATGAAAACCTGCAAAGAAATCCATCTCAATGTCCTTAATAAACCTTAGAGAAAAAAATAACAAGAATTTACTGGTGGCAAGACGATAAGTTTGGGGAAAATACATTTAACTTTTCTATCTTACCTTTTTAAAAGCTAATTAATGACAAACTAATCAATACCATTTGGACCAACGCACTGGACAATGGTAAAATATATCTCCGTCAATTTTCTAGTTTTTTTATATGTTGTAGCTTTATGGATATCAAAAACTAGCCCTTTAAAGTCATTTTAATTTACACAAGTTTTTTAGAGTCCATAAAGCTGTGATCAGACACATTTTTTTAAAATTAAATTGATTTTGTAAAAAAAAACAACTTTATAACAAAGTATATTAAAACCCCTAGTACACCCTGATTTCATTATCTTACCTGTTTTAAAATGCCAGGTTCCACCTTTATTTTTTTGGCCCATCCTCTAAGTGTTGAAACACAGGGTAATGGATAGCCTTTTTTTAATAAAAGCCTATAGGCTCGGGCACCTGCAGAGTGAATAACAATAGCCTATAAATAAAAATAAAAGTTATTGTAATAATGAAAAAAAAAATGGAAAGAAGACAGTATAGTTTGTGTAAAATAATTATTTCTTGAAATTATTTGTCAACATGTTCACCTTTGAAATAAAAAAAATACATAAAAATTCAGCACAAAATACATTATCTTTCTTTTTTGTGTGCATACCGCAAACCTCTTCTTTGGTATTAATAAATTATTCATAATTTATTTTTATACTGACCTTAGAAATATCCTCTACAGTCCAGATTACTCGTTTTTTGGGATATTTTAGTTTATTTACTTGGGAGTGTGAGAAAAAGTTTTTAAATATACAATTTTCATTTTTTAGTTCTGAATTTTCTTTTCTTAATTTTCTAATGATGTCATCCCTTTCATCAATGTCAGTGTTAGTACTAAAATAATTATAAATTATGAGTATATAGCACAGGCAGATAAGAGTCAATAGTATACATAAAATAACATCTTAAATAGCAAACACGAGGCAAAACAAAACATCATATTATAATGTGTAATACAGTCTAACTATTGCAAAAATAAACACATACCCAATATCTTTTTTGGGCTGGATATCGGTTTCATCGACAATAACTATGTTTCCAACACCATCGTTACTGTTATTGTTAGTCGTGCTACCCGCAAAACTATCTTCTTGATTACTACATTCACTACAACAAAACATTCTCTATGTATTAACACCTTCACCTATTAATATAAAATAATAAAATAAAATAACTACTAAAAAGTATCCCAAACCACAAAACACCAATAATAGGTTTAAGTTAGTTTAGCCCTGACTAATCTACATACATATCATACATTTGGTATTCATACATTTTGGTATTTCACTCACCTAGCTTCCAGAATACTATTCACTAATTTGGTACGGTTTCTTTTATTCGCACGATCCTCTCTATTTTTTTTAGTTGAGGTCTTCATAGGTTTCTTTGGTAAATTCAATGTGGGTATTGCGTCCGGTTTCAGAAGGCGACGATTTCTCGCTGAATATCCCAAAAGCTCGAATCTTAAGTTTCTTTCATAAGAATCAGAGTGAAAATGTCTTGAGCAAATTCGCGCGTTTTTCGTGTTCACCTTGTCCTCCCGTTTGCAGGCATTTACCCATTCCCGGCAAAGATTTTCATCGTTGGGAAACCGAAAAAACATTATCTCTCTATTAAAGTCTTTAGACTCATAGTCTGTATGGCAATTAGCCACCGAACAACGCATTTTAAACAAATATTCGTCCAAAATAAAATAAAAACCCGACCACGAACACACAACACAATGCAAATCAAATGGCGGTTAGATTCTATTTACGAACCACATGACGTATACGATTCGACTTCATTGGCCTTGAACCTGCGCAATGTCATATCTTCTTTTTCTTTGTATCATGGTGGTGAGGTAAGTTAAGCTTCTTGTCTCTCTGGAAGGTGAAGGTTAAGTGTGAAAGTTTGTCGGCGAATTGATCCTGTTTTAATCTAGGCCATCTTTTGGGATTTACGTCGGCAACTTAGTTAAAAAGGCTCCTATGTGTATTTAATTACGTTGTACCTTAATATTTTTGGTTGAGGAACCTTTTATTACTCTCTTGTGAGGATTTAACTGCACTTGACCACCTACCATATCTTTTTGATGGGAAAAACTTTACGAAATGACTAATAAGTAACCCTTTACCATCAAATAAGGTAAGATAACCCAATTTTATATTCACTAAAATGGGATATATTTTCCCTGTACATATTTTCTTGTATTTTGCCATATTATTTTTTATAGGTTCTAGCTTAGATATAGTTTCTCGGCTATCACTAAGGTGATATATAAAAAAGGGGTTATTTTTTTTTTGTTACTTAGTTCTCTTATTAAAAAGTAAATACAAGGCCACAGAGTTATTTTACTTATTGAAATTAAGAGCTATGGGGACACTCTTGATTGCCCTTTGTTTTGTGTGCAAACAATGTATTCAATAGTACTTTTCATTTTCTTAAGATATGTGCTGCATGTATATACCTTATGTTTGTTATAATTATTAAGTTTATTTCTGCAATACAAAAAGGTCTATTTGTAACCTCCATAAGCCAATTGTTATTTAAGATTGCATAAAGTAAAGAGTAGTAAATACATTGGGGAGAATTTGTTTTTGTTTAATAAGTGTGTTTCAATACAACTATTACAGGTGTATGTTATAATTAGGAAAGAGGCTTAAATATCTGTAAAAATCATTTTAATTTTCATATTTCTTTGAAGACCGAAACAACCTTATAAGATATAAATACATGCTATCTGCTTTAACCAATTTGGCAAAATTGAACAATATTGTATCAGTGATTTACATTTTCTGTCTGTAACATCTTATATTAGCTTACTTGTACTGGAGTAATGCCATTTTGTATTGATATTTACAAGATTTTAAGGGTGGATTCTTGTTACTATTCACTATAAGGGCTGTAATGTACCTATATTAGTATTAATTAATAGATATGTTGCTTATATTTCGAATATAATGTTAAGGGGTTGTAGTTGATGATATTATGTATCGTAATAGACATGTACGAGCCTAATATTTTGAATTTCTATAATAGAAAACTTAAGATTTTTTTGTAATTTGGGTAAATTGGTTTAAATGAAGACAAGCTGGGAAATATTGATACATTTTTGTTTGGAATTATTTTCTTTATTTGATATACTGGGTGTTGAGTTGTTAAACAGACCTATATACTTTTATTTGGGGTGTAAATCTTAGACGTTTGTACTATTCTAGTGTTTTTTTTCTTCTTCTCCCTCCTCTTCTACTTCTTGTTCCTGTTCTCCTAACCAGGGTTTGAACCTGAATGTGTCATTGTAAGTGGAGCAGAAGTCTGTTACCTAGTACTTAAGTATGTACGTACCCAGTTTTCCTGCTGGAAATGTCTTCCATGACACTTACATCATAGACTGCTGATCTAAGTCACCGGTGCTGATAGACACTTAGATAAGTATCTTAATTTTAACATCCCTTGTGCTGAATTGACTTTATTGTTTATTGCTGATCAACTTTATGACTTTTTCTGTTTCTTTTGAGTGTCGAGTATACTTTTTGATATAAAGTTCTAACTACTGCTGGTGTGTATAAACTATAATTATTGGTTGTTAATAAGATTATTTTTACTTTATAACTCATGCTGATACTCAAATATCACATTATAAGTTTAGGACACAATAATCTATATGTTTTTGTCAACATTTGACTGTATAGTAGGCTTTAAGATACAGAACATCACAGTATAAGTTTATGACACAATAGTCTATAGGTTTCTGCCAACATTTGATAGTATAATATACTTTAAGATACAGTGTTGTTGTAAAGTGTGATCACATCTTGAAATTTTAACTTATAAGATCTAGTAAGTTTATACAAGGTATATAAGAAGTGTTATAGACAGGTAACACTACTGGAATATGTGATGATATTTATGATTTATTGTATTTACTTGCTTTAGAAGGGTATTTTGATATAAAACAATGGTGTCAATTTGTTAGGTAATATTGGTGATTGGATTTGAAACTTAGTTATATAAATTTTTCTTGTTATTTGCTTGTTCCTAGATTCACATATAACTCTTTTCTTTTATTCTATTATTGTTAATTGTATTTGAATTAATGAAGTTAATTAATTGCTTGATTATTTTGCATCTTTTGATAAATTTTTACTGTTAGATCAAATTGTTCGGTAAATTAAAGCAACTTAAAGATTTTCTTTATAAACATTTATAGATTTTGGAGTCTATTACTTTTACCTGTCATTAGCTGATTGAAAATTTCTTTTCTCATCCGTATTACCTAATTTTCAGGTTTTATTGAACATTTAATTTGTGGTTTTGTGATTCTTTGGCTATTTTCATAAAAAATTTTACACAGTTGATCTAATATTTGGATAGTGATCTTTATTTGAATATACTTTAGATTTTTCTCTCAGCATATGAGGTATGAAAACTGATTAACATAGGATCATTACACAGTCAATTGTCATTTTTTTAAAAAAAACTTCAATTAATGCCTATTTCTTTCATATGTTATATAAAATAACCTACAGGAGATACATATTTCTGGGAATATTTTGGGGAGCACTGAACTTGTTAATAAATGTTATTTGTTGAATATGCTTTTTTTTACTATTAACTTTAATTAATTTTATCTTAGTGGTCTTGAGGAGTGGTACTCATAACATCTAGAGCGGTTAACAGTCAACTGGTATAGGACTGTTGGCGCCCTTATAAATAGAAAATGAACCAATCTCCCTGAGCAGTCGGTGATTTGCACACTAACTTTACTGCCTCTCTTTCAATCAACCACTTAGTGTAGATTTATATTATCCTAAAACAAATACATACTCTCTGCTATCATACAGAGAAAGAGTGTGGCAAGTTCTTTAATAATATTTTTTTTAACAATTCACTATGCCGCCATTTTGTTTCGCAATTTTGAATTCTTATTACCAGGTCATCCCCATATAACCCTTAATTTTTGATAAAAATTTGGAGTCAATCGTGTAAGTAGTCTTTAAGCTATGCTGCGAACGGACAGAACAGACTGACAGACCGACGACAGGCGGAATTGATAAAACATATTTCTTTGCATCTAGGGATGCTAAAACGTAAATATGTGTAGAACATGAGAGGGTGTTTTTTTCACGATTACAATCATTTTATTTGACAGTCATTGTGTACGACCATATTAAATTTGTACCACTAATTTACTACTTGATCCCTATGTTACAATTAGTTATGACCAACAATTTGAAATCAAACCAATAATGAGTTTTTAAAGCTGAATTTTTAAAATTAGGTCGCCATTTAGTTCCGCCATCTTGAATTCGTACCAAATTGTCACCACGTGATTCCAACATAATACTTGATGTTTTTGCAAAATTTGAGATAAATTGAGTTTTTTAATAGTAATTTATTTACTTATTTTTTATTCAGACTCTCTCAAGACAGATTAAATTATTATAAAGCTAATAAATATCAAAATCTAACTTCCGAGTTGAATTTTAACCTTATAGACGAAAAAACTCTTCATATAATTTTAAACACTATAAATACGAATGCTACGGGAGAAGATGAAATATCAATTAGAGATTTGAAATTATGTTTACCATATTGTATAAAGCCCCTTATAAATATAATTAATAGTTGTATATTAGACGACTGTTTTCCAGCTGTATGGAAAAGGGTTTTAATTAAAGACGTTAGACCTATAAGTATTTTGCCTGTAGTATCAAAGATTTTATAAAAACATGTTTGTCAACAAATAAATAATTTTGTAAACGCTTTCAATATTGTACCAAGCTGTCAATCGGGATTTCGTACAAATTTTAGTACAACGACTGGCATGATTAAAATGGTTAACAGTATACGACTAAATGAAGATTCAAAGCGTATTACCTGTATGGCCATACTTGATTTCAGCAAAGCCTTTGATACTATCAATCACGATATGCTGTTGGCAAAACTGCAATACTTTGGATTCTCAAAGAAATCTACAAACTTCTTGGGTTCTTATCTCTTAAATAGATATCACTGTCTATCATTAAATACAAATGGTTATATAAGTAAGTCGGGATATCTGCCTCCAACAAGCGGTGTTCCCCTGGGTTCTATATTGGGTCCCTTGCTGTTTTCTCTGTATGTTGCGGATATGGATAATTGCATAAATAATTCCAAATTAGGACAATACGCAGATGATTCTCAAATATACATGCCTATTCTTATATCGCAAGTAGAGCAATCTCAGGAAGAGTTTAATAGTGACATCAAAAATATGAACGATAATTTAAAATTGGATGCTTCAAAATGCAATATAATTTTTTTTGGAAATAACAAAAATACTATCAGGAGGGTTACTGATAGTTTTAAAATAAAAATAAATAACACTTATCTTACGGTTGTCAAAGAGGCAAAGATTTTAGGTGTAACTTTCGACTCGAATCTTTCATTTGAATTTCACATTAAAAATAAAATAAAACTAGCCTATAGTCGCTTAAAAAAATTATATAATATGAAAAGCGTACTGGCCTTCAAAAACCAAGTATTATCTCTGTTACGCTCTTATTTTGTCTTTGTTATCTTTATCTGAGGGATTGGCGGGAACTATTCAAAAATTACGAAATAGTTGTATGCGTTTTTTTTATAATATACGATATAGAAATCATATTACGCCATACTTGAATGAAAATTTTATCCTAAATATGAAGAATCGTAGAAAATATCACATGTACAATTTTATTTATAAGATCTTGAAGACTGGACAACCCCTATATTTAAATGTTTTATTCGCCATTTGTTCTCACTTTCACAATTAGGGGTTCGCGAGACCGAGACCGAGACTGAATTAGTCTCGGTCTCAGTCTCGGAAAATATTTACGGTCTCGGTCTCGGTATCGGTCTCGATGCTTTGAGACCTAGACTGAGACCTACTTAGTCTCGGTATCGGTCTCGAAAGTCTTGAAAACAAAATTTTAAAAATAATAATTGTTCGCCGAGATGTTATTTAGACAAAAGTACATGGAAGCCTACGTTCGAAACCCAGAGTTTTTCCAATCTTAAAAATTTAATTTAAAAAAACCCAATGTTTGAACATTTCAGTAAAGTAGAAAAAATGTAGGTATATTTATAAAAAAAATTATTATATTAAAAATCTATAATTCGAAATGATGTTGCCAACAGATGGAATCAGTAAATGAAGATATATGGACAATAGTAGGTGTATTAAAATTAATCAACAGAAAGGCCACACATCACTAGATTTACTTAGATACCATCCACAGAACCATAATTATTTGACATTTCGAAAGATATACAAATGGTATAAGATAGATTAAACACAAAATAAGGACACACTGTATAATGCTGCCGAACTCATGCAAGCAACGTGCTGGGCATTCTAGGGACAGACGTTATAATTCAATAGGTAGAAAACGATCGATGGCCAATTAAAACACCCTTAGGTATTCTGTAAACTTTGTTATTTTGAACCAAACTTTTATTACTTCGATGCGTATTTACTTTCTTAACCAGGACCGTTCTTAGGGGTCTGCACGTTGTGCTTGCACCAAGATGGCTATGGTTCATAATACTACTTGTGAATCAACTATTTTTGTTCTTTGGTAAATTAACTATATATTTTAAAAGTGGAGTAGATTTTAAAAGTAAATTTATTTATTAAACAAATATCTACTTGTTCAATTTTTCGCCTGAAAGATCAATCTATAGCCTTTTTTGAGAAAATGTACAGAGATAAATATTACATTGTGCCTGCTGAATCACCAATAATATCAAGTTCCTTAAGCGATGATAACTTTGACATCGATTATACATCACTATTTGAAAAAAAAAGTGATTCCGAAAATTGCAGAAAAGAAATAATAGAATATTTGCAATTAAAGTGCGCTCCAAAGGGTACAGATATTTTAGAATGGTGGAAAGCATACGATAAACAATTTCCAAATTTAGCCAAAATGGCAAAAGATCTTTTGTCTATACAGGCGACTTCTGTAGCAGTAGAGCGTTTATTTTCACAAGCAGGGTTAATTAATACAAAACTAAGAAGCATGTTAAATGAAACTTTAAACAAATGCTTATTATGTATTCATTCATGGTATAAAAGTAACTTGAAAAATGAAATTATAAATTATTAGTTTAAATTTTCTTTTATATTTTTAGGTTTATTATATAGGTTGAAATTAAATCTAAAAATATGCTTATAACGTATGTTTAGAAATTTAAATTTTTACTTTGTTATTACAACAGTTCGTTATTTTTTAAGCGTAATAGTTGAATTAACTTTATTGATAATCTATTTAAAATCCTAAGCCAGATTCTACTTTGTGTTTTGTTTGTTGAAAATCTTGTCCGTATGTATATGTATTATTTTTATCATACACATATAGTTAAAAAATTTATATCGTCCATTATTTTCAATTACAAACAAAATCAATACAAAAATATTGTTCTATAAAACACGTACCTTCTTAAATTAGCATGCCATCGAAGCGATTAAAGAAGAAAATATTAAGAAAAATTTTCTATAGTATAGTTGTGATAAAGTGTCTCTCTTTGAGAACAGGGTAGCAATTTACGGTTTTCGACACGTGAAGTGGAATTTCGCTACTTGAATTTCTAAATTTGGGAAATTCTCTTTTTATGATTATTTATATCGTTTTTTAAATAACTATTTCACTAGTATCATTGTTATAAGAACATATACAATGCTAGTATAATATAATTGATTATAGAAAAGTTATTTTTTGCATCAATTATTTTGCCCCAAACATATATTTTTTGAATTATTGACAAATTAATAACAAATAAATTGCGAACATTAGTTATTTTGCTACTTCACTTTGAGATCGAGACCGAGAGTCTCGATAGGTAAGTCTCGGTATCGGTCTCGGTCTCGGTCTCGAACAGCAAGTCTCGGTCTCGGTCTCGAAATACCTTTTCAAATCTCGGTCTCGGTCTCAGTCTCGTTTCGATACCGAGACCGAGACTAGTCTCGTGGTCTCGCCAACCGCTATTCACAATACAAGACATGTAAACCGATTTATAGTGCCACAACACAAAACAGCCGGGTTCCAAAAATCATTTTCTTATGTTGGAACTAAATTGTGGAATGCTTTGCCAAACTGTGTAAAAGAATTATCAATTTACAAATTTTTTAAATATATAAAGGAATATCTGCTAAATATGCAGCGTGTTTAATATTATAGTCTCTTATCGTTTATAATAAATAAATAAAATAAATAAATCCGAATATATCTAAGTAAACTGGTCTAGCCAAAATGATTATGTTGTTTATACATTTCAAAAAGTTTAAACCTTCTCTTCTTCGGACCTCTTTCTGCCTCTCTGCGCTACTTCTGACTGCTTCTGATTGCTCAATTAGCAATTAGTAACTTGGAAACTTGAATTACGTAGGTATAGTGTATAGGCTCTGAATCTAATTATTAATTACAGCTTGTTTATTTTTAACGGTCTACACCACACATGCGTGCTACGTACGCTGTGCTACTGGTTATAAAATCGAGGTGTAGCCCGCATTACCACCATATTGTAATTGTTAACACTATGTTTTCTTGCTATTGTAATTTTCTATAAATTGGTCGGTAATAAAATGATTTTGAATTTGAATTTGAATTTCAATTTAACATTTCACTAGGCCGCCATTTTGTTTCGCCATACTGGATTTTTAGCAAAACGTTACCAGGTCTTCCCCGTCTCTTAATTTTTGACTAAAATTTGAAGAAAATCTATTTTAGCACACAAAGCTTTGTTCCTAGCGATAAAAACCTTTTTTAAACCATTTTAGCAGTATGATAAAACTAAAATAAGTAGAAACGTTTTTTAATGTTTAATGTAAATATAGGTAGGTGTTCTATACCACACTTTGCGCACATTTGCGTGCGCGAAATAATACTTTTCCGCACGGCATGCTCAAAGTGATACAACAAAAACTTCTCAAAAGTATGGCAGATTTATAAGTCTTTTAGTAACAAGAGGCTATTTTATGCGAAATGATAAGCAGTAGCCATCTTAGTTTATTATATTTCACCTACATTTATGCGTAATTCCCGATATTTCAGCTTAAACAAAAAAGTTTCCTATAGGATTAAAATGTTGATTAAAATGTTAAACAACAATAGTTGCATTGTGGAATTTGTCACTAATGTCAAACGTTTTATAACGTTTTCATGTCAACGTTTGCGTGGCGTAGCGTTTTTTCATCAGATCGTAAAAAAATATAAATATAATTTTAAAATGAGAAGCCTTGATGATGAGTTACCAGATTCTATCCTGGAGGCTGCAAATGTTACAAGTTTAAATTTATTGCCGGCGAAATCTCAACAAAAATATGAGAAAAAATTTGAGAATTTTAAAAACTGATACGAGAACAAGGGGGCAAGTAGCGTTAACGAGCAGGTGCTTCTGTGACTTGCAAAAAACATTCCAACGAAATATTTTATAAGAGTAAGTACTCCATATTAGAAAGCATCCTTAAAATAAAAAGGAACTTGGATTTAAGCCCGTATTTCAAGCTAACATCTTTTATAAAAAAGTAAAATGTAGGATACGATACAAATCAAAAGAAGCCAAAATTTCCGATAAAAATGAAGTCTGCAGAACAATTAAAGAGGCGCCCAGTGAAATTTATCTTTTAATAATAGTAGCTACTGTTTTTTGGTTGGCCGGAGCTTGTAGGATTGAAGGGCTCTCAAAGATAACAATTGATAACATAGAGTATAAGTGAAATTTAATAATCATCAAAATTCCTGACGGAAAAAATAACACTTCAAGAATGTTTGTAGTATCCGATGAAATAAATGAGGCATATTATTTATAACTGTATCGAAAATATGCAAGTTTACGAAAAACGTGTAGAGTGTATTCGGCTAATTGTGACATACTTTTCGTCGTTTCTTACAATTTTACTGACACGCACCTACTGTAACACATCTTTAGAGCGTTTATAGGCTAAAATATTATGAGAATATCTTAAAATGACAAATGTGTTATTACTCTCATTTTTTAAAATTATTTTTAATATAAATTATTTTTTTTTAAACTTTATGAGGTGTCACAATTAAACTATGTAAAATTCTAAATGTGACACCTTTTGGGTGTAATTGTGACAGTGAGCTAAACTACGCCTTTGGATGTGCTGATTTATTTTAATTGTGATATATTAGAAATCTCAATAAAACGAACTTTTTTTTTACCCTGTCACAAATAAACTTTTATTTTAACTTACATGATAGAACACACATATGTATAAAAAACATAGAGTAAACGTTACAAGAGTATTTCAAGTTATGTATTCAAAAATAAACAACTGTTTAAACTACAACGAATATAAATTAAACTAAAACGTAAATTTATTTTTGTTTTTATGAAACAATCATAAAAAAATACAGAAACATTGAAAAGTAAAAAAGTCAAAATTTATTGAACAGAAAGTCGATCGAACTGAACACAGAAACGGAATCTTTCGCGGCGGTCTTCAGTGGGAGGAGGTATTACTCGCAATACATCCTCTGTTCTGATATTATCTAGGTCTTGAACATTGGGCCAAATAAAATATTCACCTTTCTTTCTCAGAAAAGTTGCTTTGACGCTTTCATCTGACACTTCCAAAACTTTATCTAAGAAATGCCTTAGTGTTTTTTTTTGTGGCATAAGTAGCAATAACTGTATTTTTCTGTTTCCTAGCCGCCACCGATTCTTCAAGTTGCTTAAGATAATCGTCTCTAGTAATAACATCTGCGAGGTTACTATTTAAAACTTTTCTCTTTTTTACTGGCGCGCTTGTTGGTCTTGCTATTTTTGTCAATAACAGTTCTTCAAAAGAAACATTTCATTCTTCACTGGCTTGTTTCTTTGCGCAACCACTTTTGTGTTTGAAGGATCACTGCATAAAGATGTTTCTTCTAGGTTGAAAATTAGTCGTGGGCGGTCAAGCAAATTTAAATTCTTGAGAGTTTCTTCATATAGATCGAAAAATTTATTTATAATATCAGGAGTAGTCCGTTCCGTACGAATACTTTGCCTCTTGATGGGTTTCTTACATGATAAGTGATGTCTCTTGCGAAACCGAATAAACCAATTTTTCGTTGGTACTCCGTTTTTAAATCTTATCTTTATATTGTTTTGCTGCACGAAAACACCTACGGTATTTAACGCTTCCTTTCGCGTGATCCTGAATCCCCAGTTATTTAATGTCTCTAAGTGTTGAGCTAACTCTGTTTCTATCTTTTGCGCTAGATCTGGCACTCTTCTAAGACACATCCTTGCAGCTAGCAATCAGCGTGCTTCGAAGAACATGATACACTTGTGAAGCTTTTTTGTAAGACATATCGCCGTTTTTAACTGCTGTTATTGCATTATTCAGGTCGTCAATACTGTAAGATTTAATTTTTGGTTGCTGCTTTTGACGATTCATTGTAAAATTCTGAAAAAACAAAATGTTGATAAACGGCGCATTGAAAAAAAAAGTTCGGCAGTGTCACAATTAACCACCGCAAATAATTCCAATTGAAACTATACAATATTTCCGCTGTGTAATTATGACACCTACCAAAACATAGGTCTAATAAGATTTAGAAGTTGGGTAGTATAAAATATTAACAATATCATCCTTATAGTCCATAATAATGAAAGTCCCCCAATCACTATTGTTTTATACATAGACTAACTTAAATTATTGAAAGTATGATATTTACCTTATCTGCAAATGACCTTCGACGATGCACCCGCCATCGACAAAAAATTCAAAGGCGGCTTTGCCGGATCCTCAATATTTAACTTATTTATAGAAAAATGGCGATGTGTCACATTTAGCCGGCAGTCACAATTAGCCGTGTGCACGGTACTCAGCACAAGCGGTTTTTTTCATCCAGTACAGAAAAGGAGTGGGCAGTACACAATGTGTTGAAATAAATTCATTTAAATAAGTGGCTTCAGAAATAACTGCTAGCTCAAAAATCCAGAGCAGTACACGGGACATAGTTTTCGTCGATCTTCAGGTACCAAATTGGCTCTGGGGAAGAAATTACTAATAAAGGGGGATCAAACCTTTAAATAACAATTTCAAAGACGGCTTTTGCAGAAGTTATATATAAAATGTATAATATTCATATATATATATATATATATATATCCGCAATATATATAAATATATATATATATATATATATATATATATTATATTGAATAATTGCCCTCCTAAGTTAATTCAACCTGCATCAAGCCGAACCATAAGCGCTTCCAAAAGCAAAATGAAATTAACACATCTACATTCAATTTGCAAAACTTCAGTAATTGTTCTTTTAAGAAATCATGGTTCTTGGGATTAGACACTGTCAAATTGGAATTACTATCCGACGTTTCGCCTTCCATTGCACGTCTGAACACTTCACCCTTGGGCACTTTTCCTCCTCTAACAGTTGGTGAAGTTATTTTTTTAATCCAACCCTACTTTCAGATTCGAACGACTATCATCAACTTTCTTGATTTGAAAAAAAATCGGGTAACATGTCAATTAACAAGTTTTCAGGGATCTCATTTCTTCAGTTTATTTGACCAAAATAACAAAAATAAATAGTAAGTTTATAAAGCAGAAGGGACGAAAATCCAAAATTTCAAAAATCGTCGATTTGGTTTTCGGGTATATCTACAGTTATTGTGTTATATCTCGTAAAGATGATGTGGAATTTGCAGCGTTTTTTTCTCAAAATTTCTCAAATATTAGGTTAAATTTAAATGATAGATAAAAATAACCTTCACTTTACCATTGGCACTTTTTTTTCCTCTACAATTCGGTGTAGTTAGTTTTTTAATCGGACGTTTCGAATTTGAGAAACCATCATCAACTTTCTTAAATTAAATATGGATCTGGTTTCTTTACTTCACTATCTTATACCCTTCATAACCACAAAATAAAATGTGACAAAAAAGTCATATCATACTATTTGATTTTTTTTAGAAAATCCGTATTATTTGAAGAATTCGAGAAAAACGCCATCTAGCGACCAGTAGCAGAATAAATTTGATAACCGTTAATAGCCGGCAAATCAAGAGAAAAAAGTCCTTTTTTTAAGATCAAGTTCAATAAAATATGTTCATTCAAAACAGAGATATCAACGTTTGAAACAAAAAATGTTTGACCTTCCCCCACCAGTTTATCATTGAAAATAGAAAAAAATTATAAAAAGCAAAAAGTTGCGTAACTTATTGGAGAATACTTTGCGTTTATTTTCGACACACTTTAACTATACAAATTCACCAAAAAATCGACTTTTACGATTTAAAGTTCTTGTGGCGCCCCCTAACGGCAATTTTTCGAAGTTAAAAATAATTTCCAGCTATTTCTCTGGGCCGATTTACTACATAATTTTTTTTCCCCGAAACCGTAAGACAAGTGGTTCCTGAGATGCGACCGGCCTCCCTTCTTAGTTGTACACCCGGTACAAGGAAAAGAACTGTGGCAAGGTCGGCAGATGACGATACATGCCAATATAAAATGCTACTAGTCAAAAAGTGGTATAATGGTTATGTTTGAAAGTTCCGTTATATTTTTTTAATACTAAAGCACAATAAAAACCAAAAAAAGTTATTTTATGTTATTGTTTCTAACAATTTCATACAGAAAGAAGGAACAAAAATCAAAAATTGGTGTAATAATGTAGTATGCTTGTGAAATCTGATGATGAATAACTTAAAAACAAAACGTGATCAGAAAAATTGGCTTCGGACTTGTGATCAGGAGCCCAAAATCCGCCTATGTACCAAAACTAATCAAAATCGGCGATGATGTATAAAAATGAATAATAACCGGCGAATTCCAACTCACCATATGTTTGTCTGGTTACAGATCTATGTAGACGCAGAAAATTTAAGAGCAACTGCTTAAATGGAAGTAGTTTAAAGCTAACTATAAATATTGTTAAGGGTCACAAAATGTATGTATTGTGATCAAACCTTTATATTATGTGTTAACAATTTCAAAGCAAAAGGATAATCGTTAAAAGATTGTCAAGCTATTATCAAAGTTATATATAAAATGTATAATATATTCATATATATTCATATATATATATATATATATATATATATATATACATAAATTATCATAATATATATATATATATATATATATATACATGAAAATATATATATATATATATATATATATATATATATATATATATATATATATATATATATATATATATATATATATATATATATATATATATATATATATATATATATATATATATATATATATATATATATATATATATATATATATATATAAATATACATATGTGTTTTCATTCCGGGTGTACATCCGTTCACTGCTGTCGTTCTGAAAAGAACAGTTGCTGACGTTTCGCCAAAATCACATTTGGCATTTTCGAAGCTTTTTTTCTCGCGACCGAATAGAGACTGAGGTGTTGGTGACTGCGACGCTTCCTTTTATACCCCCACTCGGGGCCGAAGGTTATATCTGCGCAGGCGTTGCTCGTTATTTATGTTTTCCGGATGGTGCTGTTGTTGTTGCGCTAATTGCGCTTGAGTTTTTGCGATTGTAGATTTTCTTCCTACTTTTACACGGTTGTCTTATTATACTAAAACTAGAAAAACTAACACCATACTTCAAAATGCTAGTAAGGCGTTATTAAAAGAACAAATCCATCAAACTAGAAAATAACTAGCCGAGACAGAGAAAGAACTTTTAAAGTTACACCTTAAACTAAGTAACAGCACTCACCCTTTATTGTGGAATCGTATAGAAACTTTGGCTTTTTGACGAACCGAATCAAATAAGAATATTAAGACAAATAAACTTTCGAAAAAGTATGACAATCTTCTAAGAAAGTGGAGTCAGCCACAGGGATCATCAGTAGACGTAGAGAAATTAGTACGTAATATATCATCCTACAGTCTCTCAGAAAGTGAAAAATCCGTACTAAGTAAGGGTTTTAATTTTGCATATCTCCTAAGGAAATCCCTAAAGAAGAAATAATAGCTGCAGTGGAAGCTGGTCTGGACTCCTCTGAAGAAACAAAAGCCGAGGAGATTCGACAAGAGGTGGCAAGAATTTTAAGATCAAGCAAAACACCAAAACAAAACCTAAATGCCACTGAACAAAGAGCCCTAATAAACCTTCGAAAAAATAAAGACACCACAATCCTTCCAGCAGATAAAGGAAACGCAACTGTGGTTATGAATACTCAAGATTACGT
Organism: Kuschelorhynchus macadamiae; assembly: GCA_030620095.1. Lineage (NCBI taxonomy): Eukaryota > Metazoa > Arthropoda > Insecta > Coleoptera > Curculionidae > Kuschelorhynchus > Kuschelorhynchus macadamiae. The sequence goes on from JAUTXW010004710.1 coordinate 485,452, forward strand.
ACAAAAAATGCAGGATATCCTACAAGAGAATTGTTATAGGCCTGTTCCGAGGGACCCGACAACGTTCCTAGAAAAAACAACTAAAAATTAAATAAAAAGTTCGCCAATAAACCCCGAAATTCAACAAAAAATCATACCACGGAAAAGTCGAGCAGATGTCCTAAACTCTATGGTTTACCAAAAATACACAAACCAGGAGCGCCCATCAGACCTATTGTTAGTGCTGTTAATTCGCCGCTACAAAAACTGGAGAAATACCTTTTTGAAATTATGCAACCAGCTGTAGAAAAACCTGATTCATTTGTAAAAAACTCGGAGCATTTCACTCGAATTATACGAGATATCGTCCTTGAAAAAAACGATATCATAGCAAGCCTAAATGTCAAATCGTTATACCCCAGTATTCCCATCGCCAAAGCATTGGACAAGATTGCTATAACTCTCGGAGCATTGCCTTAAAAATATTTATTTTTCATTTAACGGGCAAATGTATAAACAAATGGATGGTGCTCCAATGGGGTCTTCGCTATCATCAGTAGTCGAGGATTTATTTATGATATATTTCGAGAAAGAAGCTCTTGAGAAAGCAAGTTTAAAGCCCAAATTATGGATTCGTTACGTGGATGACATATTTATTATATGGCAATATGGTCATGCAGAGCTCGAAAAATTTCTGACTCACATAAATCCAACCACCCCAGAATACAATTTACTCTAGAGTTAGAGGAAAACAACAAATTACCGTTTTTAGATGTTTTGGTCACAAAACTGCATAACAGTAGTCTTACCATATGTAAAAGACACAACAGACAGAATCGGAAGGATTCCTAGGAAACACAACATACAAACAATACACAAGCCACAATCAACTATAGGTAAACTACTTGGAAACGCAAAAGATAAAATCAAACTGGAAAACCACGGAGTATACAGTATTCCGTGCCAGGACTGTGAAAATTTGTACGTGGGGCAAACTAACAGGCGAACATTAGCAACAGTGGAAGAGCATAAACTCAGCATCAGAAATAAACAAACAACCTTAGCTTTATTTCTACATCATCAGGAAACCGGCCATAAAATAAATTTCGATAGGTGTAGGGAGATTGCCAATATAGAACATTATAAAACCAGGATAATCCGAGAAGCCATAGAAGTTGAAAAACAGGGTGATTTGAATAAAAGGGACGAATCATTAAAACTACCAACAGTATGGAAGACAATAATCGACAAATCTAAAATCGCAAAAACTCAAGCGCAATTAGCGCAACAACAGCACCTTCCGGAAAACATAAATAACGACCAACGCCTGCGCAGATATAACCTTCGGCCCCGAGTGGGGGTATAAAAGGAAGCGTCGCAGTCACCAACACCTCCGTCTCTATTCGAACGCGAGAAAGAAAGCTTCGAAAATGTCAAATGTGATTTTGAACGGATGCGAAAACACAACGTCAGCAAAACTGTTCTTTTCAGAACGACAGTAGTGAACGGATCGTCAAAACGCCAAAGTTTCGGAATGAAAACACATTGTATTTTTCCATGCGTGAGTTTGATGGATTTGTTCTTTTAATAACGCCTTACTAGCATTTTGAAGTATGGTGTTAGTTTTTCTAGTTTTAGTATAATAAGACAACCGTGTAAAAGTAGGAAGAAAATATATATATATATATATATATATATATATATATATATATATATATATATATATATATATATATATATATATATATATATATATATATATATATATATATATATATATATATATATATATATATATATATATATATATATATATATATATATATATATATATATATATATATATATATATATATATATATATATATATATATATATATATACACAACCCTTTATTATATTCACCTAATTATACTCCTGATTTTTGGCCGTTGCCTGTTTTTAATTTATTGTGATTTAAGTATCTACCTAGAGTGTGATTGGTTTTATAGGCTATTTTAGTATTATGAAATGAATATTTTAGGAGTTTTTTCCTATGTATGTTTTTAAATCTACAATTATGTGGATTCGTTATTAGGGAAAACTAAGTTAATTGCTTTTACTGTTTTTTATTCACTATTTTATCTATTATGTTGGGATTATAGCTATTATTTACTGCAATCTGTTTATTGCAAGTTGTAGTTATCTGGAGATAGGAGTATATTAATTATGCGATATACAAAACTATTAAAAGCAGCCATTTTGTGTTTAATAAGGTGGTTAAAATAGTTGTTTATAGTAATATCAATGCATGATGGTTTGCGGAAGATTTTAAATTCATGTTTTTAATTTATGTTTGTGACACTTAAATCTAAAAAAATTGGATTTAATTGCTTATTGTACTTCGATTGTAAATTTAATATTTTTCTAAAGATAGTTCATATATTCAAGGAAAACTTGCAATTATCTTTGTCTACCCATGAAACAAGCTAATATATTATCTACGTATCTATAACAATAAATAAAACTTTTGCTTTAAGGGTGTTTGAGTATCAACGACTCCAAATTATCCAAATCGAAGTGCAGAATCTGTTTTCCGGCAATTAATTTAGTAGAAATTTTGCTAAATGAAAATTAATAATGTAAATCCAGTCATTAAAAACGATATTCTGGGAACATTGTCAGCGATTTAGGTCAGAACTACTTTGAGTTCAACAGGTCAGTACATCTGAGTGAGGAAGGTTTGATAATGGGGAAACTGAGTCCTATTTTAGTAGAATTTTTTTCTTGATAATTTGGAGTCATTAATACACAAACACCCTTCAAGCAAAGATTTTATTTATTCGTATAGATAAGTAGGTGATATATTAGCTTGTTTTACGGGTACACAAAGACAGTTGCAAGTTTTCCTAGAATACATCAATAACCTAAACAAAAATGTTAAACTTACAATTGAATTACAACAAGAAAATAAATTCATAATTTTTTTAGATTTAACTATCACAAATATAAATCAAAAACATGAATCTAAAATCTTCCGCAAACCATCATTACACACAAAATGGCTGCTTTTAATAGTTATGTACATCGCCTAATTAATATACCCCTATCCCCAGATAACTACAACATAATAGATAAAATAGTCAATAAAAAACTGTATGGAAACGCAATTAACTTAGTTTTCTAAGAAATCATGGTTTTTGGGATTAGACCGTGTCAAATTGGAATTACTATCCGACATTTCGCCTTCGATTGCACGAGGCATCGTCAGGAATCTTTACTCCACGAGATCTGAACACTGAATGAACTGAACATCATTCAGTGTTCAGATCTCGTGGAGTGAAGATCCCTGAAGATGCCTCGTGCAATCGAAAGCGAAACGTAGGATAGTAATTCCAATTTGACACGGTCTAATCCCAAGAACCATGATTTCTTAATTGACCAATGCCGTGGAAGCTTCCGTTCTATGTTAACTTAGTTTTCCCTAATAAAGAATCTAACGACAATTATTGTAATTTTAAAATTTTTACATACACAGGAAAAAACACCCCTGAAATAGTAAAGATTTTTCTGAAAAATAATACTAAAATAACCTATAAAACTAATCTCTAGGTAGACACATAAAAAACAATAAATCAAAAACAAAGGTCAAAAATCAGTGTATATGAATTAGGTGGTGGTACATGTAATAAAGTATACAGCGTGTCCACGAACAACCCCTACAAAATGAAAGGAGTGATTCTACATACAAAAACATGAAAAAATATTTATATTAACCTAGGTCCGGAAATGCTTCCTTACAGAGATACAGGGTGTTGAAATATAACTTTTATTTTATTTTTTATTAATTATCTGTTGCAAATAATAACATTTTCTCACGAAATTGGGCATTCAATGGATTTTTTGGGTTAGGAATCATAATTTGGTATTAGATTTCATGTGACACTTAGAGGGCGCTACGTACGCTACTATTATTTGTGTAAATTTGCCCTAACATTTTTGGCGATACACTTCTGAGTTTTTTTACGAATAAATATTATCCTTATACCTTTTCTAAGCAAAAAAGACTATACTTACTCAACAACGCTAGATGTAACCGTTCGCGAGCAATTTGCAAGTTTATAAGCAGATATTGACGCACATTTCGACTAAAATGAGCCGGACTCCCGTCGTGCATAAACCACATGTCTTGCCGAATACTTAAAGGAATTCCCTCTAGTAATATGGGTAAAATATTCTGAAGACAATTTAAATACCGTAAACTTGGGTGACTTTGGTCCACTTTTCAACTTTGAACGCTTGTAACTAACATCGGGGTCAACATATTTTCTAGCTCTTGGTCTTATTTTACAGGTCTATAATAACACTTTTAATGCTTAGAGTAACAGTTAGTTCCAGGCTTACGAAATATATTTTTTTAAAAAAAATATTGGTGGCCAAAGTCAGAAGGCTAAGTCGGGTCACTTTGGCCAGACTATATATTACCATGAAACTACAAAGACAAACAGTTATATGAATGACTTTGGCCACCAAAAAAATATTTCTTTTTAGTTTTGTATATTTTGCATAAAAAAACAACTAAAATATATTAAAAAAACTTATTTTATTTAACAAATCAAAACATAGCGCAAATTTATTCGCAAAAAAGAAACTACAGTCCTGTGTGATACAAAGAGAATAAAATAATTATGAAATAAACATGGTGTTACAGATGAACAAAATATTAAACATATTTTTCAATTTCTGGGATTTTGAAAAAGCCTCTTTTAGATGGGGTCGGTGTGTTAATCACCTGCAAAATGTCGTCTTTTCCATACCAGAGAAAATCATCCTTTGTTGGCCATTTCCACTGAGAGATTCCACTTGATGTGAGAGATTTTATTTTATATTCGTTTGTCTCTACATTTATTTCCAAAACTTGACCAGGATATATTCTTTTTTCATAAAAAAAACAGAACGAATTTATCAATTTTAATTGCTTGGTCTTCACCATGACTATCTTTCGTTTCGAAATCACTTTCATCGGAACGGTTTGGATCGTCATTTTCTTCAGAGTGGATAGAAATGTCCAATGAAGATCCAGAGTCGCTGCAAATCCTCTCGTTTCTCTTCTTTTGGAACTTTTTTTCTTGAATTCCGCTAGGGCCAGCTTCTGGGTCTCTGTGAATGTCTATGGTTGAAATACCCATCCCTGCCTTTACGTTAACTTTTTTTTTCTTTGATGTTTTGTCTCCATAATTTGAAAACCTTCTCTCTTCTAAAAGATCAATCACGGAAGTACTGACGTTAAGTTGTATAGTGGGATCGAGATTATTGTTGGTTGGTATTCGATCTAAAACTTTGGCCCTGTTGAGAGGAAAAATTCCTGCTTTTTCGAATCCACTTTTTAGATTGTTTTGTCCAGATTCTAATAAATGTTCTGTTAGTGACTTCAGAAGTCGAGGAAAATGGGATTTAGGTACGGTATTATTTGCTCCAGTCAGTTTATAATTGGTGATAAGTTGTCGCCATTTTATTTTTAATGGCCGAAAGTACGCAATATCTAGTGGCTGCGTAAGATGTGTCGTGTTCGGTGGTAAGCAAATAAACTTTATGTCATGCTGAGAACAAAGATCCAAAACATGCACGCTTAAATGCGATGCAAGATTATCCCCAATCATAATTTTGGTTCCTTCTAAGCGTCTCAAAGCAGGTAAAATTAAAAATTCGAACCAGTCCTCGAATATAGCGCCCTCAAACCATCCACTTTTTGTACGGTTGTAACGAGTCCCAGCAGGTCCACCTTCCATCCAAGTATCATACAAATTTGTAGCCTTATACACTACGTATGTTGGTAAAACTTCAACACATGCATTTCCACAAAACATTACACTTGTAGATTGTTTAGACCAATTTAATATTCTTTCTGGGTATTTGCAACCCCGTTTGGTGATGACTTTTTTGTTACCGGGGTCATCTGACAAATTTGTCTCATCATAATTTCATATATTTTGTGGTGGAATTCCGTGCAATTCTTTTTCTAAGTTATCAAAATACGAATTTATTATTTTAGGAGAAATAGCAGCTCTAACGGTTTTTATATTTGCAGCAAACCTTTGTGACAGAGTTGGAAGATTATCTTGAAATTGTCTCGTAACTACACCCTTTCGATCCAAATAACCTTTGACGATTCTTTTCAAATCTAGAGCATCAACAGGGAAACCATATGTAGATGTTAATATAATGTGTGCCTCAATTTTATTTTCTTCCTCCATGGATAAAACCGTCTGCCCACCAGCAGTTTTTTTATGTAAACCTTTGATCTTGTTCTGCAGTGTAGCACGTGGTATTTTGTACCTTTTGGAAGCTCTTCTTTGAGATATTGCTCCTTCGTTAATCAGTCGAACAGCCTCCTCTAAATTCGCCTTGCTATAATTCACGTAATTTCTGCTCCCTGCAACTGTTTTATATCGGCCCATTTTAGTAAACTATCCCCCAAATTAGTAAATGAAATAGGTAACGTTCACATAAGATAACAAACACTCAAAACTCACATAACAGAAGAAACTAAAAAACGTTCAGCATAAACAGCGCGAAAACAAGTAAACAATGCGTCGAAACACGACAGATATGACAGAATGTTAAAAAATAAATCGATTTTACAGATATCTGCAGTGGCCAAAGTCAGGCACCAATCTGTCAAAAAGGTATTGGGCGACTTTGGCCAACCTCTACCGTAGGTACTGATAACTAAATTATTGCAGCTATTAGGTTAAAAGATTCCTTAATGTTCGTTAATGTCATGTTTTGAGCGCGACCTCATAGGTGGCACCAGGTAACTCGATATGAATAAAGTTTTTAAGGATAGTAAAATTAGTATTTTCAAGAGCGTTGTTTTATACGCTGTAACTAAAAAGTAGAAAAGTTATTTTGCAAATATGACTAACCTTTATATTTACTAAAGTGTACAGAATCATAAAAAAATGAACTTGTAAATATTTTATGTTTTAATGCACATCTACATTATAATAATAAATTTTGAAAAACGGCCAAAGCCACCATTGCTGGCCAAAGCCACCCAAGTTTACGGTACTCTTCCCCTGTTAGTCGACCTGGCAACTCAACAGATCCAATTAGGTTGTTGTTTACAATACCAATCCACACATTAATAGTAAACCTATGTTGATGTTTGGTTTCTTTCACAACATAGAGATTAGCCCCAACATATGCATAATGATGTGAATTGTGTAAATTAATAATTCCGTCTCTCGTGAAACTAGATTCATCAGAGAATAAAAAGTTCTTTCTTTTTCTTATTCTTCACCTCTGGTGGTGAAGGTTGTATGAATGGGATGGATTCGGAAACTTTTCAACATATCTACGTTGTGCCGCTCGAGCATTACACTGAACTTCCCTGTAGATTAAATGCATATCTGCATATTCTTCAATACTAAACGAAATCGAATTAAATCGAATTATTAATATGACAATAACAATTTTGTTAAAAATGACACTTGCGTTTATTATTGTTAAGAACGGTCACCTAGCATGTTGAGTAAGTATACCTTTTTTTATGAATAAATACTTACACTCTCCTAAGCAAAAAAAACATACTACGTTCTCTAAAAAAAAGAAGAATTACATTATGCCATCAAACTAACGGTCATCACGTGGAGCATTTATTATAGTTTAGAATAATTCATATGAACCTTGATTTTGAATTGTCTTGAAATAAATACACCTTAGTTTATTATTATTAAAAAAATTTGTTTTCCTTGCATCGACGCATAGTTGCTGAGTAGGTATAGCTTTTTTAGCGTAGGTTGGTATAGCGTAGGTAGCGCCCTCTAAGTGTCACATGAAATCCAACACCAAATTATGATTTCTCACCCAAAAATACTCCGAATGCCCAATTTCGTGAGAAAATTTTATTATTTGCAACAGATATTTAATAAAAAATAAATTAAAATTTATATTTCAACACCCTGTATAGTATAGTTATGCATATGGCTAACAAGAAAAGAAATTAAAATATTATTTGGTATGGACTTACTTTATAGTTTCCCATGTCTCCTCTCCAAAAGTTTTAATAACAAGCAACTCTAAAGCATAGTTGACGAATCCATACTGAAACAAAAACGATTGTTTTAGCACTTGGTTTTTTATTTAGCTCTAAATTATCCCCTTTGGCCTACCATATTATTTTCTTAATATCACATGTTAGTAATATGTGTTTGAAGTCAATTTTATACATTTACATCAGGAGAAAACTAAAAAAAAATCGATTTCGAAGATTAAATTTTACTGCGACTCGTTCTAAAATTCGTTTGCTACTGTACACGAAATTTCATATTACATTATTTAACATGCACCTAATTTTTCGTCTTGGTACCTCTCCTATTATTGTTATGATAATGAGATATTTATATTTACTAACAAACGGCGAACAATAAGAAAATCTGTTTCAGTTGCTATATTGTTCCTATAATATGTTGTCCGGTATAAAATCCGCACGTCTTGATTGCTAAAGTTTACCCCTCGCTCCCGCAGCTTTCCCTGTAAGTGCGTTGAACTTTAATATTAGTGCAAAAAAAGAAGTCATTCTTAGTTTTTTTTAACGTGATAGTTTTCCTCTTAAATCTAGAAACTAAAATTAAAATAACGTCTAGTGAAACAAACTAAAAACAAAATATATGTTAATATCACCAAGTAAGTATCTATAACAACTACAAGAACTTTAGATTTCCATTTGATAATGGTCACAGTAGGGCTCGAAACGTTTTGCAAGAATACAGTGTTAAAACAATATCATAGACTTTACTGTTGGTGGCAATATTTTGCATTTTCCAGGAAAAATTGGCTTTATTATATTTATCACTTGTTTGTTATTATTAATTAAAACAATGGGTATGTTCTTCGGGGGAAAACTAAAAAACCTCGCCATTTATATATTATACATTGTATTTATTCTGTAAAAACAATATCTAAATAAAATTAAAAAACTGCGTACACAATTCATTTCAAACATTTTATCCCATCTTGAATTAGCACAGTTTTACTTGTTCATGTCTATACCACAGATAGTTATGGCACACAATTTGAATGATTCAGAATTTGAAATCAGTTTATCAAGTAGTTTTTTCAGGTCGAATTTTTAAATATTTTAGTAAGCCTCCATTTTCTTCCGCCATCTTGAATTCGTACCAAAAATTTAGCAGTTAATTTCCACTTAATACTTGATTTTTGTGCAAAATTTGAAATTACTTGGATAAGCACTTTTCTAGTAATAATTTTTTTAACGTTTCACCATGCCACCATTTTGTTTTGCCGTATTGAATTTTTACCAAAATTACCAAGTCATCCCCACATGACAATTAATTTTTGATTAAAATGTGGAGTCAATTGTGTAAGTAGTTTTTTTAGCTATAACGGGAACAGACAGACCGACAGACATACCGACGGAATCGAGAAAACATGTTTTTAGGCATCTAGGGACCCTGAAACTTAAAAATCTTAGGGTGTTTCAATACTACCTTTTTACCCACAAATTCCCTCGTTATTAATCTTTGCTTTTATTAGAAATAGTAAAGTATGATGTGTGTGTCCCCGGATGGATGTGACTAATACTTGTAAACTATATTGTTTTGAATTTTAGGAGAAAATTTCGTTTCACATAAAAAGTTTTAAGGAGAAATTTTTAAGGAAAAAAGTATTAGCGGAGAAATTCCTAATAAAAATATGTAGTACAACAATAAGAACCTTCTAAAAGGAATAAATAAATTAGCTATAGATAACCTAACCGCACGATTTTGGTCTAATAAACATAGCCCCCCCTGTTGCTAAGGCTTTCACTACAACAGCAAAATATAATAATATTATTCTTATATGAAAACCCATTAGACATTACTTATTTAAATCTGGAACTAATCTTTTACAAATTAACTAAGAAATTATTCAATAAATGCATTTTAAATAATTAAATCCTACTATAAAATATATTCTGATGGATCAAAAAATGGTAATGGAGTAGGTGGTTGTGCCTTTGTAATCTCACAGACTAGGGTAACTAAAACTATTTATATATATATATATATATATATATATATATATATATATATATATATATATATACAGAGTGGTAATTAATGTTGTGGACATATTTTAGGGGGATTAGTACTCGACAAAATAGGATTCAAATGCCAATATATACATGGTCAAAAACGCACCATTTTCGTTATACAGGGTGTCAAAGTTTCAATTTTTTCCTCGTTTTTTGCGTTTTTTTCCAGTTCCTTCTGAGACAATTAGTTCAAATTTAGAACATGTATTACTCTTAAGAACCTTTACAATAAAATATTAAAATCGTGGATGGTAGTATACAGGGTGTTACATTTTACTGTATTACTGTGTGAATTCTGATATACAATTTAAACTATTTGTTCATTTCTTTAGCTCTTTCGTATTTAGCTTTATTCTATATATATTTATATATAGCTATATATATATATATATATATATATATATATATATATATATATACTGGGTGATTCACGACCCACTGTACATACTTATGTGGTGTATAGGGTATCCCTAGGGTATATCGAAATGGATATTTAAATTGATTAATTCGGCTTTATTACCAAGATACAGGGTGATTTTCGTATATTGGTAAAAGGTATCAAAGGTTTCCCAATAAATCAGACCAAAACAGTGTGATATACTTTTCTTTTATTACGATTTTCTTTTATTCGGCAACGTTTCGGCGGTCGTTTACCACCATCATCAGGCTTTTTTTTTTTGGGAGGTGTGCACCAGTTCAAAACATACTTTTGTTGTTCTAATTAGTATGTGGAGTCATATTTCGGTAATACCTATTTTTTTTTTTTATATATATATTTTTGTTATTTCTACACAAGAAACACTCTCTGCAATGTACGAGTTTCAAAAACTCGTACATTGCAGAGAGTGTTTCTTGTGTAGAAATAACAAAAATATATATATAAAAAAAAAAATAGGTATTACCGAAATATGACTCCACATACTAATTAGAACAACAAAAGTATGTTTTGAACTGGTGCACACCTCCCAAAAAAAAAAAAGCCTGATGATGGTGGTAAACGACCGCCGAAACGTTGCCGAATAAAAGAAAATCGTAATAAAAGAAAAGTATATCACACTGTTTTGGTCTGATTTATTGGGAACCCTTTGATACCTTGTACAAAAAAGACCGGAAACTATACAATTTATTTTGGTAAAAATTTGTTCACCCTGTATCTCCTAAACTGCTTAATAGATTTTTTTAAAATTTTGTAAACAAACACTCTTGGTATATCATAACTTTTTGACGTTTGAAAAGTAGCAAAGTTCCAGGGCCGTATCCAGCCAATTCACACAGGGGAGGGGGGTTAGTTTTGAGACACCCTGTACATCGGAATTCGGTATTTTTGAATTTTTTTCTTAAACTACATTCATTTGTGAACAAAAATATGCCATCATCTTGAATGGCACACTAAAGGTTATGTACGAAATTTAAATCTTTAGATAGTGCATACCTCTTTTTTTTAGCGGTATCTGTATTAAAGCTTTTAACTAAGTATAAAATTATTTCAATGATTGACTTTAAAAAAAAAAAAAACTATCTCTACTAATAAAACACAGCCTTGTCGAATTATTTTTTATTTTTAGTGGCCCAAAAATACCAAAATCTACCCTAACACAATAACGCCTGTCTAACGGTATCTCTACATTTTTGTGCACGCTTTTGTGAATTGCAATTAAGCGTTGAATCATTTACATTTGAGGTTTTTGTCTAAATGCTTGACTTTTAAAAAAATTAAACTATTTCTACTAATAAACCAGTTAATTTCTGTTTGAGTCTTTTTCGCCTCATCTCTTATCTAATGCTCGAGATCGTGATCGTTTATCGGCTACAGCAAAAATTTATCTTTTTTTATTTTTGTTATTGTATACAAATTACGTGTAAGAGCTTGTTTTTTTTAAATTTTTTTATTTACCTTTATTTTTTCGTAACCTTAAAACCTACAAAAAAATACAAATTCAATAAATTTTAATACCTAAAAATAATAAAGTAAGCCTTGGAATTTAGACAGATATTTTAAAAATGACATTACGTACATACAATTCAATCATTTGTGTTTGACATTGTTAATTAAAGATTTTTACTGTAGCAACCTTTAATACATTGCGTGAAAAGGGTAAGTTTCCCTCAACCGATCTTCATGTTGAAAGAGTGAAAACGTGGTCCAAGAAGAGAATATTCTCAACCTTGTGAGGGAAGATCCAACCACAAGCACTAGGCGAATTTCCGCACAATTAGCGATACCGCAGACAAGAGTATGGAGAACTATAAAAAATGAAAACTTATACCCTTTCCATGTACAAGAGGTACAAAGATTAGAAGAAGGCGACTACTTGCCTAGATTAGCATTTCCTAGGTGGGTAATAAATCATCGAAGAACTATTTTTAGAGCACTATTCACTGATGAAGCCCAATTTACAAGGAACGGAGTCTTTAATTCTAGAAACTCTCATGTATGGGCAGATGAAAACCCTCATTCGTTGCAATTGGCCAATTCTCAACGAAAGTTTTCAGTGAATGTTTGGTGCGGCTTAATAAATAATCATTTAATTGGACCACATATTTTCCCTCAATGACTAACGGCTGTTGTGTATTTGGACTTTCTACAAAACATTTTACCAGGCTTATTAGAAAATGTAAATTTAAGAGACATATGGTTTCAACACGATGGGCCACCTGCTCATTTTGGAATTGATGTTTGAAATTATCTCAATCAACAATTTGCTGATCGGTGGATTGGACGTGGAGGACCACATCCTTGGCCAGCTAGGTCGCCAGACTTTAATCCAGCCGACTACTTTTTGTGGGGGCATCTAAAACAAAAAGTTTACAGTGTTCCAATCGAAACTAGGGATCAATTAATAAATAGGATACATTTTTATTGCGACGAGGTTAGACAAAACCCTCAAATGATACACCGCTCAATTGCAAACCTACAAAAGCGTGCACAAAAATGTAGAGACACCGGTGGTATGCATTTTGAAAACATTTTGTAGCTTTTAAGACGTTATTGTGTTAGGGTAGATTTTGGTTTTTTTTGGGCTACTGAAAATAAAAAATAATTCGACAAGGCTGTGTTTTATTAGTACAGACAGTTTAATTTTTTTTTTAAGTCAATCATTGAAATAATTTTATACTTAGTTAAAAGCTTTAATACAGATACCGCTAAAAAAAGGGGTATGTACTATCTAAAGATTTAAATTTCGTACATAACCTTTAGTGTGCCATTCAAGATGGTGGCATATTTTTGTTTACAAATGAATGTAGTTTAAGAAAAAAATTCAAAAATACCGAATTCCGATGTACAGGGTGTCTCAAAACTAACCCCCCTCCCCTGTGTGAATTGGCTGGATACTGCCCTGGAACTTTGCTACTTTTCAAACGTCAAAAAGTTATGATATACCAAGAGTGTTTGTGTAAAAAAATTTAAAAAAATCTATTAAGCAGTTTAGGAGATACAGAGTGAAAAAATGTTTACCAAAATACGAAAATCACCCTGTATCTTGGTAATAAAGCCGAATTAATCAATTTAAATATCCATTTCGATATACACTAGGGATACCCTATACACCACATAAGTATGTACAATGGGTCGTGAATCACCAGTATATATATATATATATATATATATATATATATATATATATATATATATATATATATATATATATATATATATATATATATATATATATATATATATATATATATATATATATATATATATATATATACATATATATATATATATATATATATATATATATATATATACATAGATATTATATATATATATATATATATATATATATATATATACATATTTATATATAGGTATATGTATACAGAGTGTTAATTAATGTCGTGGACATATTTTAAGCGGTAATAGTACTCGACAAAATAGGGAAAAAATGCCGATTTATATACATGGTCAAAAACGCACCATTTTCGTTATACAGGGTGTCAAAATTTCAATTTTTTTTTCGTTTTTTGTGTTTTTTTCCAGCTTGTTCTAAGACAATTAGTTCAAATTTAGAACATGTATTACTGTATGAATTTTAATATAAAATTTAAACTCGGGTTTTATTTTAAATCAACCGACTTGATAATGAACAATCAGATAACATTATTACAGTTAAATTAAAATAAAAAAAAATTATAAAAGTTGTTAAAAATGTCCGCCTCTTGCTAGAATGCAGGAAAGTCTGGACTGATAGACTCTGTCAAATATTCCAGAAGTATTGCGAATCATGTCGCATGAAGCTATTATTCTGTTTCTTAAATCTTCTTCTGTCTGGATTGGGGTCTGATACACCAATGTTTTCAGGTGTCCCCAGAAAAAGAAACCCCGGCTATTCAGATCTGGAAATCTAGGGTCCATGGCTCAGGTCCCCCTCGCCCTATCCTATATATATATATATATATATATATATATATATATATATATATAGGTATATGTATACAGAGTGTTAATTAATGTCGTGGACATATTTTAAGCGGTAATAGTACTCGACAAAATAGGGAAAAAATGCCAATTTATATACATGGTCAAAAACGAACCATTTTCGTTATACAGGGTGTCAAAATTTCAATTTTTTTCTCGTTTTTTTGTGTTTTTTTTCCAGCTTGTTCTAAGACAATTAGTTCAAATTTAGAACATGTATTACTGTATGAATTTTAATATAAAATTTAAACTCGGGTTTTATTTTAAATCAACCGACTTGATAATGAACAATCAGATAACATTATTACAGTTAAATTAAAAATAAAAAAAAATTATAAAAGTTGTTAAAAATGTCCGCCTCTTGCTAGAATGCAGGAAAGTCTGGACTGATAGACTCTGTCAAATATTCCAGAAGTATTGCGAATCATGTCGCATGAAGCTATTATTCTGTTTCTTAAATCTTCTTCTGTCTGGATTGGGGTCTGATACACCAATGTTTTCAGGTGTCCCCAGAAAAAGAAACCCCGGCTATTCAGATCTGGAAATCTAGGGTCCATGGCTCAGGTCCCCCTCGCCCTATCCAACGGTTGTTAAAATTATTATTTAGGAACTTCCTCGCCTCTATGCTGAAATATGCTGGTGCTCCATCGTGCATGAACCACATTTGATTTCTGAGAAGAATTGGCACGTGAATACCGGGAGTTCGTCTTCGAGAAATTGCCGATAATATCGTCCATTTAGCCTTGCTGGCAGGAATAATGGACCTATCAAATAATCTCCAATAATGCCGGCCCACACATTTATTGAAAATTGTTGCTGAAAATTATTTTCATGTATCGAATGCGGATTCTCTTCTGCCCAAAAAGATTGTTATGAAAATTACGTATGGATTTCTTGAATGATCCATTTTCACATAGCCGATTATGTACCTTTGCAAATGTTTGTCTATTGGGCACCATGCTATTTGGATATTTCTGTTCATAGAGTCGTCTGGCTTCATAACAATTGCCGTTGGCAAGTCCATAAATCAAATGAATTTCTGCATATTCTTGATTTGTGAATTCAGCCATCATTAAACAACTACGGAAACGTCAAACAAAAAAATATTTCTTACAAATTGTCAGATTAAAGAACAGAATTAACAAATGACCTGCCTCAGCCTACTACCTTTTTTTCCAGTTTCATTATTTAGCCTACACTTAATTTGCATCTATGGCAATTATTGCAAATAAGTCGAAAACTGTGATAGATACGAGAATAATGCAAAATACGAAAGAGCTAAAGAAGTGAACAAAGAATTTAAATTTTATATCAGAATTCATACAAGGTGCTCCAAAAAAAAGTTCCGCAAGATAAACTGGTAGGTGTTGCAAAAAAATGTAACACCCTGTATACTACCATCCACGATTTTAATATTTTATTGTAGAGGTTCTTAAAAATAATACATGTTCTAAATTTGAACTTTTTGTCTTAGAAGGAACTGGAAAAAACGCAAAAAACGACACAAAAATTTAAACTTTGATACCCTGTATAACGAAAATGGTGCGACAAATAATTCTGTCCTTGATAAACTTATTAAGGTATAGGGTCCAAAAATCATGGACCATTATCCCGACAAGGTTTTAAGCATATTTCATCTTCTCTACTGGCACAATTGCTCAAAGGCTTGTCGGTATAATGGTCCATGATTTTGGACCCTATACCTGAATAAGCTTATTAAAGCCAGAATTATTTGTCCGAATGGCCGTTATACTTCCTACTAATTTATCTACGGACGTTATTTACTTTCTGGTTCTTATATATATGTATATATATATATATATATATATATATATATATATATATTATATATATATATATATATATATATATATATATATATATATATATATATATATATATATATATATATATAAATATCTATATATAACATTTTAAGGTTTAATATTTTGAAAAAGTTAAAGAAATATTACATATTTTTAAAATCAGAAAGAAAAATTCTTTCCCGCATCCATACAAAATATGTAGGTTATCATGTTGTATAATTTTCATATTTTTGAGTTGTTTTTTTGTTTTTTTTGTCATATCATCAGAAAATATGCAAAATTAAAATTCACATGTTTCGTATCTACACTTTTTTCGCATCTCAAAAGGCAGAGGGCGAAAATGCATGCTAAATATAAAGAAAAAACACCCTGTAAAACAATTCTAGAGATAAAAAAACGAATGCAAAAAATGAATCATTATATTCGAGAAAACTCACCATTTTGCGTATTCCGACGAGAGGGTAAAACCTGACAAAGCTACAGTGCTTACGTCTGAATTTCAGAAGCAACTGAAATTCCATTGGAAGCGTCATCCAGTGGATCGATTGCAATAGGGACGCAGGCGTTAAAATTTTATTCTCAATAATTTTTAAACAACTTTCATTCTAATTAAAAAGTTTTGGGACGTTTTTAAAATTGTACTGGACATTTTTTTTCTTTGCCAGCCCCTTTCAATAAATAGTCAATTAGTAAGCTCCTAATTAGAAAAAGCGAGATCTTTTTGCTTCGTTAAACTATAATGTCAGAAGTATTCACTAATTTACATAAGAAATTCGATGTATAAATTAAGTTAAAGTTCTTCCAAGTGTTTGAAAGTAATTTAATTTAAATATCTTAATAACTTCTTTAAAATATTAAGTATTTTGAAATATTTAAATTAAGTAAATTCATAGAAAGTTACGATACAAGACTGGATTTGTACTCGGTTGTAACAGTGGAGGCTCGCGAGTGAGGTGAAAAAGTAAGTTAAGTGCAAATGAAGCAAGAAAATATAGCAAGAATTTTTTTTCTAGAATTTTTTTATATTTAGAGGGGGTACAATATTTTTTTACGACTTACCTAAATTTTGTATACTAAATCAATTCTCCTATCCTTCATAGTAGCAAATTTATTTATTAACATCGTCATAAAATGGATGAGTTGCCCTAATCTCATCCAGAAATTCCTTTTGAATTGAAATATTGCCAAGAGAAGTAAGTCTTTCTTGAGATATTGTATTTCTTAAATAAGGTTTTATACATTCGAAGCAAGAAAAACTTCTTTCCACTGAACCACTTGTCGACGGTATTGTCAAAATAAGGGAAAACAAACAATTTATATGCTTCGGTAAAAATATATTTAATTTTATTAATTTTTTTCACTTGCTCTTGCAGCGATATATTCCTTCAGGTGAAAGCTAAGCAAGCTCTCGTTTGTAATGATTGATTTCTGTAATAGAATTTGTTTTATCAAACATGGTATTAAAAAAATGTTCATTTCTCACGACAGCGTTTTATATTGGATATGCAAAAATGAATGTCAAGCGATTTTTTTGAAGAGCGTTAAATGTATGTCCGTGATTGAGAAAATGTCATTAAACACTAATGCCAGAAACGTGAATTCAAAATCGTTCATCTCATTTAAAAATCCTTTAGCAAAACGGATTGATTTTTCATCAGATTTGTCACAGTTTGTAATAAATTCAAAGACGTCTTTTAATTTATTCCAGTAAACAACCACCGCAAACTGAACGACACGTGGGTGTAGTGTACTGCGCCTGCAATTCACCGAGAGCTTTGTATGGCGCTGGGCTCGACGTCATCGGATACGCGTTGTCAAGGCAACATAGTAGGAAAATTGTAAACTAAACATAGCACCTCCAGCAAAGTCAGAGCGGTTTGCGCCACTGTTATAGTTGTTATAATAAAGTTCGATTGAAAGTTTTAAAAAGACATGCCGACAACGGTCAAGTAAAATATTTATTCGATATGTACAGTTTATTTTTTACCAACTAGGTGAATAAATGAATGTTAAACTAAAATTTTAAGAGATATATAATAAATAGATGTTCGATGTTTGCTTGTTTATTTTTCATGGTGAAGTAGCACTTTACCTACTTCACCTGAATAGCCCCCGCTGGGTTGTAAAGTATCTCTTTCCAGCTGTTTACCACATAATATTGTTTTTCAACCACTAACATGTAATGCCAACATTGTCAATATCTTTTTGATCAAGTAAAATAACTTTTTATCCCTGGCCAGAGGGTAATGGCTCATTACTCACGGACTATAACCAGTCGCATTACTCAAAGTTTGGTTTCTGTAGACTGGTGACTGATTGCGGGCAATGCGAAAAATAGGGGGAGCTTCTTTTTGAACGCAAGAAAATAAAGAACGACGAAACATTCCCTAGTTTTCCTGAAGGCAGCTGTATATGAATGAAGATACGAGTATTTTCATTAATAATAAATATTAGAGAGCAATAGTCAGATGCTTTTCAAGGTTGAAGCTAATACTTTCTATAGTTTTTTATATAAGAACCCTTCCGTGTATTTCTAAAATCGAACCTCAGATCATACATAATATTGATTGGGCCATGACCGCTATTTGTGTTTTTCTATCTGCCAAAATTTAAAATTCAGTGTTGATATTTTGGTATTGTTGTTAATTATTTATTATTTTTAAATTTTTTTGTGAAAAATAAGTTTAGGAAGCAATTTAAACTATAATTTTTGTTGAACGTGTCTCTCGTCTATATATATATATATATATATATATATATATATATATATATATATATATATATATATATATATATATATATATATATATATTTAATATATTTATATATATATATATATATATATATATATATATATATACAGTGTGTCCGAAATTGGTTATGACAGTATTGAGATCTCGGAAACCGTGATAGTTACAAAAACGTTTAAATGAAGAAAGTTTTAGACAATTATGTTTGTAGTTTAACGCCGTTCTGCTCGCGATTCTATCTTTTTTAGTTTTTGAGATATTTTGAAAAAACCAAAAAACTGCATTTTCGAAAGAGTCCTATAATTTATTTATTTATGAAAATTTTCAAAATCTGTAAGAACATTATTTAACAACTTTTTACGTAGAGTGCACCTATAAAGTCAGATTTTACATACGACGTTTCGATTTTCTAGAACCATCATCAATTTTGTTTTTTCTTATGGCCGCTGTGTTCGATTTTAACAGTTTTGAAAAGAGTATTTCTTTAGCTTTTCAACGGTGTTTCACACTTTGTAATTAGGTTATTACTAAAGGTGCAAAAAGTGCGTAGAGAAAATATTTAAACGTTTTTTAGAATTATCAAAGTAAAAAATTAAAAATTAATAGTGTTAAAAGGCAATATGTAATTCAACATCCAGTTCTACAAAAAATTAGTAAAAACTACTCAATAACATTGCACAATGTTCACAAATGTTCAAATGACCAGCCGCAGATAACACTAACATCTTTGCTCAAGTAGGCTTTGGTTTTGAAATAATAGAATGCTTTTAATCTGTCAAAAATGCAACGTTTAAGTTTTATTTAACATTCATCGCTGTTTTAATAAGGATTACAATGGCGTTAAACTTTTCTAATGAAGAAATGTTTGATATGTTAGTGTGTTATATTAAAAATGAAAGAAATGCAAACAGGGCCATGGATGTGTATTTTGACACGTACCCCGAAAGACGGCAGCCTGGCAGAACTTATTTTCAAACGCTGGTTAGAAACTTGCTTGAGTTTGGCAGTTTTAATAAGATTCGCACAAAGAAGTATGCAAAAGACAACGAGCAACGCAATAGGCAAATCCTAGAATATTTTAATGAAAATCCGACTTCATCTACAAGAAGAAGCGAAACAGAACTTCAAATTCCAAAATCTACCGTTCATGGCGTCTTAAAAGTAACTAAATATCGTCCTTACAAGCCAACAATTGTGCAAGGACTTCAAGCAGGTGATTTCGAAAGAAGAATTGTTTTTTGTAATTGGTATATCAATAGATCAAAATCAGAAAATCCCGCTTTTTGCAATAAAGTCATTTGGTCAGATGAGACTCATTTTACAAACTGTAAACACCATTATTGGGCTATTGAAAATCCGCAACTACGCGATCCACGCAGGCTGCAAGAGCGATTTGATTTTAATGTGTGGTGCGGGATGCTTGGTAAGATAAACATAGTCTAATTGAATTGCTTATAATACAATATTTTCCATTACTTTATTTTTGATCAGACACTGACAGGCCCAAGATACCTTGCCATGTTACAGAATCAAATAGTTCCTGCCATTCGAGAAGCTGTGCCAGATGATCAGTTTAATAGCTTGTGGTTTCAGCAAGACGGTTCTCCTGCACATAACAGCAGGGATGTACAATCCTTTTTAACAACAACTTTTGGTGAAAACGTAATATCCAACAGTGGTCCTGTCCGGTGGCCAGCTAGATCCCCGGATATCACGCCGTTGGATTTTTATTTATGGGGATGTGCCAGAAATGAAATATACGAATTTGGCCCCCCAGAAAATAGGCAAGTTCTTGAGCAGCGAACCCGAAATATTCTAGAAAATATAAATAGAAATACCATTTAATGGGTAATCAGAACAGTTGAAAGGAAATGCGGACACTGCATAGAAAAAAACGGTCAACATTTTTAAACCTAGTATTATATAGCATTTTTTTATTAATTTTATTGAGTAGGTAGTTCATACTGATTTTCTGTTAATTCTTGTAAGGTTAGTACTTTTAAATCGCCATGAACGGTTGACTTCAGAATGTGAAGTTCTGTTTCAATTCTTCTTATGGAAAAAATCAGATTTTCATTAAAATATTCTAATATTTGCCTATTCTATTCTAATCAGTGCAGCGCTTGAAAAGAAGTTCTGTCGACAGTCGTTCTTCGGGGTACATTATGTGCAGTGCACATAGTATTAATGTTACTGAGTAGAACTTACTGATTTTATGCAGAATTTAATGTCCAATTTAAAAATATTGCTATTTGAAACTATTAAATTTTAATTTATATCGATAATTCGAAAAATTTTTTAAACAGTCTTATTTCAAACGCAAAGCCTACTTGGGCAAAGATGTTAGTGTTATATGCGGGTGGTAGTTTGAACATGTGTGAACATTGTGCACGAATCAATTATGTTATTAAGTAGTTTTTACTGATTTTTTGTAGAACTGGATGTTAAATTACAATATATTGCTATTTAACACTATTAATTTTTAACTTTTTACTTTGATAATTCCAAAAAACGTTTAAATATTTACTCTACGCACTTTTTGCACCTTTAGTAATAACCTAATTACAAAGTTTGATACACCGTTGAAAAGCTAAAGAAATACTCTTTTCAAAACTGTTAAAATTGAACACAGCGGCCATAAGAAAAAACAAAATTGATGATGGTTCTAGAAAATCGAAACGTTGTATGTAAAATCTGACTTAATAGGTGCACTCTACGTAAAAAGTTGCCTTAGTAATGTTCTTACAAATTTTGAAAATTTTCATAAATAAATAAATTATAGGACTTTTTCGAAAATGCAGTTTTTTGGTTTTTTCAAAATATCTCAAAAACTAAAAAAGATAGAATCGCGAGCAAAACGGCGTTAAATTACAAACATAATTGTCTAAAATTTTCTCCATTTAAACGTTTTTGTAACTATCACGGTTTCCGAGATCCCAATACTGTCATAACCAATTTCGGACACACTGTATATATATATATATATATATATATATATATATATATATATATATATACATTATAACGTCCAGGTATACAAACAAGAAAGAAATTAACTGTCATTCGGACAAAATATTCTGCCTATAGTAAGCTTATTTAAGTATGGAGTCTAAAAACCATGGACCATTATAATGACAATCCTTTAAACGCTTTCTATTAGGAAATACCCTCGTTATTAATTTTTGTTCTTGACCAGAAAAGTGAAACACCGTTTATATATGTACTTATATGTACCTATATTTTGCGCTCCTCTGTACAGTATTTGTTTTTAAAGATAAAAGAAATTAAATTAAAATATATAGAATTTTAGCTGAACTGCAAAAATGTTTTATTAAACTAAACAAATGAAAGTCGCAAGTCTGCCGAAATATACAGAATTGTTTGTTTTTACTGCAATAGCTAATATATTATTTTTCATATTAATCCTCGTAATATTTTCAAGATAAGTCTATTTTTTATGTGAAATTTTAAAAGAAGGGTTAGGGCAAAGAACAAATATATATAGTTCCTTATAATAGACTACCAATTGAATAACTCAATAAAATTCTTAGAAGTTAATAAAACAAACATTTTATTATACACTTAATTACAATCTCTGCTTTGGAATTTACTGTAACATACGATTTATCCTAACTTTTAAAAATTACAATTACAATTCGGATTTTGAGTTCTTAGATGTTTTCTGGACGAGTTGCAAAAACCTTCGCCTTTAAATAGCCCCACAGAGAAAAGTCTATTGCAGTTGAGTCCGGGGACCCAGAAGGACAAATTAAATCGTGAAATGAGTCGTCCATTAAAGATTCCTCGCAGAACTCTCATAGAGTTTCTAGCATTATGGGCTGTTACTCTTTCTTACCGGAATAATAATGCATTATTTAGTAATCCCCTTTTTCCTAAATCAGAAATAAAAAAACATCTCGAGGATATTTACGTAACGCTCGGACATCACTGTTAGAGGATCGTTATTTCCATCGTGAAAAAAATATGAACCAATAACGCCAAATGATCCTAGCGCACAGCAAACAACAACTTTTGGATTATGAAGATTGTTTGTAATGATTTTTTAAGGATTTTCGTTTGACCAATTACGGCGTAAAGTCCCTATGAACTTACCAATACATGCGAACGGCAGCCAGTCATCTTTTCGGACAGCTGTAGGTTGCAGGTTCTCGGGTACACCTTTCGAAATTAAAATGGGCGCCACCTAATTGACTGTGACTCAATTAGGAAGAAATCTATATTGATATTTAAATGCAGACAAAATAAAGCTTTGGAGGGCTTTTCAATAAAACACTATATAAAGTGCAGACTGTCAAATTTTAATGATCACCTTGATCTTTTGTTTTTTTTTAAGAGTTGTTTTATAAAATAATTTTTGACATATGAAATTTAGCTTACATTCAAAAATTCAATTGACATTAACCCTCTATTGCATGATTTAATTAATTTTTTAATTATTTCATTTAAAAATTTTTTTCTGTTAAAATATTGCATTTGAGTGATAAGGTAATACATAAAAAATCACTTGAACTGTAAATGCTTATTAAAAATAGGAAAAAAATTATGTTCCCAATTGGGCACATTATGGGTATAGGCTACATTTTAATACAAACTTAATTGATATGAAATTCTACAAAACAATTTTTCTTAGCGTAAAAACACAGATGTACTTTACATCTTTGACAGAAAACTCTGCTTTTACCCTTGCAACCCACTTTTTTACATCGCTCGCGGTTTACAGTCCATCCAGGCCAGTGTTCACCAGCGTCGTATTGTAGCTCACAATTTGGTCGATGTTCATGGCACCTTCTACTCTTAGGGGTGTCCACACTTTGAGCTGAAGATGGCCTTCCACGTTTCTTTGAGTTTTTTCCCACATTGCACAATGCAAGAGCAACTTCTGTTTTGAAGTCTAGTAAGGCTATATTTTGCTTTTCCTTACCTATTTGCTTTTGTATTCTTCTATGCAGAAGCCATGCGTTTACGACAGCCACATCAAGAGTATGGTAAAAAAGACGATGATACCATTTTTTGCTTCTTATGTGACACCTGTACAGACCTAAAAGAGAATCCTGTAAGTCTACTCCCCCCATATGTTTATTGTAAACATGTACAACATTTGGACAGGTTATTTCAATTTTATTTTTTTCTTGTCGTGAAAATCTTGAGACCATGTTTATGGGATTGGTAACACAAAAGGAACTAATCAGTGAAACAATCTTGTTGTCATACCACTGAAATATTTTTACCGTGTGATTATCAACTTTTGCAATTTTTTCTACAACTGAACCTCTTCCCATTTTCTGCATTTCTTTTTCAGTAAGAAACTCACATGCTGGTAGGCGATTAGCTCGAACGGTTCCAACGCTGTGGATTCCTCTATTTTTGAGGTAGACAACGAGATTTATTCCTGCAAAATAGTTGTCAAAAAAAACTTTATAGTTCTGGTTTTCTGGTACAACTCTACAGAGACGAACAATAACATTGCTGGCTGCCCCAAAATCTGGCTCAGTAGGAAGTCTTTCTATATCGGTTTTATTTGAAAACAATTCCAAATTGTAGGTAAAACCACTTATGCCCGACAAAACCCAGATCTTATACCCCCACTTATGCGGTTTTTTGGGATTATAGGTTTTCAATGAAATACGCCCTTTGAATGGAACAATTTGCTCGTCACACGACAAGTTTTCTTCCAAGGGTATTTGTCGGCAAGATGATTTTATCTGATTTATCACAGGCATAATTTTGTCAGTATTTTTAGTAAGGGCTTCATTGTCACAAAAATGAAGAAATCGTTTTATTTCTTCAAATCGGTTTACTGTCATAATATCAGCAACTTGGTCAATTCGCGTATTAGGGGACCAGTATCTTCTTGTATTTGGTTGTTTTATAATTGACATCCACATGAGGATACCCATAAATCTCTCTAATTCTTCTTTCGAAAACTGCAGTGGTTTGTTAGGGCGTGTTTGAGTACTGTATAAAACTGTTTGATAAACAACAGTATCTAAAAAGGCATCATTAAAAAAAAATTAAAAAGTTTATAAGGAGTTGTCAACTGTAAAATAACCGGCGGAAGTAGATTATTGCCTTGAAATTGGGTACTTTCTGTATTGGTGTTCGTACTGCAGTTCTTCCATTTTACACCAGACGCGACGGTTTGCTAGTTGATGGAGCATTAGGAAGTAGGTCAACTAACGGCATTTTATCATCACTACTATCTAAAAACGAACCTTCATCCAGCTTAGTTTGTCCATCTAAAATATCAAGGTCATCAGTTTCATCCTCCAAAATAGAATCTTCACTATCAGAGGGAATATCTCGAACATGCGTAGACTGTTTTCCATAAAAGACTTTGGGCCTCACTGCAGTAAATTTTTCAATATCCATAACGACCGCCTAAAAAACGTAAAGACTGATGCAAATATCTGTAATCTGTAGTATGCTCAATGGCGTAGCCAGAATTTTTCCAGGGGGGGTGACATGGTAAAATCAGCTCGAAATTATATGTACATATCTGGATTTATTGTAGTCGCCAACAAGACGTAATATACCAAACTCAAGTTACAGGGGGGCAATGCCCCCCCATGCACTTTCCTGACTACGCCTATGGCATGCTTACTGTTCTGAACTGGAACACATATATTGGCTATAAGAATTTATCACATAACCGATAGGAAATCTATATATCCGATATAGTTGACATGCATAATGTTCCCAATCGGGAACACGTTTATTTTCCCAAAAATAATGCAATTATATGCAAAAATTATGCTACCAAATCATTATACCCAACCAACACATTATTATATAATCATAATAACATTTTTACAATGTAAAACTTACCTTAGTTTATTTATTTTTTTTTTAATATTGAAAACAAGTCTGAATTGCACCAGCTGATGGCTTACAAATGCACAATGATATTTTATTTCAAACCTATACAGTTTCCGCCATCTGTTGTTTGATAGCTGAACATTATAAAAGGACGCATGCATCTACTTCCCAAATGGGAACTACATGCATACAAAGTGCGAAAGTGTTTATGTGAAATTGCAAAGGATATTTAAATTTTGTGTTCCCAATTGGGAACAATATGAAATAGAGGGTTAAGATATAAAAAAATCAATCAAGTAAATGTAAAATATATATAAAATATATCAAATATGGGAAATGTGATAGAATGTTATTACCATTATATCATAAACCTGTGAACATCTGGCGAAATGTCATGACACAAATATGTAAATATGAAAATTAAATGAAATAGCGCACAGGGAATCAAAAATTCATGAATTTTCTTTTACCACACTGCCACAAGGAAAAAGTTATAAAAGTATAAAGTATTTGGCCAAGGCTGTTTTACAAAAAATAGGTTTCTTACTTCCTTTCTGCTACCTTATATAAAATTTATAAATAAAAATTAAGAATTAATTCCCCGTACTTTTACAGTAAAGAACTCCAAAACCATTATAGAACTCTTGGTTTATGTACCTCAAAAATTACACCATAAACTTGTAACTATATCCAAAACCATATCTTGAATTCTTAACCTGAAACCCTACAAACGATTGTTGGTCTTAAAATATAATCGACATGGAATGTGCAAAAACAAGTTATTTACAACAGAACTATTCAAAGACATTGCCTTACCTCTAGTCATCTAGAGGGCTCCTTCGACGTCAACGGTCATTTCCAGACATCTAGAAAGGCTTCCCGAGGACCGACAGCCAAACCAAATTTAGGACTTCATTCTGTTTATAAAAGATAATTGCGATTTAGCTCAAAGCAGGAAACTAATTTGAAAATCGACTTACCACGTGGTTGATCAAATGTGGAACCAAACAAAACGGGACCAAAATTTAGGGCCATATGATGTCCATAAATAGGCCTTAGGTTTTCAGCACTGCACTTTAAAAGAAATTACTCATGACATACTTTCAGTACTTTAAAAAATTGATCCATTAAGGCACTTTTATAAAGCCGAACACATGTTGCACCTCTATGGAGAGCCAATAGAAAGGGGCGAGAAAATCAGCTCCAGAAAATTCAAAGAAGTTTGACATTCCCCTCTATCATTCTTCCTCACTTCAGACTTATGCCAACCTAATGCCATAAAATAAAATAATAATTATAGTGGAGTTCACTGCTGGCGCCACTAGTATAAGGGAGTAACAACCCGATAATACTCGGTGTCCATCGAATAATGCTGACGAATTGCCGTTGAGGAGAACCAAAATCGTGACTGAAATGAAAAAACACGACGCTGGCAAAGCTGGCTGGATGCCGAAAAATAAGAAACCAATGAAACCATAGTGACAGAAGAGAAAGGTAGGCAAATTCCGAATATTTATAAACAAAGCAAAAACAAATTTCTTTTGTCTTAATTTAGAGAAGTTGAAAATACTTTACAAAATGTAATCCAATGAATTATAAATAAAACATATTGAGGTATGTAAAATGTAATTTACATAAACGTCTTGATATTTTAAAGGTTATATTTAACATTTTTGTTTCAGATTATTAATTGGCTTAAAATAATGAAAAACCATCAGCCAAAATGTCTGTTTAACATTCCATACCAAGCAAACATAAAGAAAGGCAGCTTGGACAAATGAAAGCAAAAAGTTATATACACTGAAACTTTCTAATAGTTCAAGTGTTAAATTGATATGTTACAAGAAAGAAGAGAGTAAATATGTTTATCACAATTCATGTGAGTGAAATGGACTGAAAGAAGAAACCAAAAAACAGAATATTTTATTGTAAATGAAAAAATTGTTATTTTCATTAACAAAGAAGCCCAGTATCTTATTAACTAAAACTGATTATATATTCAAATTATGTCACTTTTAATAGTAACACCCTATTAATAAAAATTCTATTAACTTTCTTTTATAAAGTGTATGATATGTAAATTTGGAAAAATCCAACTTGTAGAGTTCTTCGACAGGATGGTAATAGAACACTGTGTGAAAATCAGTAACTATATAACTAGCTAAATTTTGTAATTGTTTTAGTGTTACTATAAACTAAATAATTATACATAAATTTGAAAATGTTATACAATACCTAAAATTATGTTTATTAACCCTTTCGTAGGCGCTAAATAAAATTTTCTTTTAGTAGGCGCTTGGCCTAATTTATACGCTGATATTTAATATTATTAAAATACTGTAAATACCCAGAATAAACTTTAATTTTCCTAAAATTATATTTTTTACTGCAAACAAAATACACATTTTTGTTTTTAACAGTTAACTACAAATCTTACAAACATATCTAAATATGAATTTTCTTCCATTTGTTCAATACAGCTAAGGCAGGTATGTTTAGTTTGAACATGCTCCTTGCACGCCATTTGAGAACAGGTGTCACATTTTATTGTAGTGGTCCTATTTTTCTTTCTACCACACAAAACACATCTTCCACGTTCACGCGTAGCCGGTTCCTCAGCAACAGTTTCCACGGGAGGCCCGTATTTAGATAAAAAATTTAATATCAAGTGGTAAATTCCTAATAGATGCTCTTGATTGTAGATGCGGTTTCATTAAGGCAAAAATATTCTTCTCCTAATTCCGACACTTTCGGGAAAAACCCCATTATATAAAATATTGACATTTATTCTCCCGATATTTAGAAGTTGGAAAAAGATAACTAGTAGATGGCCACTAGTTTTTCTTTGAACTGAGTAATTTGCACTCATCTGATCAATTGTATCTACGCCTCCTTTAGTAGAGTTGTAAAATAAAACGATGTCAGGTTTTAGAGTAACTTCATCAACAGTGCCTTTAGAATGCGTAGTAGATAAAAGTACCACAGCTTTGTTTTTTTTTGGGCAATAGGAAACAAGAGTCTTGGTAAGCAAATATTGATGAATTTACCGGTCTGATTTTACTTGGTTCCGACGGAACTTCTCTCTTATTTTTTTTTCAAGGTTCCCACCAATGTGATTTTTTCTTTCAATAAGGACATAGCCAACGGATAACTTGTGTACCAGTTTAAATTTCTATTTTTTCATTATCAACAATAAACCTTGTAAAATGAGACCGTATTTTTTGTTCACCAAAAATATTATTTGCATTTTAGAAGTAAAAACTAATATCCAACAAAAATACAAACAGATAAGGCACCGTGTGAGGTTTGAAGTTGACAATAAAGGTATTTTACATACCAACGATTTGACTTACATTATGAGGCGCTTGGCGTACTCTATACACCACTTTACGTAATTCGTTGAAATATTTAAAATAAGCACAACCACATGTCCTCCGCCGACACCTAACTGACAACTGAAGGCTGCTTAAAGGATACGTAGAACTGAAAAGAGTAGGGAGTAGGGGAACATGGAGTAATATACAGTTGCGTCGAATTAGCGTAATTTTTACGCCATAGCGCCTAACAAAGGGTTAGCCATGCCGTTCAAATAAAAATTTGCCTCGTCCCTCATTAAAAGATTGCAGATGTCTCCTCGATGAAAATCAGGGGTGTGCAGTCCATGGAAGCAAGGGAAGCAGTGCTTCCCCAAAAAAAAAATTACAAAACATCTTCTAAAATGTAATTTTTGAAATAGGAAACCATTAATTTAGTTTACAATAAAATGCTAAAATATTATCCTAATTATCAAGCCCATAATAAATGCGGCCTTGACTCCGACCCAGCCACAATAGAAAATCGAATAGAACCTATGCGAGCCGTTAGCTTCAGCCAAGTCCTGTATGCTTGATTTCCTGTGAATCGAGCCAGAGGTTATTCAACTTTCCGCCGGCTGTTTGCAATTTTTGCATATCAGTCGCGTTCTTTAAGTGGTGGAAGCTATCGTTGGAGTAGGTCTTTTTGTTTTAACGGCTATCCGTGTGTTGTGTGATACGTATGTCCCGTCGTGCATGGTACGATATGGAAGACAATAATACGGACGTGGATGTGCAAATACCGTCAATTTCGACTGTCGGTAATAACGTTGAAAATTTTGGGAGAATTTAGTAAGAAGAATGTGTGTGAATGTGTGGTGTGTGTCTTAATAATAAAGGGATTTTCAACATTAAACTTCGCTGATCAGCTTCAAATAATTTCCGAAGGAAGAGCAAAACCGCCGATGAAAAATTTAACCACAAAAATGAAAAATTGTATTAGACATTTTTATCCGGAAAAACAATACGAACAATTTAAATGGCTAACAGGGTGTGAAACTATAAGTAAATTATTTTGTTGGCCATGTTTACTTTTTGAAATGAAAAAGGTCTGTAGAATAAAACTGGTTTCTCCGATTTAAACAATTTCCATAAAGCTGTAAAAAGACACATTATGTCAAAAGCTCATTTACAGGCCGTCATAAAAGAAAAAGTCTTCGACAAAACCAGAATTGAACACGCTCTTAATAAACAGTTGGAAATTAGTCACCGCCAACACAATGAACTAGTCGATAAAAATAGGCAAATATTGGGATGGATGGATGGAATTGGGATTTAGAGGTAATGACGAAACAAGGGTTTCTTCAAATAGTTTAATGGCTAAATATGATGATTGCTTAAAGCTAAAAGAGCAGTCTAACGTCTTTCGCGGAACATCGAATGGAATCCAGAATTTAATTTCCGCTGTTGCAACCATTATTCTAAAAAGAATTAAACAGGAGGTTAGCGAGGCACGGTTCATTGCTATTGTTCTGGACGAAACAACTGATATCACTAATTTTAGCCAATTATCTATAGTAATACGCTACGCTAAAACAGAGGGAAGTATTCAAGAGCGATTTTTAGGTTTTAAGAATGTGTCCGAAAATCGTACAACAGATGCATTACATACCGTAGTTTATAACGTTACTAAAGAAATTAATGGAGAGAAAAAATTAGTTGTTCAAAGCTATGATGGAGCTGCAGTGATGTCAGGACAAGTAGGGGGTCTGCAAGGTAAAGTTCGAGAAACTTTCCCAAGTGCTGTGTTTGTCCATTGTTTTGCTCATAAATTAAATTTAGTTTTATCCTAGTCCATCAATCACATTAAAGAATGTAAAGTATTTTTCGTTACTTTAAGTGGCATGGCTGATTTTTTTTCCAAGTCAACAAAACGTACACAAGCTTTGGACTCCATTGTCCACAAACGATTGCCCAAAGTAGCTCCTACTAGGTGGAACTATAATGGAAGACTTATGTTAACAGTATCTGATCGTGAATCACTGATTGAACTATTTGAGAATATAATAGAAAATAATGAAACGTGGGACTCAGAAGGAATAAATAGTTCGAGGGAGTTTTTGGACTGTTTGAAACGAGATTTTAATTTTAATTATTTGTTGAACATATTTTCAGAACTATTTCAATTCTCGGACAATGTTTTTAATATATTATTATTATAATTTTTGCCTAAAAAAAGTGGATGATTTTGAGTCCTTGTTAAGCCTAAAAAGAGATGACTTTGACCTATTTGGGAGAAAACGATGACGTTAAATGTAGAGTCACAAGCCAAACGTCTTCGAACAGACAAGGTGAGAGATGTTCAAACATGATACAGATGTCTCTTTTATGAAATAATTGATCAAATTCAGCAACAAATAAACTATAGATTTAACGATTTAAATTTTGAATTCCTCGAGCTCTGCAATTTTGATGCATTTAAAGGAAAA
This sequence comes from Kuschelorhynchus macadamiae, assembly GCA_030620095.1. Lineage (NCBI taxonomy): Eukaryota > Metazoa > Arthropoda > Insecta > Coleoptera > Curculionidae > Kuschelorhynchus > Kuschelorhynchus macadamiae. The sequence goes on from JAUTXW010004710.1 coordinate 517,127, forward strand.
ACATTTCCAGAAAACGCGTTTAAATCTCTTCTTCTTCATTATGGCCAGTTCTTTGACCGAGTATTACTGAGATCTGAACTAAAAGTGATTTACGAAACTGATGACATTAGCGCAAAAAATAACACTAAGGAACTATTGCAATTTTTAAAAGACAAGGCGCTGGAAGATGTCTACACCGAAGTGTCGAAATTGTGTGAATTAGTATTGGCAATACCTGCCACAAGTTCATCAGTAGAACGCAATTTTTCAACACTTAGGCGTATACAAAATTTCGTATTCAACGGGGCAGGTGAGACTTTCGCATACATCACTGTTGTCCATTGAAAATAAACTTCTCCAAAATATGTCGGAGCATCGACGTTTTTATGATGACGTCATTGAAGAATTTGCAAAAAATGATCAAAGAATCGAATTAAATTACAAATAGGTAAGTTTCTAAAAATTGCTTCCCTTTTTTAAGATTTCACCGCTAAGCTAATCGGGCTTGTTTATCTTGATAACTACCATGTTGTACCATTTGGCATTTGTACGAATGAAACTTTAAGTTTTTTTGAAGAATTCGATAGGTAGGGTCCCTTTTGATATTCCCAAACTAAGGGATTGCCTATTAGCAGACCACTCATTCAATAGTTTCAGAAGTACGAAGTATTCTTCGACGTCCAGGATTCTTCAAATTTTGCGCAGAACCACTTTCACGCCAATGCATAACATAACAGTCTTATGGTTTGGAGCATGAACTTTATGGTTGTTGTTAAATTGACGACGGAATGCATGACTTACTTCTCCTATTGAGTTACTCTTATGTAAGTTTCTACGCAAAAAAACTCGATGTTGAACGGGATAATCCATTAGGATCAAAGACAATTAACTAATTTATTAGAAAAATGTCGTTTTACGAAAATCAATTTTTTTCCTAGTTTTGGTGACAAGCGCCTATTCGATTAATAACATTAAAATCCCAAAGACCATAGAAGATAATGATATAAAGAAAAACGTACTGACCTCTCTTACATAGAATTTATTTCAATAGCAAAATAGGTAGTATATTATGGCGAACCCTGTATAACTTATATTGTTAAAATCGCAGAATATGGGGATTCCAATACAAAACTACTAAATAGGGTGTTTTAAAATTAAAACACAAGTTGATATTTTTTAACAGATTGGTGATGTTCATTTGTTTATTTTGATAAAACATTTGGCTGTTCAGGCAAAACTCTACAACTCTTATATTAAAAATGTTATTCTATCTTTAAAGATATAAGCTGTAGGGGTCGCAATATATAAATGGTAAATTATTATAACCGGAACAATAATAATAGCATCTGTTTATAAAACCTCTATTATCTTTTATCTGTTGGTTTTCAGGACAACAAAAAAATTTCGTTTTTATGGATACCTAGCCACGTAGGCATAAAAGGAAACGATCAAGCCGACAATTTGGCAAAATCAGCCATTACTAACGGCTTTCCTTTTACCACCCTTATACATAAAAATGAATTTAAATTGTATTCCTCTGACATATTAAATAAATTAATACAAACAGAATGGGACATGTTCGAAGGTTCAAATAAACTTCATGAACTCAAACCCTCATTTTTCCCTCCTTTCCATTTCGAAAACTTAAATAGAAAAGAAAACTTAATATGGAAAAGGCTAACTATAGGCCAAACAAATCTCACTCACTCCTTTCTACTAAAAAATGAAACTCCTCCGGAATGCAATATATGTCACGTACCCTTAACCGTAAAACACATCATCTCCTTTTGTAAATTATATAAAGATCAAAGAAAAAAAATCACCTCATAGAAAATTTTCAAGAAAACATGAAATTTAACATCAAAAATGCTACACATATTCTAAATTTTATTAAAGACACCCAATTGTTTTCTAAAATTTAAGAACCATCTTCCTAAAATAAACTGTACGTAATGAAACATTTGCTGGAGCGCTAAATGGTCAAAGATACCGACGCGCTCTATACCTAAAACAAATTAAAAATCAAATCAAATCTATTTCTACAACCCCTCCCCCTAATTCCTGCAGCTATAAAAAATCATCCAATGTCAATTACTCCAGAATTTCGATAGATATAATAAAAGCATTACGTTCGTCCAAATGAAAAAAAACAATTAACCCAAAAAGATTTGAACCAGCAATTTTGCTCAGTCGGAGTTTATGTTTATACATCCTTGAAGCCGCACTCCAAATTTCATGCCAATTTTAGGAAGTAACTGCTCCTAAAACTTTGAAGCGAGTTGTTGCAAAATATCCTATCTAAAAGTTTCGAACAAAGAATATAGGGTAATATTTTCCCTACATTGTTGTCGGAGCTTTCATAGCCGATTTGTTTTATCGAGAATATTGTAGAAAATTGAAAGCCCTGAAAGTTTTTGGTTCTCGCGTATTAAATCTATTTTGTTGCATGCAGGCTATTTATTATATTTGCACTGTTTCACACTTGGCATGGATAAGTGTTACAGTCTGGACTTTGATAAGAATCGCGCACAAAAAATATTTTTAATGAGAAAATGAACTTTCCCCAGTGAAAAAGGTTTGCTATTTGCAGGAGAAATCGGACACTGGAAAAATACTTTGTCTTATTTTTCAATATAATTTTGAAGATGTACATTTTAGGAAAAAAAAAACTTTCTTCCTTTCTTTCTTTCGCAATATGGAGTCGGCTGCCACTTTTTTGCTTTCAGCGCCATTCTCCAGTCCAATACGGTAGGATGTCCGGATGGCGAGTTCTCAGCTCCCGAAACACCCCGAATCTTTTGATTAACTTTTTAATTTTTAAAATGCATCTTGGCTTTCACTAGATGACCCTTGAGAGTACTACTGATATCACGAGATGACCTTTTCTTTCAAACTATCCCCTTACCCCTCCCGCTCCCGCCACATAGCGACCATTACGCTAATATTCTATGTAGAACTGCGGAAGACGAATGGGATAGAATGCAGGAACAACTAGGCCTCACACGTTCACAGCGTCTGCTTCCTTTCTAGCGGGGACGTTAGTTCCACGCTGAACGGTTGGGTCTCCCGCTTCTCTCCGAAATAAAGCAGCAAATCCGGACACGTGGAACCACTTATGTTAATAAAACAGAGGTCTGCCTTCGACGAAACGAACCGGAAGACTCAAAAAAATATTTGTTAATTTGTTGTCTACAATATACAGGGTGTTTCAGAAATAAATATTTTAAATCTGATGATAAATAAACTTTGGTGGACCATGAGAAAAATTTTACACAGAATTTCTCTCTAAGTCGCACCTTTTAAAAGATACAGGATGTGACCTGTAGGTGTTCAGAAGTGTATCCTTAGATAAGTACGATAGCAAATTTAAACTCTAATCAGAGTATGCACACGTTAGCACTCATTATTTGGCATACTTTTACATAACAGTATAACTTCAGCAGCATATAACACGGGTAATCCCAGCACAATATCGCCCGGAACTTTTTACTACGCGGTATATTGTTTTTTCTTAAAACTATTTTATTGGCAAATTAATTTGTTAAAAATGTATTTCCTTTAAAATTTTCTTCAAGAGATTTAGTTTTTGAGATATTTTTACTTTTTTGAGTCAATGTAACTAAATTAATTCCAATTAGTCAAAATTGTAGATATATGTCACAGTTAATCGGTATTCTATTGTGTTTAATAAACATTTGTTGAATTCTTACAATAACCGAGCTACTGGACGTATACGCACTGTTGGACCACGCTGTAACTCCACTGATAATTTATATACCAAGAAAATTCGAGATACATCAACTGGGGATATAAATTAGAAATTAAAATCATTGTGGAAAAACCGTAGGTCGTTTCAAATATTCACCTTTTTGCATACCGTTTAAAAATAATTGGTAGCTTAACACTATATCGAAAACTGACCAAAAACCTTTTTTCCTTCCTTTAAGAAATGATGAAACTATGAAGCCCATTTGAATTTACCTAAAATTATTAAATGTCCAGTTCGAGCTTTGCATGTTGTGGTTCGTTGAATTACAGCAATGAGCAAATTCGTATTTTTTGGCATTTTCAGTTCGAACCCTTTATATTCATCAACACTGATCGATCAAAAAATTTAATTGATATTTTGCATACAAAACAGGGTAATTTTGATATATTGTACAGGGTGTCCGGATTTGGTTGCAAAAGCGGGGTATCTCGCTTATTTTTAAAGATAGAACCTTGCGGTTTTCACGAGCCTGAGCTAATTTTTTGTGAAACTTATGAAGCCGTAAACAAAATTTTCATAGCCTTCTTCGTTTATGAGATACAGGGCGAAATAGAAACTTTTGCATTTTGAGACCCCCCTCGTATCTCGGTTATCCTTTAACTTAAAGCAAAGGGAAAAATTGCTGCTTATGCAGTTTTTTACGCTGGATTCAGTGGCGTAGTCATATTTTCATTTGAGTTGTTATTTTTTAGATATGACCCAAAGTTGTGTTTTTTTAAATGGGACACCCTGTATATTTGTCCAGAAATTGATTTGTCCTTTTAAAAGCTTCTCAAAAATATATAATAGTATGGGTCTATTTTAATAAACAACAACAAAAATCCTAATTTTTATAATTATCATCCCAAATTTTGCAGTAGGCCATGCAAAACGATGCCGTTTTCTTTTGTTTTCTTGGAAGCAAATAACATTTCCCAATTTTGTACGCGTATATAAAATATAGCGCTAGTTTTTTGTATTTATTTATTGTGTAAAAATATATTTGTATTATTATGGAAGAAAACAAAACTTTCGAACATTATGAAAAGTACGATATCTTAGGTTGTTTTATATTAAGTAATGAAAATGTTGAAGCGGCTTCTGAGATGTATTTTCACAGGTAAATAGTTAATTTTTAGGTATTTTAAAATACTATTGCTTAATTTTTATTAAGGAGGCAACCTAATATATCCACTTTTTATCGGATTAAAAAGAATTTACTTAATCACGGATCATTTTATACATCAAGCTTACCCTACAAACTCTTGTACGGCCAGTGAAAAGAGCATAGGGATTCCAAAAACTAGAGTTCAAGAAATTCTAAAAAAGCACAAATACCACCCACACAAATTTAGGCTCGTGCAGCACTTACAGCCAGGGGATGCAGAGCGTCGGGTAGTCTTCTGCAATTGGTTTCGAGAAAGATGCGATATGGTTAGAGATTTTGAGAGGAAGGTTATATGGTCAGACGAAGTCATTTCAGTAATTCTGGTATACTCAATAGGCACAATAATCGATTCTGGTCCCAGGAAAATCAACTCCAAATATTTCCCAGAAGACAGCAGGGCAGGTTTGGTCTAAATGTGTCCTGCTTCATATTAGGAACACATATAAAATTTTATATATTTGAGGGAAATCTAACAGCCAATCGCTATATAGAAATTTTAGAGGCAGCTATACCTGAATTACTTGACGATGTTCCTCTAGCGCAAATTAACGAAATTTATTTTCAACAGGACGGTGCTCCTGCACACAATTCTGGAATGACGAGATTATTTCTGAACAATAATTTTACCAATCAATGGATCGGGATAAATGGACCTATAAGATAGCCCCGTAGGTCCCCAGATTTGTCGATTTTAGATTTCTTTCTATGGGGATATCTGGAAAATAGAATTTACAAAGACCACTGTGATAATGTCCAAGATTTAGGAAACGCAATAAGAGAAAATTTTCGCTATTTACAAAATCATCCCGTTATTTTGCATAGAACAAAATGGAAATCAGTTTGAACAGTTCTTTTGATTTCCTTGGTTACTTTAGTTCTTATACGACAGTTGATTTTTGCTGAAAGTTTTGTTACATAATAATTTATTACTGTTTTGTTTTTGTGTTACATAAATCTAGGTAGGTGGTACTTTTTTGGTGCAAAATTATCAATACATATTTTGATAAATAGATTTAATTACATATTTAATTTGATTTATTGTTAGGATGTAGATATTGTTAACGACTTTAAATAAAAGGCAGCATTGTTTTGCATGGCCTACTGCAAAATTTGGGATGATAATTATAAAAATTAGGATTTTTGTTGTTGTTTATTAAAATAGACCCATACTATTATATATTTTTGAGAAGCCTTTAAAAGGACAAATCAATTTCTGGACAAATATACAGGGTGTCCCATTTAAAAAAACAAAACTTTGGGTCATATCTAAAAAATAACAACTCAAATGAAAAATATGACTACGCCACTGGATCCAGCGTAAAAAACTGCATAAGCAGCAATTTTTCCCTTTGCGTTAAGTTAAAGGATAACCAAGATACGAGGGGGGTCCCAAAATACAAAATTTTCTATTTAGCCCTGTATCTCACAAACGAAGAAGGCTATGAAAATTTTGTTTACGGCTTCATGAGTTTCACAAAAAAATTAGCTCAGGTTCGTGAAAACCGCAAGGTTCTATCTTAAAAAATAAGCGAGATACCCTGCTTTTGCAACCAAATCCGGACACCCTGTACAACCGCTTAGTGACAAGCATCCTAAAATATAACAGCATCATTTGATATCCTAAATATATCTGTGGTATACATCGTCTAGAAAATCTCCAAAATCGGTTTGCAAAATTTCTATTATATAAAATAAAATTCCCCTACAAAGGTCTATCATATGATACTATGGCTCTCACATTCAGGAACGAAAACCTGGTGTGGAGCGGGTTATCTCAGAAAACCGTGTTTTTCAACTTTCCGGCGGGCATATCTCGGAAACTATTAGAGATACGAAATTCAGTTTGAAATGTACTTTTACAGGAGAGCTGGATCTCGAGACCTGTTTGAAAAGTTTATCTGTACAACCTTTGATACCGAAGATATGGTACTGCAAAGTTGACCAAAAAAGTCAACTTCCATGTAATACGATTGAGGTCGCAATTTTAGTTTTTTTCTGACGAAACCTCCTGGAACGATGGTTCTTCCGGTCATACAAAACCCTATTATTTTTGGTTAGGTTTCGGTTTCGTTTGACGATTTTACCAATTTGTTTCTTCGAAAAAAGGATGTTTTGGGGCACTTATATCTCGAAATTTTCCGAGAGACAATTTTAATAGGAAATATTTAGGAAAACTAAAACCTAAATGCATTTCTATCGAAAAATGGCGAGAAAATTGGAATTTTTAAGAAAAACTGGAATCTTTCAAAAAAGTCTTAAATAATGAATTTTTTTAGTCACCCGTTTTTATAAAAAAGTAGGCATCTGGTCAGGAAACTAATTACAGCGTCGGAAAGTGCTTAAAAACTACACAAAACGGACTATTTCGGAAGGTTCTTGGATTATATACAGGGGAGTGCACTAACGAGCTTAAGTTTCCAAGATTTTGTACATTTTTTAATATTATCCTGTAATACAAGGAAACTAATACAAGCCCGTAGGGTATTTTTTTACGAAACAAGATATTCTTAGGTACACAGTGACCAAATTTCGAGTTTATAACTTTAACGGTCAAATTCTTAGAGTAAGAATTAAAGTAGAGATCACAATTCATTCATAAATTACGTTAGGGGTTTGCGCAAACATGGTTACAATGTTTACGATAAAACAAGAAGTGGGGATGGCCCATGTCCAAGCCGTGGCCATTTGTTGACGAATGCCAGTGACGGCGTGAGTTTTCACTTCCCGCATAAGGAAATATCATTAATCGTGAAAAAATAATCGTTCCGAGTTTTTGCAGATCTTCATGTTTTTCCATTACTGTCAGTCTGTCGGTCTGTTCCGGTATATCTAAAAAATTTATTTACTAACTTCAATTTTATTTAAATTCCACAAAAATTACGTCCGATTAAAAAAACTGGTAAAATATTGGTATGAATTCAATATGGCGAAACAAAATGACGATTTGTTAAAATATTTGATGTACGAAAATGAAGAAATGTGCCATGCTTCATTATCGTTGACAAAAAGGATTCTTACCTATTCCTTAATGAAGTAAATAGGTATTTTTACAAATTTCAAAGAAATAATCGTTCCCTACTTCACTATCTAAAATTAAACCATTAAGTTAGGTAAGTTTAAAAGGAAGTTGGTTATTTATATGTTATAAAACTTTAGTTTTTAGTTATGTTTGCCTTATGCCACTGTCATTTTGTAATTGTGACATTTAGAAAAATTATTTGTGCAGTTGTTGAAAATGTCATCTGAAACCTGTAACTGCCAAGTTAGACCTTGTCTAAATTTAAACCTCTTTAGTGAATATGGGTATTAGAGTTTTTAACTAAAATCAATGCTTTTAACCCGCTTTTATTGGCTTCCTATTCGTTTGTAATGAAATTTTCAGCACTTTCATTATTATTATTTTATTTTCAAATTTGACATGCATAAAATTTTTTTGGTCAACGTTTAGAAATTCAAAATGGCGGCACCAATACGGCCGACGAATTTTTTTACTCGTGTAGTTAAATTGAAAATCGGTGCCTAGGAAAATTTAAGACTGTCGGCATTTAAAGATTCAAAATAGCGGTGTCAAAATGACAATGTCAACAGGTCGGACAGATGATTTCAACATTTGTGGGGATTATTTAAGAATGCACAACAAAAATCAAAATGGTGGCGCCAATATAGCGAACGAATTTTGTCATTTATACAGATTCGGCTGAAATATCAGTATCTAGAAGTATTAAGGAATAAAAGTTGATGAAATTTTAGTCACTATTTGAGATGGCGGCACAACCAGAGCAGACTAATTTTAAAATTTTTGCAGATTTGTTAAAAATTCGGCATTTAGGGGTATATAAGACTACACATCATGAATTTTTGTCAACATTTTAAAAATTCAAGATTGTAATGCCAACATGGCGGCGGAATTTTAACAATTCTATAGATTTGGCTGAAAGAAAGTAGGCATCTGGAGGTATTTGAGAATACATATCATACATTTTTAGTAAATATTTAAAAAATGAGAGTAGGAAAGCCTAGATTGCGAGCGAATTTTAATATTTATACAGATTTGATTAAAAATCGATATTAAGTGAGCAACTCATACATTTTTAGTAATAAATATTCAAAATGGGGATGTCATCAATCAATCAATCAATCCGATAAGTACTTTTTTCAGATATTTTTAAACATTTAATTAGGCCACCGTTTTATTCCCTCATTTTGAATTTGTCTCAACATTTTTACCAGTTCATCCCTATATAATATTTGATTTTTGAGCAAAATTTGAACATAATCGATGCAGTAGTTTTCTGCATTGACTTTTATAATATTTTATTAGGCCGCCATTTTGGATTTGTAGATCCAGTGACAATTAATACTTATTAGTCGATAGGTATATTAAAGTAACATTTAGTTCATTTTGTCAAAGTATTATAAAAAATGGTACTGTAGTGTATGTTTCAATATTAAAACAGATGCGTATTGATGGGAAAAATTATTATGTTTCATTTTAACACTGCTTTATTAATTTTTTTAACGTGCCACTTTAGTAAAATATGATATTAATTATGTATGTTAATAATTAATATTAAGTCATTAAGTGTAGAAAATGTAATAGCCTATTTGTAATTTCTTTAAGAACATAAATTATCATTTCTCTAATAATGTTTATTGTTGTCTTATATAAATTCTTTAAATTTATAAAACATACAACGTGTGGGTACTATTTCTGTCTGAAAAGTGCTTGTATATGTAATGTATAAGAAATTGAGAGAAACTGTTTTTTTTTTTAAACAAAAAAAGTAGGTGTTTGGTCAGAAAAATGGTTACGGTGCCGGAAAGTACTCAAAACGATACACAAAACGGACTATTTAGGAAGGGTTTCGGAATATATACAGGGGTTGCAAATAGGAAAAAACGGTTTAAATACGGTTTTAAAAATTCGATGCGACTTTTAGGGGAGTAATTTATTTTGAAAAAAGAATTGAGAGCTCTCAAATTTTTTTTCCTGTAACTTCTGAACTGCGGGTTTCACAGTTTCTTGTAACTTTTAATGTCGTAATTTATTTTAGAAGAATATTTTTGCAGCTATTCAAAAAAACTCTAGTATTCCTAACTTTTCAATAGCAATTTTTTTTAAACGAGATTTTTACAGATAAATGTATAGCATATATATCCGCAACCGGATGTATCAGACTAGCAGACGTTTGTTAATCGAAAATAGCCATCAAGTTTATAATAATAGTAAAATAGGATGGAAAATAAGTGTGTAGGACTAGACACCTAAGGTCACGCACACGACTAATAGACGCACCCAAAGTCCAAAGGGACAATTTGACATATTACTGATTTTATGTTTAAATTAGTGAATGGACATATTAACTGTAGCAGTCTTGTGTCAAAAATATATTTTCATATTCAGCAAAGGGCATCCAGATCTGGAAAACTTGTTCAACACATGTTTCATCGTACTATGAATGACTGTGAAGTCGCAAAGCAATTGTACTCAATTATAACTCTTTCCAAAGGAATTGGAATTTTTATTGCTCTGAAGTCCCTTTACGCCATCTTGTAAAGTTTTGTCTCACCAGCTCATCCTTGCCTTCTCAATGGAAGGTCGCAAATGTTATTTCTTTTCCAAAGTTAGGTAGAGTAAAAGGTTTCGCCGATATAAGGCTAATAAGCATCCTACCTGTAATGCCGAAGATAATAGAACGTGTCATCAAAACACAGCTTGTTACACATTTGAATCAAAACCGTGTACTCCCTGATTTTTAATCTGGCTTTAGGTCTGGTCATAGTTGTATTACTGCTTAAATAAATGTTACTGATCATATTATTAGAGGGGTTGACTCTGGTATGCTGACCGTGATGATTCTTCTAGACTATTCTAAACCATACTATTCTTCTTAGGATCCTTGGATATATGGGACTAACTAATCAGGCTATTGTTCTACTTGACTCTTATCTTGTAGGGCGGCAGCAAAGAGTGTATATCGATCAACGATATTCCAAACCCAGAGGCATATTAACGGGTGTGCCTCAAGGGACAATATTGGGACCTGTGCTATATACAATCTACACTGCTTTTTTTTCACAAGCATGTTTCAAGCGCAAAACTTTAAATGTATGCAGATGATACCCAGTTATTGTATTCATTCTTTCCCGATAATTTTATTGATGGGTGTAGAGTTGTCAACAACGAACTTCAAAAAATTACAAAGATTTCCAAAGATCAATGCTTGTCGTTAAACCCAAAAAAATGTATAGGGCTTTTGTTGCACATGATCAATCTAAATATATCAGTTGGAGACATAAGTGTACAATTTGTTGACGTGGCCAAGAATCTTGGGGTCTGGATGGATACCGAACTGCGGTTTAACAGGCACTGAATGCGTTAAAAAACCTATTTATAAGTTAAAAATGTTGTATAATTTACAACAAGTCTTAAATAGAAGTAGTGTAGTGTAGCCTTTTGTTCTGTGACTCATTGGTTTTGTCTTCTTTCAACCATGCCGATATTGTGTATGATACTTGCTTGACCGCTGCTGACTCTAAAAGAGTTCAAAGAATACGACATCATTGCTTGAGGTTTACATATGGGATCAGAAGACGCAAATCAGTTGGGCACAAAATTAGAGAGAGTGCATGGTTAATAATGTCTGCTCCTCGGACAAAACTAAATCGCTCTGTTCTGTATCACAATATTATCGTAAACAAGATTTCTTCGTATTTTTTTTATAAAATACAATTTCGCACGGACGTTCACAATCTTAATTTGATTTGAGATTTAAAGGTGTTATAACGCTTGCTCATAAAACTAGCTTCTTTGAAAGATCTTTTTCATATTCGATATCTGCCCTGTAAAATGATATTCCCGCCGAATTCAAAGATAAACCTAATAGAAAACTTTAAAAAAGCCATTAAAAAAAGAGAGTGAATTTCTTTTGCGCTTACTAGCCTTAAATGTAATTAAATGCATTTGTATATATTACGTTTCCTTTCCTGTTTAGGTATTGGATTTTTTATAAGTAACAGTAATTGATGTTCTTGTTTGTCTTTTGTTTGTTTTTTAATTTATTTATTATGTTGTTGAGGGTTGAGTGGAAGACCATTCTTTGGTGATATGCGTGTACCTAAGAAATGAACTTCGCCTTTTTAGGTATAGCACATTAGGTTTGTCTATACATATATTGTAATTGTTTTATTGTAAATTTGCAAGTATGCTTTACGCTAAATAGAAATTATTATTATTATTATTACTATTAATTATCGTATGCACTCTTTTACTCAACGGCTTGTAAGAAAACTATAATGACTCCTTTGGAACCATCCATTTCTTCTGTCATTCTTTAGAAACAATCAAACAAAAGGTTCGTAAATTGTAAATTGTCAAGTAGAATTTAGTTCTAGTTAGTTTAAAGCATTGTACAATTTGATGTTTATAATTATGTATATATTAAATGGATAAATAAATAAATAAACAAAACCTATTTCCAGATCTCTCAAGGGTTATATGCTCAAAGACCAGTATGTCAATTGACGTGAATCCCTTTCCTAATCCTAACAGAAGAACATTTCTGTCCCAATTCCTACTGCGGAAATTGACCGAAATAAAAATGTATAGTTTTCGTTTCGGGAACTCTTTGTTCCCTAATATTTTGAGCCGTTGATATATAGACCAGACGATACTTGTGCATTTATTTATTATCTAGCTGAAAAGGTTTACGTATAAGTTATTCTTCTTTTAGCTAGATGTGATAAGAAGTTATCTTATTTAAACTGGAGAGGAAATTGATTATACCACATCCTAAGTTGCGAGAAACCAATTTCAGCAAAAATATTTCCGAGACCAAATTTTTAATTCTGGGGATGATGACCAAACGGATTCAAACGTTAATGTACCGGAAATGTCGCCGGCTCTTTAGCCTCGAAAGAGTCTGATTTTTTCTGTGAGCCTTCCAGTAGTAACCTCACAAATTAAGTCAACGTGAATTAAGTGACCTTACCCAAAAAAAATCGGTATATTTCCTTTACCCGGAACTTCCCTCGTTACGATATTTTTTCCATTTGTAAAGAATAGTGAAGTGTGACCCAATTTATTTCAGTACATAGTAACATTATGTGTGTTGCATATACTGTCTTCATTTTTATTGGGCGCCATTTTGTTCCATCATACTGGATTCTTATTAATATTTTACCATTTTACGTATGGCACACTTGACTTTTGGGCATAATTTAAAATAAATTCAATAAGTAGTTTTTACATTGATAAATACCGCCATTTTGCTAGGTCATGTTGAATTGGTCCGCCGATATTTCGAAACCCCAAATAAAACACAACTCTCACAACAAGAAGATCGTTAACGAAAACCATTTAGAAACTTAATATAGGAAAATATCTGCGAACTAACGGACTAGGTAGAGACTGATAATATAGGTTTCATGTAGGATATAAAATCTATATATGAGTCCTGAGAATGGAACAATAAAGTTGCGAAACGTCGACGATTTAAACAAAACATTTTTGTTTTTCAACTGTATCCTAACCCCAAATAATACACAATTCTAACATAAAAATAGCAGGATCGTTAACGAAAACCATTTAGAAACTTAGGTAATATCTGGAAAATATCTGCGGAGCAACGTAGTAGGTAAAGACTGATAATATGGGTTTTATGTAGGGATATAGAATCTATATATGTGTCATGAGGGTGCAAAAATAAAGTTGCGAAACGTGGACAGTTTAAAAAAGTAGTGGATTCTAGCCCCAAAATAATACACCACTCTAACATAATAACAAGAGGATTGCTAACGAAAACCATTTAGAAATACATTATCTAGGAAATATATGCGGACTATATATATATATATATATATAGGATCTATAAATACGATAATGACAAATAGAAAGTTGTAGCACCTAGGGTTTTCTTGTTAGAGTTGTAGAACCATATCGAATGTTACGTTATTATTATCTATAGAAAACATGATTTTAGAAAATTCTTAACCCTGTTTATTGACTAAGTTTATAGTTTTCGCCTATTAAACATACCATACATCTAAGAGAAAAGCAAACGAGAAAAATAATAACTTTAAACACTTATTAAACTTTATTTTTTCCGTTTATGAGGTGTCCGATCTTCTCTCTTCAAAAACCAACAGTAGTCACCCATCACAGCTGGATCCCATCGCCCTTGGTACCGAATTTCCATTGTTCTGATATCTTGGTGAAACCTTTCACCCTGCTCGTCACTAACAGCTCACAAATTTTTAGGAAAAAATGACAAATGGGAATGGAGGAAGTGAATTTTTAATGACATTCTGGTACCAAGCGCTTAATAGGCATCTAAGAGTTCATTAACTAATCGTTCATAATTTTTATCCATATTGTTGCCTAAAAATCCTCTTACTACATCAACAAATGAATTCCATGCTCTGAGTTCCTGCCTGGTAAGCTTTTCCGTAAATTTGGCATCATTCACTTAACTGGGGAAAGACTTGTCTTAGGTATTTAAATCCATCACCATCTTTATTTAAAGCCTTCACAAAGTTTTTCATCAGCCTAAGTTTAATGTGTAGAGGAGGCAAAAGGACATTTTTGGGATCAACAAGAGGTAAAAATTTAACATTTTGAGATCCCGGTTGAAATTCGCTTCTTTTTGGCCATATTTTTGATACATAATGCTGATTTATTGCATGACTGTCCCATAAACAAAGAAAACAGCAATATTTTGTAAATCCCCCCTGAAGTCCTACTAAAATCGCTACAACTTTTAAGTCTCCACATATCTGCGATTTATACTTATTGTAGTTTATTTTATCCAAAATCGTGCGGATATTTTCATAATTTTCTTTCATTGAAGCTGGTATAGAGGGTTTTAAATTTCTATTATGCAATAACACAGCTTTTAAGCAGGGCCATCTTTGCCATTGAGCACTTTGGGCAACTGCCCAGGGCCCCGCGATCGATGGGGCCCCCGAAGCTTCCTAATGTATGCCAGATTGCCAACCGATATTACCGATAAATAATAATTATTTATATCTTTATTTTATAAATCAAACAGTAATTTTTACCTATTTAATTATTAGCATAGGCAGGCAACCAGTAGCACGCCACTTTTACTGGTTGCCTACCTTTTTGTTGTGTAAAAATTATTAAACGAGGTTCATCCACGTAAACCGACTCGATGCTCGATAGTAGGTACTTCCCCGAATATGACATTCGATCAGCTGGGATTATTTTGGCTTTACGTGTGCTTTATTCCTTTATTCTTCCAGTTTTTGCTCGGAAAGTAAAAGTCGAAACTCGAAACTGATAATATTTATAAACGAGGTTGTGTTGTTTTTTATGCTCGTGACTAGTTAAAATAAAATGTCGAAACGGCTGTATCTTAGCGGACATGAAAAAAGAAAAAGAGCTTCCCAACAGAAAGAAGTAATTGAAAAAATTCCAAAATTAACCTCCTTTTTTACATCAGGAGCCTCTGTAAGTACATTAAAATAAATACTAAAATATTTTTATTATCGTATTGTATTGTACCAATTTAATTTAAATGTGCCTAACTAATATTATTGTTTTACTTCAGAATCCCCAAAATTGGGTAAAAATCTAAATTTATTTAAAATTAATTAAAAAAATCGTGTAATGTCTTCATGGGGTTTTGAGCATGGGGATTTAAATTCTAATGTTTGTTTGATGTTTTAGTGAAAATACAAGATTAAAAGAGAATAGGGTGAAAATTAAATTAAATTTAAAAAATCAAATGCTGAGAAGGTTAATGTGGAAAGTAATGATCTAAAAATTCACTGTCTGTTAAAAAATCAGCTAACATTTTCATTCATAAGTGTTTAATGCAAACTTTTTACTTTATGGAAAGTAAACGGTATTTTCGGTATTATACAATTATTTTATTGTGTGGTAGTGTTTAACAACAATAAATTTAGAATATAATTTTAAACTAAAAAGTGAAACCTTAATAATTTATTTTCAGGGTAGCAATCAAATATTAAATTCCCCACACGATAAGTCGACTCGGCAACCATCGATAGCAAAAACTTCAGAATGCTCTTCTACGATAACTTCAGCTTCTATTCATTTAAGGGGGGAAGAGATCAAATCAGATTTTGTAGAAAATGACTGGTCCTATGGCGAAAATGTAGAAGAAACGTCGGATAGTTCACCTAGAACTGTGGCAGTCCAACCACGAACGTTTTTTAATCCAGAAAACCTTTCACACGACCCTGCCGATTATTTTTCTGACAATTTTACGGAAGCAAATCGCGAAATTTGGATTCGAAAAGGACCTACTTATTTTCAAAATAAAGATCATGATTTTTCTAAATCATCTAGAGTCTACACAGAAGCAGATGGTAAATCAGTAACTAGGTATTTTAATAAAACATTATTTAGTCGTAAATTAAAAAACAATGAGTGCGTCGAAAGAAAATGGTTGCTTTACTCTCCTTCAAAGAAATCTGTATTTTGCTTTTCATGCTGCTTATTTAACCCTTTTGATGTTAGCTTATGCTCTTTAAGTGGATGTAATGATTGGAAACACATTAATAAGATTGTTTTAACACATGAAAAAAGCCCAGCACATACAAAATCAATGATGAGTTATCTGGCACGAAGTCAAACGGTTGGTAGAATAGATACAGAATTATTATCTCAGTATCAAAAGGAAGTGGATTACTGGCGAAATGTACTTAAACGAATTGTTGCAGTCGTAAAATTTTTGTCATCGAGAGGTCTTTCGTTTCGTGGTGACAATGAAATCCTTGGATCTGCCAACAATGGAAATTATTTAGGATGTGTCGAGTTATTAAGTGAATTTGATCCTTTTCTTGCAGATCACTTAAAAAAATATGGTAATTCTGGAAAAGGAAACACTTCCTATCTATCAGCAAATATCTGTAATGAGTTTATTGATGTAATGGGAAAACAGGTCCTAAACAAAATTATAAATGAAGTTAAATTAGCAAAATATTTTGCCATTAGCGTTGACAGTACGCCCGATCTGTCTCATGTTGATCAGTTAACTTTTGTAATTCGATATGTAAAAGGCCATGGTCATGTTGAAAGGTTTCTAAAGTTTATTCCTATTAAAGGGCATAAATCGGAATATTTAGCTGACACCATCCTAAATTTTTTAGAGAATCATGATATACCTATAAAAGATTGCAGAGGACAAAGCTATGATAATGCTTCAAATATGTCGGGGAAGTATACTGGTCTACAAGCCAGAATTAAAGAGAAATGTGAGTTTGCTATCTTCGTACCATGTGCGGGACATTCTCTTAATTTGGTTGGGGTCCAAGCCGTTGGGTGCGTATTGGAAGCAACAAATTATTTTCAAATGGTTCAAAAACTGTACAATTTTTTTTCGGGTTCTACCTACCGATGGAATATTTTGACTAAACACTTAGGTTTCAAAAGAGTCATTAAAAATCTTTCACAAACAAGATGGTCTGCACGAGCTGATGCAGTAAGCGCCTTACAGGAAGGATATAAACAAATTATTGAAGCTTTAATGTCTCTGGCAGATGATACGGAACAGCCACGTGAGACTAGACACGAAGCCCTTAGTCTTTTTAAAATAATGAAAAATCTAGAATTTATTCTAATGACCGAAATTTGGAGCTCTATATTAGAAAGAATTGACAAAACAAGCAAATATCTTCAGAAAGAAACAGCAACAATGGACGTTGCAACTAATTTATTTATTTCTCTTGATTCTTATATAAATAATCTCAGAGATAAATTTGATGAGTTCGAATCGTCTGCCAAAAGAAAAAATCCGGAATCTGACTACAAAGACTTATCTAAAAGAACAAAAAGCAGAAGCTCTCGCGAAACATTTTTTGATGGCCCGGCCCCGTCAGTTCAACTAAGTGGGAAAAAGAAATTTGAAGTAGAAACCTTTTTTCCCATAATAGATACCCTAAGCTTGCAGCTAAAACAGCGACTAAATTCGTATAAGGACATTAACGACCGATTTGGTGTATTTTCACAACTGGAAACTTTAAACCCCGAAGATTTGAAAAAAAAATGCAAAGAATTTGCTGACTTCTATCATGAAGACGTTAACGGAAAAGAGCTGGAGACAGAATGTTTACATTTCAAAGAATACCTAAAAACCGCTCAGTCCAGTGAAAATAAGGATACTAACAGTATTTCAGCAATATATCGTCTGCTGAAAGAAAATAAAATGGAAGAAACATTTCCAAATATAGAAATAGCACTAAGAATATTTTTGAGAATGATGGTGACTAACTGTAGTGGTGAACGGTCATTCTCAAAATTAAAAATAATAAAAAATGAATTAAGAACCAGAATGCTTCAAGAAAGATTGAGTAGTTTGTCGCTGATGTCCATAGAATCGGATGTGTTAAAAGAATTAGACTTTGACGAAGTAATTAATGATTTTGCTCATTTAAGGCCAGAAAAGTTCCACTTCAATTATTGTAAACTTTATAGTAGTATAATTTGTGTCAGTTTGTGTAGTTTTAGGTGAATATAAATAGAGTTTCTGTTTTCTGTTTCTGTTTTATAATGTTTTTGTTATATTAGAAAAATTTTTATAAAAAATAAATACATATATTTATTTAAAATTCAATAATTCTATATTTATTAACGTTTCTACTACAGTTTTTGTTTGCATTGACCAATGTGATAGGGGCCCCATTACCCTAAAGTGCCCAGGGCCCTCAATAGGTCAAAGACGGCCCAGCTTTTAAGCTATATTCAGATGAGTCTATGAATAAGCGCCACTCACGGGGAGAATGTTCAATATCAAGTTCCTGCATTAAACTGTCTATATCAGTACACGCGAATTTTTCACAGCGAATTTTTCATATTTTTGTAGCCAATATATTCAGAAAACCCAGAAGTTCTGACTGTTGCTTGGATAACCTCAAATCACGTACTAAATGATTTAATTCACTTTGAACCATCAAATGTGGCTCGCTGGTATTGGGACCTGTGGTTAAAGTGGGATCGGTGCACTGTTCTTCTGAACTGCCTGATAATGCCTTATCTCCATTGTCTCCCAAATCAATGGCTTGGCAATTTAAAGGCGCAATCGGCACTGGCAAATTTGCATTATGAGGAACAGGTCGTATGGCAGATTGCAAATTTAGATATTCTATATTGTGCTTTCCCTTTTTGGAATAACCTTCAATCTTTGTCAGGCAAAAATAACAATCGTCAGATTGATTGGTGGCTTCGCGTCATACCATTGGAACTGCAAAAGGCATACTTTTTCTCTTCGTGCATCAATGATACACTACAACTAACACAGCACACATGGGGATCCCCAATTAACACACCAAAATATCTAAAGTAGGCTTTTTTTACATTTCCGGAAAATGGACTGGCTTGTGATTTCACCAGAAATTCTCCACAAATTTAACAAAATTTGTCAGGATCGCTTGCTTGCTTATCGATACACAGAGAACCACTCAATTCGAAACTCAACAGAAGAGTGATGTTTAACGTTTTTTTTATGTCTAATGTTGTAAACAACCCAGTCTAGGTAATTTTTTCGTTGTAAAATGGACCCATTTTAGCCGCCCCACAATAAAATTGTTTACCTGTCAATATAAAAGTTTCTAATCAGGCTATTAAAATGGTACCTATTAGGGCTTTCTAAAATTTTTTTTTTAATGTTGGGAGAGTATTTCCATTGTGAAAATAATGAGCTGACCTGTGTTAGAAAAATCTTGTCGGCCAGTGCAATTTAAAAAAATTATTGTTTTTTACTGGATTTTAACCCCAAATAATACGGATAAGTAGTATTTAAGCTATTTCGCGAACTCACAAACACACCGACAGACAGACTGACGGAATTGATAAAACATGTTTTTTGGCATATAGGGACGCTAAAACGTGAAGATATGTAAAACCCGAGTGGATGATTGTTTTGCATTCTGGATTTTTACCAAAATTTTACTCGATCATCCCCATATAACTCTTAATTTTTGGTCAAAATTTGAAGTCAATCGGGTTTATTTTTATGCTATGACGAACTGACAGACAGACAGACGGTCCGACGGAATTGATAAAACATATTCGTTGGCATCTAGGGACGCTAAAACGCCAAGATATGTAAAACTTGAGAGGGTGATTTTTTTCCCGATTACAAATATTTTATTCGGCTGCCATTTTGTTTCGCCATCTTGAATTAGTACCACAATTTCACTAGTTGACCCTTATATCACAATTACCTATGGCACACAATTTGAAATAAATTCATTAAGTAGTTTTTCAGGCTGAATTTTTTAATATTTTATTAAGCCGCCATTTTGTTCCGCCATCCTGAATTCGTATCAAAATTTTACCAGTTAATTTCAACATAATACTTTGATGTTTGAACAGGTTCCACGCATTTCCATTTCAGAGTAGTTGTATTTCGGCAGACTTCTCAACCGCCATGTCTTGAGTACCACAAGCTAAGGTCAGCTCTCTGCTGTAAAATAAGATTGCATTATCCTGACATGTTCACTCCTCCTTGGACGATCCTGTATGGTATTTTGCATTCAGTCTTGAAGAGTTTATTTCAATAGATAAAATTGTAATTACTTTTTTACTAATACAGCTAGCGATATACAGGGTGCAAATAAACTCATGTCCAAACCTCTGAGATGATTTAACTCGTAAAGATAAGAAAAAAAGTTCATTTAAACGGGGGGCCGCAAATGCTTTATTTTCGAGATACAGGATGGTGAAAATGTTAATACTTTTTTATAATGCGTTAACACTACTAGCGATTGGGACTTTCTGAGGAAAGTAATTATTGAGCTTATTCCTGAGAATGTCCTCAGGAAAGTTGCTAGGCTTAATATATATATTTTTAGTTTTTTTAAAAACAGTGAGGTTTTTCTACAACTTAAGGCTAATCATCTCATAGTATGGAAAAAGGTTTAATAAATGATTTAATAACAAACGAAAAGCATCCATTTAGTTTTTTAATAATATTTTTTTTAATATTTCACTAGGCCGCTATTTTGTTTCGCCATTTCCGATATTTACCAAATTAATACCAGCTTGTTCCCATGTGACCTTTAATTTTTGACCAAAATTTTAAGTCAATCGGGTAAGTATTCTTTAATCTATACCCCGAACTCACAGACAGACAAAGAGACAGAAATACGGACTGGCGGAGTTGATAAAACATATTTTTGGCTTCTAGCAACGCTAAAACCTAAAGATGTGTAAAACCTTAGAGGATGATCTTTTCAAAATATTTAAGAATTCATCCTGAAACATTTTATTTGGCCGCCATTTTGTTCAGCCATCTTGGATTAATACCACTATTTTACTAGTTGATCCCTTGCCACAATTAGTTATGGCACGCAATTTGAAATCAAAGCGTTCAACAGTTTTTCAGGCTGAATTTTTAAATATTTTATTAGGCCGCCATTTTGCTCCGCCTTCTTGGATTCCTTTAAAAATGTTATCAGTTGATTCCAACATACAACTTAATTTTTTTAAAAAATTTGGGATAAATTGGATGAGTAGTTTTTTAATAATAATTTTTTTAACATTTCACTAGGCCGGCATTTTGTTTCGCCATATTGGATGCCAGGTCGTCGCCATATGACCCTTAATTTTTGACCAAAATTTGAAGTAAATCGGGTAAGTAGTTTTTTAGCTACGCCGCGAAAAGAAAGACAGACAGACAGACCGACGGACTTGAGAAAACATATTTTTATGCAGCCCTTTGAGGATATTGCTTTAACATCTGTTCCACTAAAACCAAATCACTGGTTCAGATATGTAGATGATACTTTTGTTGTTTGGCCTCACAGAAGGAAAATCTCCTCATCTTTCTGGACCACCTTAATCAACAACACCGTAATATTAAATTTACAATGAATACTAAAACTAATGAAACGATTTCCCTTCTAGATGTAGAGACACGGATTACGATCTACACTACCGGACATAAGTATTGCAACAAATTGAAATAATTCTTAAAAATTGCAAATAATAGAAAGTGTTCATGTGCTTTATACTTTTCGTCGTTTCCTTGATAAACTAGGCTGTGACAATGAAATGAAAACGTTTTTGAAGCAGGATTTAAAGCAGTATTTTCAGTGAATAATTCTGAGAGTAATTTGTAAAAAAATAAAGGCGACGAAAATATTGCAACATTTTTTATTAAGGTCAACTAATTAAATAAATAAAGAACGAACAATATTATAAAACACTCTAAAATAGCAATAATAATATTTAATATTATTCACGAGTTTAATAACCAATAGCATACCCCGTGTTGGCTATAACTTTGGCACATCTTCTGGGCACGGAGTTGATTAAATTTTTTAAGATATGAAGTGGCAGGTTTCTCCAAACTTCTGATATTTTATTCATCAGTGCTTGTTAATAATAATACATTTATTATTAACCCAAAATACAATAATACAATAAATTTTACAATCATTTTGCATTTATAAAGTAAACATTATTGTTGAGTTAATAAATGCTCCATGATAGATGACAGGCATCAATTCTTCCTCATGGGCAGTTTGTTGAATATTCATACATCACAAGAGCTGAGTTTATAATAAAGAGACACAAAAAAAATATATATATTTCATAACTATTCATTATCTAGCACAAAAACATTTTAATATCGTAACAAGAACAAATACATACTTGTGTGGAAACAAAGCACATTCCCTAAGCAGCAATCACCTACATTGTTCATTGAATAATTTTTGTTTATAATTCTTTTTGAATTTTTGTACAGAGTCAGATACATCGCATATTCCGAGTTCCCTGCAGGTTGCAATATAATAAGAGAAGGACCGCCGAAAAATTGTCTTTCTATAGCGCGGCAGAGCTATTGAATTTCTAAAACGCAGATTCAAATTGTGAATATCTATTCTATATGATATTCTCTCATGTAGATAGGATGGTCGTTTAAACTTTAATAGTTTAAAGCAGAAATAAGCGAAATGTAATTCCCTTCTCCTTTCCATGTTTAGCCACTGGACACATGCAAGTTTATGAGAAATAGGGTTAGGTCTTTTAATGCCATAAAGTAGTCTGAGGCAGCAATTTTGAGCCTTTTGAATGCGTTTTTTATCAAGTGAATCCAAGCAGGGACCGTACACCCCATCACAAAAATCAAAATGTGATAACACCAAAACTTCGCACAGTTGTTTTTTCGTCTGAAAGTTTAAGTAGTGCCTCTGTGAATAAATGAGCTTTAAAGAGAAATATGCTTTTCTTAGTATGTTGGAAATATGTTGTTTAAAACGAAGATTGTTGTCAATAGTCAGCCCGAGATTTTTGCAGCTGTCGGCAAAATTGATTTGAGAAAATCCCACTCTCAATTTTAAGTCATTTATAATATTTGTTCTAGAATGAGGACTTCCAAACAGTACAGCACAGGTCTTGTCTAAATTTATTTTTAATAAATGGTCTTCGGATACTTTAAGTATGTTGTTCAGATCTTGATTAATCCTCAAGGCTGCTCCTGTAGGGTCATCACCCTGAAATGACAAATAAAGTTGTGTGTCGTCAGCGTACATTTGGTAATCGCAGTGCTCCAAAAAGGAATCAAAACTACAAGTATAAATTGTATATAGGAGTGGACCCAAGATACTTCCCTGTGGAACACCCTGCGACACCACAAGGCTAGAGGACATTTTACCATCAATCTTGACCTGTTGAATTCTATTACTCAAAAAGCTGTGTATGAGATCAGAGGCACACCTCTCAAAGCCAATGTAATGCAAAATTGAAATTAATATTTTATTTTTAGTAGGTCGAAGGCCTTTGAATAATCGAGCAGGACAAGCGCAGTCATCTCATCCTGGTCAATTGAACGAAGAATGTCGTCAATTACAGAAGTAAGAGCAGTTGCGCAAGAGTAACCCTGTCTAATGCCAGACTGTTTTTTAGGCAAAATCTGAAACCTTTCCAAATGCAATCGTATTTGTTTTTCCAGAACTTTTTCGAGGATCTTTGATAGAATGGGTAAAATACTTATGGATCTTAAATGATTAAATTCTATGGGTTCATTAACTTCTGGGAGAGGCAGGACACTGGCGTGTTTCCAGCTTTTAGGAAAATAGTTCATCACTATGCACTCGTTAATAATATGGCTAATATATGGGACAATAAGAGGACAGCAGAGTATTATCATTGTTAAATTAAGTTCATCACTTCCAAATGCTTTCGAGTGTATGTTTTTAATTATATAGTAAAGATCAAAGTCAGATATAGGTGAGAATTTAAACGTACTGTGAATTCCTGCTTTCAACTTATCAAAGTAAAATGTAGAATTTCCTGCTTAGGTTTACTCTTATTAAGACTGGAAGTTACAAAATACATATTTAATTCCTCAACATTTTTTAGATGGTCAGGTAGATTCCCGATTTTATCAGCAACAATGTTAAGCCTTTTCAACTCTTGCCATTTGTCTTTAGGAGTGCCTCTGTTGAATTTCTGACTCAAATAAGCACTTTTTTCTCGGCGAATAGTAGAAGTGAGATTTCTTAACTGTTTGTAGTATTCGAAATGTGCTTGTGATTTGGTTTTTTTAAATTTAGCCAATGCTCTGTCTCTCACTTTCTGCATGTATCTGACATTCTCCGTTATCCACGGGGAATAGGGATGCCTACCTCTACCTCGAGATACTTTAGTAGGGGCGTGATAGTTGAAAATACGCAACATATTACCGCTCAAAAATTCTACTTTCTGATCAATATCCGTAATGGCATACACGGTATCCCAAGGAATAGCCCCGAGATCACGCTCAAAACTCTCCAAGTTCATAGCCCTAAAATCTCTATAAGTATAGGTTTTACAATGTTTAGAATTTGAGTAAATAGGAAAGCTACATGAAATGAAAAAATGATCAGCAATATTTGCATCAACAACGCTTGTATTATTTGTTTCTAAATTTGAGAAAATAATATCGATTAAAGATGTACTGTTGTTTGAAATACGTGTAGGCTCCTTAATAATCTGTTTCAAATTGAATGTGTCCAGAAGGCTTTCAAAATTATTAAGCACTTGACAATTTACCGATAAAAAATTTATATTAAAATCGCTCATTCCGATTATGTGATCGTAGTCCGATATAATATCAAATAGTTTATTTTCAAAGTTATTTAGAAAATCATTAAAACTGCTATTTGGCGGTCGATATAAGACTCCAAGAACATATTTTTTTTATGTATATTAATTTTGACCCACAATTGCTCAATAAAGACCAAATTTTCTGTAAGCAAAATAGAGACAGTGTAACATTCTTTAACATAAAATCCAACACCACCTCCCCGTCTATCTGCCCGATCACATCTCAGCAATCTGTAGCCAGGGATACCAATCATATCAGAGTCAATATTAGTGTTAAGCCAGGACTCGGAAATGCCAAATATATCAAATTTGTTTATCAAAATATGATTCCGAACCTGAGCAAAATTTGCTATTAGAGACCTAGTGTTAACATGACCTATCTTAAATGCCATCGTAAAAAGAAATAAATAAATTATAGAAAATAGAGTTACAAAAACAGCCGTAATAAAATAAAATTACAGCTACAACTAATGATTCAAAGTACAGTACAATAAACATTAACTCCAGTACAATTTAAAACTTTTAACAACCAGTAAGTTAAAAAAAAAGACCAGAATGTTTATAGAGAGTAGCTATTATAATTTATAAATTGTACATAAACCTGAGAATCCTCTTTATACATAAAAAAAACAGCAGAAGTTTAAGAACTGAAATGAAGGACGACATTAATCCGCACCAACGCGATATCTAATTTTGGTGTTTAGTTCCAGATCGCAAGTTAATGTTAAATTTAGACTTTTTAGAAGCTGACAAGTTATTTTTAGCGGGAATATTTGAATTTGCTTCTTTTTGTTTCTGGAAGATGTTTCCTTTATCACTAGGTTCTTGAAGTAATCTATTAACAGCTTTATCAGTGGACAGACAAGCAGTGCTTTTATCTTCTGCGTTCTCAGGCTTTTTTGAGTTTCTTTGAGGGTCGATGTTAGGACTAGAAATTGTCCCTATGAGATATTCTGCCAAGACATCTATATCCAAATTAGGTCTGGTAATAGGGGTAGATGGAGCGCTATTGGATGCCGGCTTAGGGTTAGGAGATTCAAATTCTAACTGGTGGACTTGATCAAATATGTTCATTTCCTGAAGCTGACAAGCAGTGTAGGATTCGTCATTGATGAGTAACCTATTGCCTTTAATTCTTGCGTTTAGGTTTTTTGCCTTTGCAACCTTAAGGTGTTCAACAAGTGTTTTTCTCTCTGCTCTGTCCTCAGGACACAAATCTTGTGCAATAAAAATTTGGGTGTTTTTAAGCTTAAATAAATTCTTTAGCACAATTTGTTTTTTAAGAAAGGGTGCAAATTCAACTTTAATGGATTTAGGGGTGTTAGGCCTGGAACTAGGAATACTGAAGATGTTATTAATATCTCTTTCTTCAAGGTTAGTGCTCAGAAGTTGGTTAAGCTTACTGACTACAAAATTAGGAAGATCCTCCCCCAGGGTTTCCAAGCCAAAGATTAAGATATTATTCTGTCTTAATCTGCGTTCAAAATCCAAACACTTTAAATTTACTGTGTTGGAATGAACCTCAAGACGTTTGAGTCTTGTGTTGTGAGCATCTAATTTTCCCAAAACCTCGGCATGGTTGTTTTGAATCTCTAGCCTAATTGTATCTTGAGAGTTGTTGATGGCGGCCATTAAATTCTTATACCAATCACTTGGAGTGCCATCTCCCATAATGGTTTAACATGATATTGGTGCAGCTAAACTTTAGCCGAAACAATTCTTTTATCAGCTGAAGCAGCGCAAGCAAAAATCGACCTTATTGCTTATGAACTTGACAGAGTTTTCCTTAATTATTCTTGTTTCTTAATAGGAATTCTTGTTAGGAAACAATTCTGTTCGTATTTATCGTTCTACTTCTTGCCATAGGTTTTCTACCGGGTTCAAGTCCGGGTATTGCGCAGGCCGCTCTAAAACTCTAATATTGTTCTGCCTGAACCACTCTTGCACATGATTGGAGATGTGTTTGGGATTATTGTCGTGATGAAAAATGAACCGTAAGGACCTGTCCATTATCCCATCGATAAAGTGTAGAGGACCAACCCCCCCAGATGAAAAGCAAGCCCACAAAACAACACTACCCTTGCCATGTTTCACTGTAGGCGTTACATACTTGGGATTGAAACGCTAGTTTACAGGCCTTCTAACTTGTCTCATGCCATCTGAATTAAAAATGTTATAGCGTGTCTCATCACTAACAAGAACCTTTCTCCATTCAGCAGCAGTCCAGTCGATATGCCCTCGTGCGAATGCAAGCCTAGTAGCTTTATTTCTAGCAGAAATTAAGGGTTTATTTGCTGGTCTCCTACTGTATAACCGTGCCTGCACAGGGTGTCCGGATTTGGTTGCAAAAGCAGGGTATCTCGCTTATTTTTAAAAATAGAACCTTGCGGTTTTCACGAACCTGAGCTAATTTTTTGTGAAACTCATGAAGCTGTAAACAAAATTTTCATAGCCTTCTTCGTTTATGAGATTACAGGGCGAAATAGAAAATTTTGCATTTTGGGACCCCCCTCGTATCTCGGTTATCCTTAAACTTAACGCAAAGGGAAAAATTGCTGCTTATGCAGTTTTTTACGCTGGATTCAGTGGCGTAGTCATATTTTTCATTTGAGTTGTTATTTTATAGATATGACCCAAAGTTGGGTTTTTTTAAATGGGACACCCTATATATATATTTGTCCAGAAATTAATTTGTCCTTTTAAAAGCTTCTCAAAAATATATAATAGTATGGGTCTATTTTAATAAACAACAACAAAAATCCTAATTTTTATAATTATCATCCCAAATTTTGCTGTAGGCCATGCAAAACAATTTTATTTAAAGTCGTTAACAATATCTACATCCTAACAATAAATCAAAATAAATATGTAATTAAATCTATTTATGAAAATATGTATTGGTAATTTCGCACCAAAAAAGTACCACCTAGATTTATGTAACACAAGAACAAAACAGTAATAAATTATTATGTAACAAGCCTTTCAGCAAAAATCAAGTCGTATAAGAACTACAGTAACCAAGAAAATCTAAAGAACTGTTCAAACTGATTTCCATTTTGTTCTATGCATGCCTCCAAAATTTCTACTTATAGCAAAATAACGGGATGATTTTGTAAATAGCGAAAATTTTCTCTTATTGCATTTCCTAAATCTTGGACATTATATAAAATTTTATTTTCCTGTAACCCCATAGAAAGAAATCTAAAATCGACAAATCTGGGGACCTCTAAGGGGGCCATCTTATAGATCCATTTGTTCCGATCCATTGATTGGTAAAATTATTGTCCAGAAATAATCTCGTCATTCCAGAATTGTGTGCAGGAGCACCGTCCTGTTAAAAATAAATTTCGTTAATTTGCTGAGAAAATATAATTCAGGTATAGCTGCCTCTAAAATTTCTAGATAGCGATTGGCTGTTAGATTTCCCTCAAATATATAAAATTTTATATGTGTTCCTAATTGACACATTATACCAGAACCTGCCCTGGTGTCTTCTGGGAAATATTTGGTGTTGATTTTCCTGGGACCAGAATCTACTATTGTGCCTATTCCTTTTAAAATCTCTAACCATATCGCATCTTTGTCGAAACCAATTGCAGAAGACTACCCAACGCTCTGCATCCCATGGCTGTAAGTGCTGCACGAGCCTAAATTTGTATGGGTGGTATTTGTGCTTTTTTAAAATTTCTTGAACTCTAGTTTTTGGAATCCCTATGCTCTTTTCACTGGCCCTACAAGAGTTTGTAGGGTAAGCTTCTGCATTAGCCAAAACCGTAATTTCCTCAGCCTCCCGATTTTCTTTATTATATTTTTTCGTACGAGGTTTGATAAATGATCCGTGATTAATTAAATTCTTTTTTATCCGATAAAAAGTGGATATATTAGGTTGCCTCCTTTCTGGCTATCTAAATAAAAATTAAGCAATAGTATTTCAACATACTTAAAAATTAACTATTTACCTGTTAAAATACATCTCAGAAGCCGCTTCAACATTTTCATTACTTAATATAAAACAAGCTAACATATCGTACTTTTCATAATGTTCGAAATTTTGGTTTTCTTCCATAATATAACAAATATATTTTTACACAATAAATAAATACTAAAAACTAGCGCTATATTTTATATACGCGTACAAAATTGGGAAATGTCATTTGCTTCCAAGAAAACAAAAGAAAACGGCATCGTTTTGCATGGCCTACTGCAAAATTTGGGATGATAATTATAAAAATTAGGATTTTTGTTGTTGTTTATTAAAATAGACCCATACTATTATATATTTTTGAGAAGCTTTTAAAAGGACAAATCAATTTCTGGACAAATATACAGGGTATCCCATTTAAAAAACACAACTTTGGGTCATATCTAAAAAATAACAACTCAAATGAAAAAACTGCATAAGCAGCAATTTTTCCCTTTGCGTTAAGTTAAAGGATAACTGAGATAGGAGAGGGGTCCCAAAATGCAAAATTTTCTATTTCGCCCTGTATCTCATAAACGAAGAAGGCTATGAAAATTTTGTTTACGGCTTCATGAGTTTCACAAAAAATTAGCTCCGGTTCGTGAAAACCGCAAGGTTCTATCTTTAAAAATAAGCGAGATACCCTGCTTTTGCAACCAAATTCGGACACCCTGTACTAACCTCCTTTGAATAGTTCGGCAAGAAATATTTACGCGAGGTATTTCGGCTTTGATCTGAGGACCTGACTTCCACGGATCGTTTTCAGAAATATGTTTTATCAACCTGTCTGCGGGAACATTTGTTTTTCTTGATCTACCTGACTTGGGAATAGAATCCAAATGATGTCTTTCATTAAAATACGAGATTATGAGTGAAACTGTACTGGAAATTAATGAAAATCTTCAAGCAATAGCAGCTTGTGTTTCTTCATCTTGAAAAGCTCTTAGAACTCGTGATCTTAAATCTTTGGGCACAGCAGTTCCTTTTCTGAACTGGCGTCAACAAATTCTACGTTGCAGACCAAGATTTACTCCCAAAACTACTACACAAATACAATAAAATATGTTTGTCGCAATACTTTTGACGCTTAAAAAACGCAAATTTTTGATTTTTTTATTTGTTGCAATACTTAAGTCCGATAGTGTACAGGGTGTCCCATTTTCATAGGTTTTACGGGGTTTCCAGCTTATGAGTAGAGATAGAGAGATGCGGTTTTCGCGACACCGTGCTACTTTTCGATGAAACTAAAGAGGCCGCAAACAGATTTGCCCTAACCATTTTAGTTTCCGTGCTACAGGGTGATTTTGAAAATTTGTCATTTTCGGACACCCCCTGTAACTCAGCTATCGTAAAATATATTTAAAATGTTTCAACTGGTATTTATAGATTTTTTCACGTAGAATTCAGTGGCATACTCAGATTTTTGCTGAGAGTCATAGTTTTTGACATATTGGAATAACCTACTATTTTTTAAATGGGAGACCCTATATGTTATTTTTTCATCTTATTCTTCGTGTCGAGAACTTTTCAAAAACATACCATAAGTCATATTTATTTTCATAAATAACATGAAAAAATGCATTTTTCTTTAAACGGATTTATGGCATAGCAGATCAATCGAAATAAGAGAAGGTGGCTGTGGTAGCCATGGCAACGCCAACAAAAATATGATCAGGCAGCCATTACTGCTGTCATTTTTGGCATTATTGCGTTTAAATTTTTCTTGACGTCTATTATAATTATTGTTTTTAATATGGCTCAGAATCAAAAATTTGAATATTTTGAGAAATATGATATGAACGCGTGTTTTATATTGTCTAATGAAGATGCAGATCAGGCGGCAGAGCTTTATCTGAACAGGTTAGTTCTTTTTTATCTTCCTGCATTTTGACTTTATTGGTTCGCTTTATTTTATCTTAAATATCCCGAGAGAAGACAACCAGAAAAAAGAATTTTTCAAAAAATTAAAAATAATCTTTGCCAATATGGATCTTTTAACAAGCCTCGATCGCGAACTTACAATAAAGACAACGAAGAATCTGAGGTCAACGTTTTAGCCCTCGTTCAGACAGCTCCTGAAACATCTTGCAGGAAAATAGACGAAGAGGCGGGTGTACCGAAAACCAAAGTGCAGAAAATTTTAAAAAAGCACAAATTCAAACCCTATAAATACAAACTTGTGCATCATCTGCATCCTGGTGATGCAGAGCGCAGATTGGAGTTCTGCAATTGGTTTATAAATATGAAGGCAGAAGATACCGATTTTGAAAAAAAGATTATTTGGTCAGACGAGGCACATTTTACTAGTTCAGGGATTTTAAATAGACACAACACGCGATTTTGGAGTCAAGAAAACAACCATGTTATTTTTCCTAGGGAGCGTCAGGGCAGATTTGGATTCAATGTCTCCTGTTTTATTTTCAACCGAAAAATAGTTTACCAAATATATGAAGGAAATCTGAATTCGATTGGTTACGTGCGAATCCTAGAAGACGCATTAGGAATTTTGGATGATGTTCCCTTGGCTCAACTAAATAGGATTTATTTCCAGCAAGACGGAGCTCCAGCCCACAATGCCAGAATAAGTCAAAACTGGCTTAACGACCATTTTCCTGGAAGATGGATAGGAACACACGGACCTGTTCGATGGCCACCACGATCCCCTGACCTCTCAGTTTTAGATTTCTTTTTGTGGGGTTATTTAGAAAACAAGGTTTATGTAAGGCGATACGAAAACTTAGAACAACTAAGAATGGCCACCGAAAACGCTTTTGCAGAGTTACAAAGACAGTCATTTACAATAGAAAATGCATTAAAAAGAATTTTTAAAGTTTGTCACACTTGTAGGACACATAATGGTCTACAATTTGAACAATATTTGTAGTTTTAATGAAATTATAATTATTACCTTTTACCTACTTCCTAATTTTTTCTGATGCTGTTACTTTGTTATTTCGTTAATAAATATTTGTTAACTTTTTCAATGGCTCCACAGCCACCTTCTCTTATTTCCTTATCCGTTTAAAGAAAAATGCATTTTTTCATGTTATTTATGAAAATAAATATGACTTATGGTATGTTTTTGAAAAGCTCTCGACACGAAGAATAAGATGAAAAAATAATATATAGGGTGTCCCATTTAAAAAATAGTAGGTTATGCCAATATGTCAAAAACTATGACTCTCAGCAAAAATCTGAGTACGCCACTGAATTCTACGTGAAAAAATCTATAAACACCAGTTGAAACATTTTAAATATATTTTACGATAGCTGAGTTACAGGGGGTGTCCGAAAATGACAAATTTTCAAAATCACCCTGTAGCACGGAAACTAAAATGGTTAGGGCAAATCTGTTTGCGGCCTCTTTAGTTTCATCGAAAAGTAGCACGGTGTCGCGAAAACCGCATCTCTCTATCTCTACTCATAAGCTGGAAACCCCGTAAAACCTACGAAAATGGGACATCCATATATATATATATATATATATATATATATATATATATATATATATATATATATCACACGTGTAAACCGATCTCGCATAGAGTCACGGTTAGGCGACCAAAGTCGAGTACAGAGTAGGTGCTTCGTGCAATTAAAATCGAAACGTCGGATAGTAATGATTTCCTAATTGGCCGAAGCGGTGAAAGTTTCGGGTCGATAAAACTTCCAAGCTTTTACACACTTAAACTTTAAACTTACAAACCTTACAAACATGAAACCTGATGGATCAAAAAAGTTTAAATGTGATATTTTCTGTCGAGAGCAACGTTTTTCTGTCCTCAAAAATTCAACAATTTTAACTTCTTTGCAAAAAAACCATTTTGGGATCTCTCAAGAGCCAATAAGTCAATTGACGTGAATCTCTTTCCTAAGCCTACAAGAACATTTCCAACCCTTTTCGTTAACCGTTCGTTTCCTAATATTTTGAGCCTCTGATATATATCAAGCGATACTTGTGCTCTTATTTATTATCTACTTGAAACGTCTTATGTATGCGATACCTTTTTTTTTCTTGGCGGGAGCCGATAAGAAATTCTTTTATTCAGAATGGATAGGAAATGGGTCACATCGAACCTAGAAAACTATAACTGGAATGGCCACCGTGGGAAAACCTGAGGCGGCTCCCAGAATACGAAGTGTCAATTTATTCTAGCGTCAGACGAAATGGATAGTTCCAATCCCATTTCAGCGATAGGTTTAGTGACGCCTCTGAATTTTTATATAAGGAAATTATTCTTCTTCTTGTTACGTATAAGTAGTGGAGATTACATTATTAACAGTTACATAAGTTTAGTATAAACATATAAATGAATTAAAAACAAAATGAATCAGTAAATCGTTAATTTCTGTATTTTTTTTAAACTTGAAATTACATTACTCTTTTTTTTTGGCCTTGAGCCTAACCCATTTAGCCTCGAGAAACAAAATTAATTTTTGACTATACAGGGTGTAATTTAATTGATGGCTGAAATGCAGGATTTAATTTCTTTGCTTATTTAAGAAAGAAAAGTGTATATGAACATACGTCTTAAACCTCTCAACTTTTGAGCTACAGGGTGTTAAAGTTTAAAAAAAATTTTTTTCTTACCATAACTTTAATACTGTTCCTAGTATTTTCATAAAATTTGGCACGCATCTACTAAGCAACAATAGGCATTTTTTGATGTAGAAGATTTTTTGATAATTTTTCCAGTGGCGTCCGTACGGAATGTAGACTGGAGATTTTTTTTAAAAAAGTATGGTACGCCACTGCTTTTTCCAGAATTAAAAATTATTTTTGAAATCCTCATTTATTTTGCGATAAAATTAATTTCTTAACTTTTTTCGCCCAACGCACTGTTTTCGCGTAAAAAAATAAAAATTGTTTTCATGCATTTGCGGTATAACGAAATTATTTTCAACTAGTAGGCTAGTGCCCTATTTTGTTTCTAAAATAATGACATTTGATCAATAACGTTGTGGTATTATTTTGATAAGTAATCATAAAAGTTGCAGTTTTTTTTACATTGTGAAAATTTCTTTAATCAATAATAAAAAGAAAGTGAGTAAACTATGTTAAGATTTACAAATTCCGAGTTAGCAGATATGCATTTCACCTACAGACTTGCTGACGGGAATGCGTTTATGGCTAGGCGGATATATGAAGAGCAGTATCCAAATCGTATCATTCCCGATGCCAGAATGTTTTCGAGAATACACAGAAGACTACATGAAACTGGGAGTCTTAGCATTGACAATAGTTCCAAAGAGGCACATCGCACGGTGAGAACACCAGAATTAGAGGAAGCTGTTTTAAACACAATTGAGGAATTTTCTTATTTGGAAAATACTTTGGCGTTTAAATTTCTGCGGATGGTTTTTAGAAAAACGTGCTGAAAATCCTTTATTCGATAACAAAATACTCTTTACTGATGAAGCTAATTTTTCCCGCAGTTCCATTCTAAATTTCCGTAATAATCATGTATGGGCAGAAGAAAACCCACGCGCAATTACTGAGGCCCATCATCCGGAGCAGTTTTCCGTGAATGTGTGGGCTGGAGTAGTTGCAGATTTCCTCATAGGACCATTCTTCCTTCCAGGACGATTGAATGGACTATTCTATCGCCACTTTCCTGAAAACGATTTGCCAATTTTGCTCGAGCATGTACCTCTTTTATTAAGAGAAGGAATGTGGTATATACATGATGGTGCACATTTTAGCATTCATGGTAGGGAATTTCTAAATGAGGCGTTTACCAATCGCTGGATACGACGCGAAGGAACTCAATCTTGGCCTCCCAGGTCCCCTGATTTAAATAGTTTAGGCTATTTCTAGCTTCTCTTGAGACATTTATTAATGATATAGATCATATTTTTGCTTTTGTTTATAATATTTACAATAACGTCATATGTCTAGGAGACTTCAACATTAATTTTTTAACCTGCCAAATCCTGTCTTATCATGCCTTGAAACTTATGATCTGTCTCAAATTATCAAATTATCAGTGAACCAACCAGAATTTCAGCTGGCACGAGCACTCTGATTAACTCAATTTTTATTTCCACGTCACTTGCAATAAACGTATGTGGTACAATTAATGCAGATACGATCTCCGATCACAGAGTAACGTATTGTGATCTCTCTGTGATTAAGAATAAAGTAATTCCAAAGGTTATTTCTTATCGTAACTTTGATCGTTTTAATTATGATGGTTTTATCTTTGATTTTGCAGCTCTTGACTGGTACTCTATTTTTAACAATAATAACATATATGAAGAAATTACTATTTTTAATAATTTTATTATATTCTTATTTGATAAACACGCTCCGATAGTAAGTCGCAAAGTTACAAAACCAAAGGCAGAGTGGTTAACTCCTAATTTAAAAATGTTAATTAAAGATAAAAATAAAGCTTTACAAAAATATAAATCATCTCATTCTCAAGTCGTTTGGAATAATTATAAACAACTAAGAAATCTTTCCGTGTCTATGATAAGACGAGAAAAACAAAACTGTTTTAATTCAGTTGCTGCTAGACGTCAGCATCGTAGAATTTGGTCTGATTTGGCGTAATCTCAATATACACTGTAATAAACAAGGTCGGGCAGAGTCGCCAGCTAATCTTTCAGACCCCAATTCTATTAATTCTTATTTTCAAAATTTTTTCAATATGTATCCGATAATTGTGATAATAAAATAAATTTTTATAGAAATAGTTACTCCTCAAGAAGTACTCAGTTTTCGTTCAAATTAAGTAATGTTGAAGAAGTTAATACAATTTTACATTCTCTAAGTAAAGATAGCATTAGTTCTGATAATACTATTACCAATAACATTTTTGTAAATACTGATCAGGGTCTTGTCACTGTGCTCATGTTACTTGACTATTCAAAAGCCTTTGACACTATCAACCATAACTTGCTCTTAGCCAAATTGAAATATTTTGGCTTTGATAACGTCTCAGTAAAATTAACTAAATCCTATCTATCATGCAGATCGCAGAAAATCTCTTATAATAACTGTGAGTCACAAGAACTTTCTATATTGTCTGGTGTACCCCAAGGTTCTGTCCTGGGACCTCTTCTTTTCAGCATTTATACTTCTGACATTTTAACGTCTCTTAATAATTGTAAGATAATAGCATACGCAGATGACACCCAGATTTATTTTTCCTTTAGACCCGAAGAGTTTGAAGTGGCTAATAAAATAACAAATAATGATTTTAAAAAAATCTAATGTGATGGTATTTGGTAATAGGGACAAATGCAACTTTTTAGCTTGAAACCTGAATATCTCCATCGACAATAATTTATTAAAGCGGAATTTGGGTATAATTTTCGACTCTAATTTGCGTTTCAGCAGTCACGTGCAGGAACTTAGACGAAAGGCGTTTTTTAAATTAAAAAAATTATTTGCCAACGTTATATTCTTAATTTACATCTAAGAAAATTGCTCACATAATCCCTAATTCTCTCACAATTTAATTATGGTAATTATATTTATTTTCCATGTCTGAATTCTTTGGACAAAAATAAAATACAGGTCATACAAAATTAATGTTGTCGTTTAATTTTTGATATATCTAGAAGAGAACATATTTCTCATAAAATAAATGAATTAAATTGGTTACGTATGGAAAATCGATGGATACATCATCTGGAAAATTTTGTTTTTAAACTTATTAATGATCTTAAATCTAGTTGTTCTTTGAATCACATATTTCAAACTCGTGAATCACAGCATTCAGTTAATGTAAGATTCAAAGAAAAATAGACAATGCCTCATTTTCGAATGACGTTGTTTAAAAGATCTTTTTCATACATTTCAATTTCCCTTTTGAATTCATCGCCTAGAGAATTCAGACTTTTCAATTTTAATAAGTTTAAATTTAAATTGAAACACTTTATTTTAGATAGGCAAAAGGCTTGCAGGACTTTTCTGTCATAGCTTAAGATCATTTTAATCTGTGGGCATGGATCTTCCCAAAGAAACACCTTAGCTATTTTATATTCCTTCCGTACTTCTTTAATTTTAATTTCGTCGCCCTTGCACACTTTGTAACCTTGAATATTATTATTCACACATATTTTTGTGATCTAAGAATTTAAGAAAAGTTTTTGTGTCAATCTGTTTTGCCATGTTAACAAACAAACCGCCATTTTTGGTCAACTTTAACTAATTATGTCTGCTGGTAATGTTCTTGTTTGTTTTTTATGTTTATTAAAGGCCTTATTTATTTATTTATTTATTTTATTTATTTTTTGTGGGGGCACCACAAGACTTTAGTTTATACTACACCGGTTCAAACTGTAGAAGAACTAAGGCAAAAAAATTTACTTTCTTGCCAAATCATAAGACATACTCTGGAATTTTTGAAAGGGTTCGCCAATCCATGAGAAATAGAATTGAATAATTGATAATTAAATTAAATATTAGTTTATTTTATGTATAGAAGTTGTCAAAACTTGTAAGACTTTTTTCTAGTTTTTATGCATTGCAAATTCGCTGAAATCTCATGCGGCAGTTTGTAGGTAAGATGTGTTTTTGTCTAATTTTTATTACATTAAAGTCAATCGATTAAAATAGGCACTACTACAATTTAAGTTTAATACAAAAAATTGAGTCAAAGACGAATTTTTCATTACCATTAGATTTTAGAGATTTTGACATGCATGAAAATGGTTTTTATTCTTTTACGCCAAAACATTTCGTCGGACGAAAAAATGTCGAGAATTTAAATTTGTTGCAAAATAAATGAGGATTTCAAAAATAATTTTCATTTCCGGAAAAAGCAGTGCCGTACCATGTTTTTTTTTACAAAAATCTTCAGTCTACATCCCGTATGGACGCCACTGGTAGAAGAAATATTAGAAAATCTTCTACATCAAAAAATGCCTATTGATGCTTAATAGGTGCGTGCCAAATTTTATGAAAATACTAATAACAGTATTAAAGTTATGATAAGAAAACAATTTTTTTTTAAAACTTTAACACCCTGTAGTTGAGAGGTTTAGGACGTATGTTCATATGAACCTTTCTTTCTTAAATCAATTAAGAAATCATATCCTGCATTTTCAGCCATCAATTAAATTACACCTTGTATATTTCGGTAGGTTCCTAGGCTGATTATTATAAACAATAATAGGTAAGAAATGTAACAAAATTAACATTCCAGATATTAAATCTCCAATCCCTACGAACCTAAACAACTAAAGAGAAAGTATATAAGGTAAAGGAAATTTAGGCAGGGATACACACTTCTCGTCCTGGTGTCAGTGCAAGACATTTTTTTAAATACACACAAAATACAGGAGGGTCCGGATAGGTAGGTAGTAAACTGCTGAAACTTCGAAATGCACCAAGGAAATTTTTACTGGAAATTTAATTTCAAAGTTAATTTTTGAAATTAAGAAGGAAGTTGATTTTGGTTTGTTAGTTCAATCACAGTATTTAAAGTTCACGAAAGAATTAATAATATTCTTTAAACAATGATAATATTAATAATTTTGAATGTATTTTTTTATTACACAAAATGGAAAATATATAGGGCGGCTTTATAAAAACGTAATATTGGGGTTGATCATTAGGTGTCAAAACTTTAGGGTATAAAAGTGTTGTTTATGTTAGAGTGCCCAAAAATTGTGAAATTTTCGTAAAGTTGTTGCCGAAAGTGCTTGGAACTGCTAAAAAAGTGCCAGAGGTGCAGTTTGAATATTGGTAAGTATTCCTTATGATATATTTTATGTGTGTTTTTACGTATTCAAGAGTGGGGCCATTGTAAGCGTGTGTTTTTTGAGTAATATACTTAAGAATTGATTGAACTATAGGAATTCTTATATAGTATTGGAGAGTAGTGGGAAGGGTTTTAATGTAAAATTAAGTTGATTATTAATAGCAAAGGGATTTTATTTTAGAAAAAAATTGGATGCGGGATATGGCTGTTAAGGGAAACACAATATTGTAAGTGACTTTTAAATCTTGTGACCTGAAAATTTTCAAGTCCTGTTTGCTTTAAAACGTTAAAAACTTGCAGAAAAAGTAATAAGATTAACTTAATAAGTTGAATTCGTTATTAATAATGTTTCGTTAGAATGTTCCTAATACTTATTAATAAAGGTAAAGTCGTTATAAAAAAATTGAGACTCTGACGTCTTTTTTAACCTCTCAAATATTTTTTTAACATGTTAAAGTTCACGAAAGAATCAACAATATTCTTTAAACAATGATAATATTAATAATTTTGAATGTATTTTTTTATTACAAAAAATGGAAAATATATAGGGCGGTTTTATAAAAACGTAATAGTGGGGTTGATCATTAGGTGTCAAAACTTTAGAGTCTAAAAGTGTTGTTTGTGTTAGAGTGCCCAAAAATTGTGGAATTTTCGTAAACTTAGGTTTATGACACCATTAGTATTACAAAATGATGCAGTGCGGCAACACCGTCCGATCGGCGCCTCCCTGCCTAAGAGCACAGATCAACAACCAATCAGATACCGCACTCTTCGAACTTGAAAACATCGTGTTTTAGTATCATGTAGAAAGGGTTTTAGCGCATGTTATATTCATTTCACTCCTGCCATTGGCGTGCGTATGAAAAACGTAAATAATATATACTATTTTACTCTCCTACATCACAAAATTGGAATATTATATTTCTGATTTTCACAGTTATTGTGGTCAGCAAATTCAATTTTTCTGTTCAGTTATATTTTTTGTAATATCCATATATAGGTAAGAGGATGATTCAAGTGTAAGCTACATAACCTCTGACCTTTATGCAGATCGTTTATTTTATCTCAAAGATCTTCTCTGTTGCAAGACATGACCCAGTTTCTTGCTCTAAGATTAGATTTAAAATAATAGTTTTAATGCTAACATGACAAACATGTTTTATGCTACCAATGCGATCAACACTGAACGCCAATAAATAAAACCATACGTAATCCTCGGTTCAATAAAAAAATTTAGTTTAAAATATCTAGAAACATCCATTTGTCAGTAACGCGCTAAAAAGTACAAAATAATGTAATTTTTTTAAAATATATTTTGTTCAATGACTATGCAAAGAAGTGTGATTCGCTTTTTCGTTCCTTTGAGAAGCATATATGTTTTATTAATTTCGACAACATTACATTATTTTGTACCTTTTAGTGCGTTACTGACAAAAACTTATTTTCTAGTTTTTTCAAAACTGTAAAATATTTTTTACTTTTACACACTTTACTGGACTCATAAAAACCAAATAGATTAGCCCAAACTCTACGTTCGATGTTACCATATTATGTATTGAACTCGTAAAAACAAACCAAATGATCATCGGTACCATTTGATTCCATCGAGCTGATCAGATCAAATCGAGGGTACCAAATTATGAATTGGACTCGTCCAAATAAACCAAATGAGCCCCAGAGGGGTTTACTAGGTGGGAACATGTGTAGAATTTGGTATCATCAAGCTGGTCAGATCGGCTAGCTGCTTCCAAATTTTGATATTGCTATTTATATTACCCATACTTGCAAATTTTCAAATCGACACAACAATTAGAGGTAGGTTAACATCAATTAGTATCATCGAGCTGATCAGATAAGATCGATGGTGCCAAATTGTATTATTATCCGAATTAGATATAGTTAAAAAATTTCAAATCCATGCAGTTAGAAGTAGGTTAAAATCGAACGGTACCATTTGCTACCATCGATCAGCCGATGGCATCAAATTATTATATTATCATCCGAATTATGTACGCTTACAAAAATTCAAATCGATACAACAATAAAATCAGAAGTAGGTTAACTTCGACTTCTTATATTTATTTATATACATAGTTACATACAAGTGAACCTAATAGAAGATTGTTAAAAACAAAATTTAAACGAGTGAATGAAAATTTTACAGTACGTATTTACAAGACATGCAAATAATAATATAAAAATCGATAAATTTCCTATACGCGGAATTTCCCTCGTTAGGAATGTTTCATTTTATTCGAAATAGTAAAGTATGACTCAGTTTAGTTTAGTGCATAGTTATTTAGCAACACATATACAGGGTGGACCCTTTAATGTGTTACAAAGCGGTATTGAGAAAACGACTGATTGAAAATAAATGAAATTTCTAAGGATGCAATGGTTCGTTGGGGGACATTTTTTTGACGGAGTAAGTAATGTTTTAACCCTTTCCACTGTTTAGGGGTGAGGGGTAATTTTTAAATGTTAAATGAAAAGGTGCGGTTTTTTTCCAGATTCGTAATCTCCAGAAAAAACTACGTTATAATCAATGAATAATTTAATGTCAATGTTTATGTCACTACGCTAAATTCAACAAAATTAAAAAGAAAATGAACAGAAGAAAAAACTGATATTAGGTACATGATTTTATTTTATCAGATGTTCAAAATGGCGGTCATTTTGTTTTAAACATTTATCAACTCTCTTTCGAAAAGAATTCCGCACTCTGAATAACATATCCGGGGTGATTTCACAAACTGCACGCGTAATCCTTTCTCTCATGTCTTCGGCTATAGTTGGTGCAGAAAGGTGCAGTTTTCTATCCAGATTCGTAATCTCCAGAAAAAACTGCGTTATAATCAATGAATAATTTAATGTCAAAAATTAAAAAAAAATTCAACAAAAGAAAAAACTGATATTAGGTAAATGATTTTATTATAATAGGTGTTCGAAATGACATCCATTTTGTTCAGAAGCATTGTCGTTGTTTTTTCTACATCCTCCGAGAATTACCATGTCAACTGGGTAAAAAAATACGGTATTTTGGTTAGATTATGTAGTTAATTATTTTTTTCCCGATTTTTTGGGAGCTCGGCGGCACTGCAGCGATGATTCACCAGCCGCCACTATTGCAGTTATCAAGACAACGAACGACTT
This sequence comes from Kuschelorhynchus macadamiae, assembly GCA_030620095.1. NCBI lineage: Eukaryota > Metazoa > Arthropoda > Insecta > Coleoptera > Curculionidae > Kuschelorhynchus > Kuschelorhynchus macadamiae. The sequence continues at coordinate 558,932 of JAUTXW010004710.1, forward strand.
GACATGTTATGATATTGCCAGTAATTTTCTTAAATTATCTTCGAGTTTAAAGTCTTTAGTTTAAGCGTTTATTCTTTTTCTTAAGTTCTGTTCGTTTATTATTTAGCTGCGTTATTTCTATTCGTATTTAATAATTTTAGTTGAGATTTTAACAACCTATCCTTAAAATTAATGAATTCGACTGCCAAGTTGACATGTTATTAATTCTCGGAGAATGGAGAAAAAACTATCGCAATGCTTCTGAACTTTGGGCGGTGAGATTTCCCCACTTACCAGCAAAATTTTACATAGCGCTCAAACGATTAGAGACCAGGGGTCGCCAAACCGGTCAACTCTCATCCAGAAAACGCAGCAGAAGGCAAACCAAAACGAACGACGACATGGGGCGGTAGGAGTTTTGGGAACAGTAGCTCTCAACCCTCATATTGGTTCCCGAGAACTATCCAAAGACGCCGAGATGTGTAAAACATCCGTTCTCAGGATTTTGCTCAATTTTAAATTTCATCCTTACTATATTACCTTACATCAAGAATTGTATGGACAGGACTTCGAGAGACTGGTGCAATTTTGTCGGTGGTTTCGACTATGAATCAATGAAAATAACTCGCTAGAAAACGTAATATTTTGTGACGAAGCAACATTCACTAACCATGGTCAAGTCAATCGTCACAATATGCATTATTGGGCTCGAAAAAATCCACACTGGATGCGAACAGTCGCTAATCAACACCCTTGGTCGATAAATACTTGGTGTGGGATATTTGGCAATGTTGTTATTGAACATCATTTTTTCGATGGCAATCTTGATGGACAGCGATACTGCAATTTCCTTCAAAATGTTTTGCAAAGATTGATGCCAAATATTCCAGAGCAACAACGTGAAGCAATTTGGTTCCAACAAGACGGCGCACCACCAAATTACTGTCGAGAAGCACGTGCTATATTGAATGACACCCTAACAGATGGAATGGACGTGGGGGACCAGTAAATTGGCCTGCAAGATCGCCAGGCTTAACCCCCCTTGACTTTTTCTAGTGAGGTTTTGTCAAAGAGAAGGTCATGGTGACTGCTCCAACTACAGCCGAAGACATGAGAGAAAGGATTACGCGTGCAATTCGTGAGATCACCCCATATATGTTATTCAGAATGCGGAATTCTTTTCGAAAAAGAGTTGATAAATGTTTAAAATAAAATGGCCGTCATTTTGAACATCTGATAGAACAAAATCATGTACCTAATAACAGTTTTTTCTTCTGTTGATTTTCTTTTTAATTTTGTTGAATTTAGTGTAGTGACATTGACATTGACATTAAATTATTCATTGATTATAACGTAGTTTTTTCTGAAGATTACGAATCTGGAAAAAAAACTGCACGTTTTAACATTTAAAAGTTACCCCCCACCCCTAAACAGTGGAAAGGATTAAAACATTACTTACTCAGCCAAAAAACGACCCATTGCATCCCTAGAAATTTCATTTATTTTCAATCAGCTGTTTTCTCAATATCGCATTGTAACACTTTAAAAGGACCACCCTGTATACTGTGTTCTCAAATACTTTGTTCGGCACCTATTTGTTCCATCATATTGGATTCCTATCAATATTTTATTAATTTCTACTTATCCTACATTTGATTTTTGAACATAATTTAAAATATAAGCTATATAAAACCTGGGAGGGTATTTTTTTCACGATTACAAACACTTATAGCCGCTATTATATTCCACTATCTTGAATTAGTACCACAGTTTTACTAGTTCATCTCTATACCACATTTAGTTATTGCACATAATTTGAAATCAGTCTATTAAATAGTTTTTTTCAGGCTGAATTTTTAAATAATTTATTAAGCCGCCATTTTGTCCCGCCATTTTGGGTTCGTGCCAAAATCTTAAAAATTGAAACGAAAAGATTTGAAAAAATTTGGGGGGGGGTGATTTTTTCACTATTACAGTACTTCCCTTTTACGAGGGAATTAAAAACATTATTAGAAGTTTTTTACATTGTAAGTAGGTAATATGAGGCCAACATAATAAATTTGAATATTTTTAGACAAATCAATTAAAAGATATTGAATGAAAAAATAATTCCTGCAATTAATTAATCCACGAAAGAAATAGGATGTAGACGTTCTCACTTACTTCGTGTATCGATCGTTCCATCACTATTTTGTCTATATATCCACAACTTCACCCTTATTGTCAGGGGCTCGAAAAACAGGTACACAACTAGTAACGAATTTATTTAGTTGTTTCTAAAATATCAATTAGTATAGGGTATTTAGAGGTGTTTTAGCACCTGTCTTGTATATGTCGGAGACTATACCTATAACATTTAAAAAAAAACTTACTTCTTATATTCTCGAAAAAACTAAAAAAAGCTATGAGATGATTTGTAGTTTGTAATTTTGCAGTGTTTGGCAGCACACACCATACCACTGACTTTTCTAAAAGTGTTCATATTTTGATAGTATTTTTTATAATAATATCTAATAGAGTCTTTAAAATATTTAAATTTAATTTATACTTTACTTCGGCGGTCGGCGCGTCGAAGAACAAAAAACCCCGCCACTGCACACGAATACGTCTGAAACAATAATGCTAAGTCTCCGCCGACCCAACGCGGCTGAGTTGATAGATTATCCGCCCAAATGGAGGTTATGTGATGATTTGCGCGCCGAACGAAAGTGCGGTATCTGTATTAATCTGTGCTAACAGTATGTTCGTTTCAATTAGTTGTCTATTCGAAGAGCCTGTTATATTTTAGTTTGTAAATACAGGTAGTGTACTATGTGCCAGGAAAAAAGTATGCATGTTAATATCGTATTCTATATGGTTTTCGGGGTTTTTAATGACACGAAGATCAATTTTATTCATCTTTTTAAATTTCGACAATTTTTCTAATATTAATATGAATAATAATAATAATAATAATAATCCTTTATTTAGCACTTGGTTAATATACAAAAGAACAATAATAATAATTGTCAATTAAAAAAAAAATGGTCACAATGTAAAAAAACATATCTTGGAATATCAACACATGACAGATTATACAAAAAAACAACAATACAGTCACAAGTGTACTTAATAGAAACTAAAGAAGTCAATATGTATATAAATTCACAATACATTTAAATTTAAAAAACAGGAATACAGCAATTTTAACATAAATAAAAATTTAAAAAGTTAATAGGTCAGTACATTAAAATTCCAAAAACAGATAAAAAGAAACAACAATTTTAATATAAAATTATCCATTTTCATTATTAATCTAAAACATTATACTTTATACAATTAATTACCTTAAGTAGTCCTTTAAATGTTTTTTAAACAAATTTAGGCTATCCAATTTTTTATTTTTTCGCATTAAAACAAATAACCCCCTTATGGAACAAGGAGTTTTCTGTGCTTTTTTTATTTTTGGTGACTACATAAAATTTTTTTCTATTTCTAGTATGGTACTGGTGGACAGAATCATGAGTGCATAACTTGTCGGATAAATAATTTGGTGTTAATCCATTACTTATCTTAAATATTAATACCGTAACCTGAAACTCTAAAAACTTTTGAACTGGAAGCCACTCTAACGTTTCGAGCATGTCCCTTATGGGAGTTTCTCGTTTTTTGTTCAAAATAATGCGCATCGCTCTATTCTGCAATTTTTGTAGTCTGGAAATTTCATTTTTATTTGCTGCGTATAATATGGAAGAATTGCAAATTAGGTGGGGCAACACCAACGTATTATAAACAGTGATCTTAGAAAACTGAGACAAAAACGACGCTACTCTTGAAAGAAAGTTCACATTCTTAGACACTTTGTCAACTATATATAACACATGTTCTTAAAATTTAGATTCTTATCAATAATAAATCATAGGTATTTCATTTTTATTTATTTTTATTTCCCTCACAATAAACTCTTGTTGATAGTTTTTATTTGCAATTAGCATACATTTAGTTTTTTTACCATTTACAGTTGGAGAACATCTTCATTAATATTAGCGATAAGGTGATCAAGATTTTTAGAATAAAAATATAATAAAGTATCGTCAGCAAACAAATGAATGGAACACGTTTTTACCACCGTTGAGATATCATTTATGTACAGTAGAAACAGTAATGGTCCTAGTGTGCTACCCTGCGGCACTCCAGCATCACTCGCAATCTCAGATGATACATTGCCATTTATCTTGGTAACCTGCTTCTTATTATCCAAGTAGTCTCCAAACCAATTCAAAACACCTTCTACTATGCCCTAACTTTTCAATTTTTTCAATAATGTAGCTCTGTCTATTGTTTCAAATGCACGTTGCAAATCAAGAAACACCGCTCCTATATCATAATTGTCATCTAATAAGTTTTTCCAGTCATAAAGAATGGTGGTTCAAAATTGTATATGCAATGAACCCAGTAGCTATTTATTTATTTAATTAGGAACCAGTGGCGTCTCTTCCATAGGGTCATTTGGTCAGTGACTGCCCAAAAATATTTCAGAAACTAAATTATTCGTTTGACCGTCCCTCCTATTAGCTGTAATAAAACGCGAACCTTGGGAAAAGTTAAATACGCTACACTATTAGCCACTCGCGGCGGTTCGAATGGTCTCGTTGCGTTCCTTAAACTTAATAAAATACGCTATATTAAGCTAGGCTGGGCAGTTAGAACGTGATAGCAAATGGAATATGAAATCACGATTTGGATCATCAGCCGGTATTTTCTCATAATTCGATCGATCGGTCACGGCATCACGTCGGCATGCGGAAGTTCAGTTGTTCAGAGGTCGCGCGGTCGATATTCTAACTCGATATTGTTTCGGACGTTTTTAATCGATGAAAATTGATTTATATACTGTGTGAGTTGGAAATATACAGGAAATAAAATGTTGGTAGTGACTAGTGCAAAAAAATCAACAACTAAGTGCTTACGAACTTAATTTGGCAAACATAACCAATTTCAAGGTGGTCTATGTTTGAGTTGTGAATTTAGATGAAATAAAATGTCGATAGTGCAAAAAAAATAAACAACTAAAGAGTGCTAACGAACTTAATTTTGAGAAAATAACGGAATTCAAGGTCAGTGGTCGCAATTTGCCAGAACGTCTGGCAAATTGCTGGATCGTTACAGCAACCCTAGGAATGATGATGTTGAAAGGTTTTATTTGAAAATCATATCTTCTGATGAGATGTCAAAAATTATTCGGTCCTTAAAAAGCAACGCAAGTGGTGCTGATGATATTTACGTATTTTAGAAATGCTAACTTGTTTATTCCCCTATCTTATAGAGCACTTTATATTTTTACTTAACTCATGTCTTACAAATTGTACCTTTCCTAAATTATGGAAAAATACCAATGTAATACCAGTTCTAAAAAATAACAATCCCTTAGAAATAAGACATTTTAGACCTATTAGCATTCTACCCTGTATATCTAAGGTCTTAGAAAAAATAGTTTCGACACAATTAAGCAATTATCTTTTAGCGCGAAACATACTTCCTGATATCCAATCTGGGTTCCGACCAGGCCACTGCACAACTACAGCCTTACTAAAAGTTACTGATGACGTTTTTACAGCTAGTAACCAGGACTTTATTGAGGCTTTCGACACCTTGGACCATGAGCTGCTTTGTAGAAAACTTTTTTTACTTCGGTGTGTCACAGGGAGTAGTTAATTTTTTCAGAAGATATTTATTACAACGAAGCCAAAAAGTTATCTTTAATAGTAATACGTCAGATTTCCTTCCCATCTTATGGGGTGTTCCTCAAGGCAGCATACTAGGACACCTTCTTTTTATAATTTATTCATCAGATTTTCATACTTTTCTTAAACATTGTAAACTTCACACTTATGCTGATGATTCTCAAATTTATTATTCATTCGAATTCCATGAAGCTGCCCCAGTGCAAATTAATATAAACGAGGATATTAATATAATTTCCAGGGTTTAGGGGGCCCATTATTCTTAATAAAGCCAAAACGGAGGTGTTGCTGTTTGGGAAACATAGGGAAAAACTTCTTCATGATAATTTATTTAATATTTCTTTAAATGGTACATATCTTGGCTTTAAAAACTCATGTCGAGACCTAGGGCTAATTATTGATACTGACCTTAGATTTTTATAACATGTAAATTATCTAATAGGAAATGTGTTTTCCAAACTAAGAGCCCTGTATAAATACAGGGATTACCTAAGTAAAGACATTAAACTAAAATTATGTGAATCGCTTATTTTATCATCTTTTTCGTATTGTGATACTGTTTTTTGGACTGCATTAAGGCTACAGGAAAGGATATCACTTCAGAGAATTTTAAACTCTTGTATCAGATATTCCTATGGCCTTAGAAAATTTAACCATGTTTCAAACTCTTTCCGCGACTCTCATTGGCTTAACCTGGATGAAAGGTTCATTTCCCATATGGCCTGTTTAATATTTAAATTAAATGAGTTGGGTACTCCCAAATATTTGGCAGATAAATTGGTGAAACAAGAAGACATTCATGGTCGTTCAACTAGATTTTTTTCTTCTATAGTGTTCCCAGACATAAAACGGCATTGTTTCAACGATCCTTTTCATATAATCTCAAAGCACTGTGCATTAGAGTGCTCATTGGAGTGTGGATGGTATTATTTGATTTAAAATATATTTGGAACGTACAATCTGATATTATTAAATTAATTGGTTTTAAGTCTTTATTTATTCGTATAGTTTTAAAATTAGGTAATATTAAAACAAAATATTAAGTAAATGGAGGGTTGCGTGGAAGAGCATACATGTATGAACGTCGCCATCTCCATCTTATGACTTCAATTTTTGTAATTTATCTTGTTGTTGAAAATAAAGGCACTTTGTATTGTATTGTATTGTATTGTATTGTAATTTAGTAAACGTCGAACCAGTAAGACAAAAATAAAGAGTTTCATCGAAACTTTCGCAAAAGTATGTACGATTTAGCTAACTGAATATGTGGTTGTGAAGTATCTAACTCATTTTACTGTTATGTTTGTTGTTTTCTAAGGACTCGTCGGACTCATTATGGTGCAAAACACTTAAAAGAAAAAATAAAAAAACATACGTTTTTTTGCAGATCACATGAAATGTTCGGTGAACGATGCTACGGTCGGAAGTGTTGATATTCGCACTCAGCTAGGCACAGCTTATAGAAAATCCCTTAGAGATTTTAATGAAAATATATCCAAAAATCCTTATATTTTAAACAAAATAATAGATTGTGTAAAATTTTGTGGGGCATTCGAGCTGGCACTACGTGCTCATGATGAAACGGCTTTTCTGAAAATACAGGGGTTTTTCGAGGGCTTATAAATTTGGTTGATGAGTTGGGCCAAGATATACTATTCGCTTTAGCAATGTTAAGTATCGAGAAATTGTTTATAAAAGGAATGTGCGTGCAATTTTAACGAACGTGTCATTCAGCATTTTTCCAATTCTAAAGAACGGAGAGTAGTCCTAAACTTCAAGAGAATTTAAAGCTAAATTTAAAGATTAGATATTTATTCTTATTTTAAGTATGCCTATTTTTAAATCTGTTATTGACCTACCAATATAATTCACCACGAGCCGCCACTGTTAGGGACCTCCAAAATTTTAACCCAACCTTAGGCTTTAAAATTTAAAACTTTAGAACTGACCTCAAAAAATGCACTAAAAAGTAAAACATTATGTTTTATTCTGCATTGAAAATTTGATTTATGAAGTTGGTGTCACTGTGACTCTACAGGGCATTCTATTTAAATTAATCAAGAAAATTTGCATTCAGGATTTTTTTTACGCTGAATACCGTTATTAAAGAATACTGAAGAAAAATACCGCAGATCAAAGAACACCAAATTTTGGAAGTGTTTACCAAGCTAAAATGATTTATATTAACGCATTAAAAAAACAGGGCGTCAAGTGTTTCTCTGATATTTTCGAAAAGTGGCAATAAGTCTTGAATGACTATGTATATATCACACAAATCCTATACTGGATGAACGACAGCAATCTGAAAATAAAACAATGTACCGGGTGTTCCGTTTTAAAAAAATGTAAGTTTGGTTTATTGCAAATTTCTCCTCAACCCAGTATAATCAAAAATAATTTGAGGTTGTAGCTCTCAGCAGTCCCTACACCTTTCGTATATATTTTTTTCTAATTCCCACAATAACTGAGCTATTAAACTTGAACTTACTGTTGGACCACCCTGTATGTAGACACTCAATATATAAATTAAAACGTTATTTTTAACTTTTTAGTGCTTTTTTTGAAATTCTTTTTTTATATAGTTTTTTATTTTAATCATCAGTTTTCGAAATTACGGTTTTAATAAAAAATTCAATTTGAAAATGAATTTTCAAATGTATTTTGAGTTGAGAGAAAATCAAAAGCTATTTGATTATAATAAATAGCTAATCAAAAAAGTAAAGAACCTTATAAAGAGAATAAGTTTGTAACCCTGGATTTTCTCAAAACCAAGGTACAAGATTGCTACGCTCTTATTTAATAATAATTATTATTACTGTTTTATTTTAAATTATTTCGATCACAAAAAGGTATCAAGATTACAGCTCGTGGTCAACAGAGCGTGCAATGTAGATGCCCTAGCTCAATTAACCCGGAGAGTAGGGCGTGGGAAAACTTAAGAAGTCTTAAAGAAAGAAAAAGAGAGGAAAAAAAAATGAGCGCCACCAATTTATAACGACTTAAATTGGAAAGCCCCTTGATCTTCGCGGCACTTGCTTCCTCTTGATACTTTAAAAGAAAAAGAGTGAGCTAAATAAAACACACAAATGAAGTTAAGAAAAAAAAATCTATTTATCCGTTACTGTATAAAAGAAAAATATAAACAATAAGTATGTTATCAGTTACGGTATAAAGAAAAAAAAAAGTAAACAATAAGTGTCACCAAATCCAGCAGCACCTGGAAGTTCTGAAGCGCTCCTAACTTCAAACTAGACCCGTGACATGGGATTAGTCCCGAGTCTTGAAGTTAAGTCCGTGACTTGAAATTGTCTGTGACTTGCAGTTGCAATTAGCCCCTGACTTGAAATTACGACTGTGACTTACAGTTGGCCCCTGACTTGAATCCTATTCAATAGGGTCACTCAGTTCTAGTCAGAAAGTGGTTTCACGTGCCAAGTACAAGGGCATGGAAAGTGGCGGTCTGGTCCAATTTTCAGGTAAAATCCTCTCTTAGAGAGATTTTCTAGCACGAAAAATAACACTCACAGTGCAAACTATAATGTGCCCGAAAAACTATTGCGGTGTTGAGGAAAAATCCCGCTAACGGATTTCCAAGATTTTCTTGGATTATTTCCTCAGACTCGCGCTGAAGACCTGTGGGTTATCTGCAGGTGACCAGAAAAGTGAAAAATATGTTCCCCCAGCTTCCTTTCCATCTAGAACTTTGGTTAACTAAGGTGGCGGAATACCATTGGCTAGAATATGTCAGGTGCTAACAACCTTGCCAAAAGAGCACATAGACGGAATAAAACAAGGATATGATTAACATGTTAGACAAGAAAAACGACTCTCCATTGGTTGAGAAAGATACAGGAAATAATGCAGGAATACACTTGGCAACAGCGAAAAAGATGCCTGCGCTCTTGATATGAGGAAGTACCGGATGAAGGGTTTCGAGAATAAGTTAATATGGAAGTCTTAGCCGAATAGATCCGAAAAGTTCCGAGACGACGCAATAATAACATTGACAGAAACAACTAACCTGAAATTTAAAAGCAACGCTTAGGCGAAATGGAAACGTAAATAAACAAATAATATTTAATTAATTACTCTAGTACTAATGGAAAAGGACTACTCAGAAAAGTCAAATATTAGTCCGGAGTGAAGTAACAAAGAGTCAAAAAAATGATGTGCTAATGCAGGAGTAGTTAAATGCCATAAAAATGAAACGAAAGTTGAGTTTAATTTAATAGGATTTTCCCAACTGTATAAACTCATTATTTAACCATAAAATAGGAATTATTCACATAATTATTAACTATTTTAGGAAATGCATCAGACGAAGACGTAACGAAATTTCAGGCTCCAAGTAATTATGCAACTATAGACAAAACAAAAGTCGATCTGAATTTCGGAACATCAAACATTGATAGAAAGTATAAGAAGGCTGTAGTTTATACAGTCTCAGAAAAAAAAGGTAAGAATATTAATATTGAATCGAGGGATACCTTTGGGTTATTTATGTCTAACTTAAATGAAAATACCTTTATATGTTACATATTCACAGCAAAAGGGAACACGAATAATAAAATGTAGATTTAAGAGAAAGTATGAAGTGGTGTATATATAGTATCTATAGTCTAAAAATAATCTTATGTATATCTGAAAAGAAATATTTATCAAGGCAACCTTTTTTTTTAATACAAGTATTTACAGTTCAATATTAATACATAATATCGACTTTATATCAAAGAATTTATTGGAGTACTAATGATTTGGTTTTTTTTTACAGCGACAGAAGAGTTATACTAAATATACGCTCGAATCTAAAAATGCAGCATATCTAGCGAAGGAAAACGAAAATCCCAAGACTTGTATAATGGACTTGAAAACAGGTTTTCAAAATTAATAAAATTTAACTTATATCTATTCTGTAAAATATATGGGAAATAAATAGTTTGTCCAAAATGCTATTTGAAGTTTTTCTTATACAGTATAAAATTATTAAATTCGGCAAAATTAAATAAATCCAAGAATTATATTTGAACTGATTTTTTTTGGAGACATCTATGATTCGAACGCTAAACTTGTACCATTTACTGAAAATTATTCCTTTATATCTTTAGTTCAGATCTAGGTACAAAATTAACTACTTATCGAGAGGTGACACTGTGTGTACCGAAATTTGCTGCAAAAGGTGTTGAATTTATATTTCGCTTAAATATGAACAATTTAACCGCTTCTAATAACAAAACTACTAAAATCTAAGTAAATCAAACCATTAAGGCGTACATATTAATCACTAAACTTAATACTAAAGTGGTGGATTATAATATTAAATTAATCATACAATGAAATGCACTTATAACAAAATTAAACTGTTACAAGTTAAAACTGAATACCTTCACATGCTGCCTTCTTCGTTTAAAAAATTCCATGGTCTGTATTTAAAATGATTTATTTACTGACATGTTGATTATGTTGGGAATGTCCAGAAATATAATATAACTTCAAAGCCTTTGAGCCCTGACCTCTGATATTAGTCTCTCCCGCTCTAAATTACCCAAACTTGTATCTATTAACATACCCCGTTTAACTCAATTCAGGTAATTAGCGAACTACTTTCATACTTTTATTTTAGTTTCGCTTCATTTACACAGATTAAATCAGTGGTAAGCTTATTTTCCTTTAATAGACGAACTTCATTGGGCATTTTAAGAGGCTGACCTAAATCGAGACAAGTTATGTCGTCCGCGAGCCCTTAAAAATTGCATTAAACTCTCTAAACATTTCTCCAAGGATGAACATAAAATCTTGTGTGAAAGAATTTTGTCAAGGATCATTTCGCCGCTAATATGATATGGAATTTTATAGTCATGGATATGGCACTCATAAAGTCGAGATAATCCAAAATTATTTAATAAAAACGATATAAATTTTCTTGGTGCGTCAAAATTGATATCTTTATGGCCTCACAAATATTATGATGAAACAATTTATTCGACATACTTATATCTTGCAGTGTTGGAGTTAAGTGCGCTTTTAATACTGAAATATATACCGAGAACGGTAAAAGAATTAGAATGATCAAATGTCTAATAACCCATTATCTTCAGAAGCGAGAGTCATTAAGTTCTCTTTGGTAATATAATTCCGCTGATTAGGATGAGTTACGAGATTCCTACTTTTCCATCCCTTGGAATTATACTTGTTCCTTTTTTCAGCGATCCTTCCAATATTCACAAACCTCTGTTCAAATCCAATTATGTACAGAAACCTTTATACCACATTTTATTAAAACTCAAAAACCTGCCAAGAATAAACCTTAGTTTTCTAAATCCTGCGATAAGGCCAGACTAGAAGAAATCTGTTCTCATAGCAATTTCCTTAAAAACCCTTCTTTAGAAAATCAGGGTAAAAACGAGGCAGGAAACCATTCTAGTTGCATAATTTTAAACCCCAAAAATGCTTTCAGAATACGCATTAGATTCAAAATCTTTCTTGCCAACAAGCTAGCCATTCCTTTTGTTCGCATGCCAAAAACATCAATTAACATTTCTGCAAACGCTCTGTTCTATCTTTAACTTTTAATGATGAAACGTCTCCGCTTCTAAAAGTTTGCAAAACAATTCGCCGCAAATTCCACTTTGATCCCTCCTTTTCACTTCGCCCTTCCATCAATACCAGCCCTACTACACAATATTCTCGAAATCGCATTCAAAGGTACGACGTTTTCTCAAAATACTTTGTACCTAAAAGCCCTCTGGTTTTGATGGACTTTCGGCCATAGACCTAAAAAGTGCGCTTCTGAATTGACCGCGTCTCAAATTTTGTAAAAAATCAAGTATTATGTTGGAATCAACTGGTACCATTTTGACACGATTCCAAATGGCGTAACAAAATGGCGGCTTAATAAAATATTTAAAAATTCATCTTGAAAAAACTGCTTTATTGTTTGATTTCAAATTGTGTTTCATAACTAATTATGGTATAGGGATCAACTAGTAAAATTATAGTACTAATTTAAGATGGCCGAACAAAATGACGGCCAAGTAAAATGTTTGTAATCGTGAAAAAATCACCATCTCAGGTTTTACACATCATTAAGTTTTAGAGTCCCTAGATTCAAAAAAAAAAGTTTTATCAATTCCGTCAGTTCTTCTGTCGGTCTGTCTGTCAGTTCGCGGCATACCTTAAAGGCTTCTTACCCGATTGACTTCGAATTTTTGTCAAAAATTAAGGGTCATATGGGGATGACCTGGTAATATTTTACTAAAAATCCAAAATAGCGGCCTGGTGAAATGTTAAAAGAATTATTATGAAAAAAACCCCTTATCCAATTTATTTCTAATTATGCATGATGTTATGTTGGAATCAACTAATAAAATTTTGGTACGAATCCAAAATGGCGAAACAAAATGGTGGTATAAAAAACTACGTAATGGATTGATTTCAAATGGTGTGCCATAACTAATTGTGGTATCAAGTAGTAAAACTGTGTTACTAATTCAAGATGCAGGAACAAAATGACGGCAAAATAAATTTTTTGAAATCGTGAAAAAATCACCTTTTCAGGTTTTAAATTTACAAAAAACATTTTATCAATTCCGTCGGTCCGTCTGTCGGTCTATCTGTCTACTTACTCGATTTCGATGTGTGCTATATAGAATCTTATACCTTGTTTTGCATATAGTGAAGATAGTTAGGTTTATATGAGTTCAATGAATTTGAATAACTATAATAAAAAAAATCCCCCTGACCCGGAATCAGGTCAGGAGGAGGTTGAGATGGATACAACTAACCTGGGTGAGTTTATTCCAATAAATAACTCTCAGGCCTCAGAATTAAATTGACCTCAAGAAAGTAATAAATCTTGTAGACAAACAAGCCAATTAAACAACCCCAAAAAACACCCCCTCAAAGATTTAATTAATGCTTTTGCACACAAATCATTGGAAAAAAATTTAAATAGAAATATTATATCGGAAAGTCAGGCTACCTAACATGACAATATAGATATCTTAAATAGTAGTATATCTAACGAAAAACGTTATGACTTAAATACAAAATGTCGATCATCAGATAAATGCCCTTATCAGGTTTTTATTGAATCGAAAGATCATAATATCGGAAAATTGCATGCAATTAAAGTAGGACACTTTTTAAAACAAAATCCCTTAATTAAAAAATATATAGATAAAATCACCCCGTTAGGCCGAAACAAAATTAAAGTTTCACTTACCCATTATAACGCTGCAAACAGCAAATAATAATTTAGTAGCCTACATACCTAAATTTTATGTAGAAAAACGTGGTATTTTAAAGGGTGTCGATACTTTTTTTGAAGAAAATTATATTTTAGAAGAACTAAAATTGGAATACCCCAATGTGTTATCAGTAAAACGTAAATTTCGCAAAATCACAGAACCTGACGATAAACAAAAATATGTTCCAAGGCAAATGATAGATATTACCTTTTTAGGCAATGATCTTCCGAAACTAATTCATATAAATATGGTCGAATTTGAGGTCGAATCTTATGTTTACCCTGTAATTCAATTGACTTCAAAGGTTTTTACATTTACAAAAAAACATATTCTGTTGGTCTATCTGTCTACTTACTCGATTGACTTCAAATTTTGACCAAAAATTAAGGTTCACCTGGTAATATGTTAAAACATTTTTGCTAGAGTGGTGTTTTATTTGGGGTTAAGATCTAGTAAAAAAAAACATAAGTCTATTTTTAAATAGTCGACGTTTACCTAACTCAAATTGAGGCAATTCTTAATTCGAGAGATCTATATCCAATGTCAAATGATCCGTTTGATTTAAATATAATAACTCCCGGACATTGAAAGTAGCCTAACTTCGTCTCCAGAAAAGGATTTAGTTTCGGCTCCAAAAAATCGACTTTCGCTTTGGCAACATTGCACTAGAATTTAACAACACTTTTGGAAACGGTGGTCGATAGAATATTTAAATCAACTCCAAAATTGACCAAAATGTTTAATTCCTTCAGAAAATCTAAAGCCCAATGACCTTGTGCCATTAAAAGAAGACCATGTACCTCCTTTAAAATGGCCACGAGCACGAATTTTGGAAGTCGTCCCTGGAAATGATGGGAAAGTGCGAATGGTAAAATTAAAAACTCAAAAAGGTGTGCCCCTTGCCTAATGCACAAGAGTAATTTAGTTATATGTGCATTATATTTTATTTAAATTAATGTTTTTTATCTCAAGTTATATTTTGATTAATAAAATATGTATTTGGCGTATTGAAATCAGAGACTTTAAGGTCGGGGAATATGTCGAAAATTGCTTTTCAACAAAAATTATATTTTTTTGGTATTATTATTATTCTTATTAAAAATTAAAATAAATTCGATTCTAGTTAAAACCTCGTATAATATTACACAAAACTACTTTGTTTTTCATTTTCAATTATAGCCATAACAAACTAATATTTATTACTACGTCGCCTGAAGTATTCCGTAACCCATATGGGAATGAGGGGTGTAGTGCCGCTAAAACGCAAAAATAATCTAAATTCGTCGTATCTCGCCATCCATTTCTTTAGTTTAAAAAAATATTTCTAATACCTCTTTATGTACATAAATGTATATACTACGTGTTAAATAAACTGTATTTTTTGTCGTGCAGCCACTTAAAACTTTTAACTGTTATGTACCCGTAAAACGTACAACCCATATTATCAGTTTTTGCTTATCCCGTTGGTCCATATGTTTCCCAGATATTAAGTTCCTAAATGGTTTTCGTTAACGATCTTCGTGTTGTTATGTTAGAGTAGTGTATTATTTGAGGGGTTAGAGAATATCTGCATACTTTCACTCCAAATTATGAGTAAACAATGAAGAAGAATATAAATACTGATCTTTTAAATTACTTTGAAAGGTATAAGTTATCCATGACAGGAAACACGGGTTCCGCTACTAGTTATTTTCAGCATTGCATGGTCATTCAACTGACTTTCAAAAATTCAACTTAGGCATTTCACATGGTTCTGTGTTGGCACCTACTCCCTTCTTCTTGCACATCAATGGTCTGTTTTCTATCAGCAATCCTATTAGCAGCTATGCTGACGATAGGACACTCCGTTATATCACAAATTTTCGAAATCTGACTTGGTCATGGGCGTAGAGTAACGACTTTATTCCGAAATGAGAACCTTCAAAAAATCGAAAATAAGGAGTAAATAACCTTGTCCAGTTTAACTCCACTAATATACAATCATGTTTACTATCTCGCTATCACTTTTCTTTTCTGGCACGATCACATCACTTCAATTGCGACAGCAACCGAGAAAAATCTCAGTTAAAAGGATCAATGAGAGAATGATAATTCAGAGCATCAAGAACACAGAAGAAACTTATTTTATTTACATTTCTGCCCATATGTAACAACTACCAGTTACATTGGTTCAGGCATTTTTCGCATAGTAAAACATTCTTACTAGAACCTAACAATGAAATGAGTCGTAATAGGTTGATTAAGGCTATTTTTTTTAAACTTATTAACTGACGATTCAAAACGAATATTAATTTATTAAATCAAAATATTTGATTTGACAGGTTGTTAAAAGTTTGGTTAGAATTAACTGTGACTTCCAGAAGTTTTTCTTTTTATTGCATATCAGTTTTTTAAAAATTACTAAAACTTTCACGACATACGGCAAACTCGCGTCCGCGCGTGCACAGAACTGGAACTGTTCTCTTCATAAAATTGGGTGAGAAACATCAAAAAAATTACGAAACATCTTCTAAAATGTAATTCTTGAAATAGGAAATCAATAATTTAGTTTATATTAAAAATGCTAAAATATTATCTTAATTATCAAGCCCATAATAAATGCGGCCCTGACTCCGACCGAGCAATACAATCGAATAGAACCTATGCGGGCCTCTAGCTTCTCTGCAGCCAAGTCCGGTATGCCTGATTTCCTGTGAATCCAGCCAGAGGTTATTGAACTTTCCACTGGCTGTTTGCAATTTTTGCATTTCAGTCGCTTGCTTTAAGTGGGGGCGAAAGCTATCGTTGGAGTAGGTTTTTTGTTTGAACGGCTATCCGCGTGTTGTGTGGTACGTACGTCGCGTCGTGCATGGTGCGATATGAAGGACAATAATACGGACGTGGATATGCAAATACCGTCAACTTCGGCTGTCGGTAATAACGTTGAAAATGTTGGAGAATTTAATAAGAAGAATGTAGGTGAATGTGTGGTGTATGTCTTAATAATAAAGAGATTTTCAACATTAAACTTCGCTGATAAGTTTCAAATAATTTCCAAAGGAGGGGCCAGACCGCCTATGAAAAATTTAACCACAAAAATGAAAAACTGTATTACACATTTTTATCCGGAAAAACAATACGAACAATTTAAATGGCTAACAGGGTGTGAAAATATAAGTAAATTATATTGTTGGCCATGTTTAGTTTTTGAAAATGAAAAAGATATCTGGAATAAAACTGGTTTTTCCGATTTAAACAATTTCCATAAAGCGCATATACAGGCCGTCATAAAAGAACAAGTCTTTGGCAAAACCAGAATTGAACACGCCCTTAATAAACAGTTGGAAATTAGTTACCGCCAACACAATGAACTAGTCGATAAAAATAAGCAAATATTAAAAAGACTTATCGATGTTATTTGTTTTCTTGGACAGCACGAATTGGGATTTACAGGTCATGACGAAACAAGGGTTTTTTCAAATAGAGGAAATTTTCAAGGTTTACTTAGTTTACTGTCTAAATATGATGATTTCTTAAAAAACCATTTAGAGCAGTCTAGCGTTTTTCGCGGAACGTCGAATCGAATCCAGAATGATTTAATTTCCGCTGTTGCAACCATTTTTCTAAAAAGAATTAAGCAGGAGATTGGCGAGGCGCGGTTCATTTCTATTGTTCTGGACGAAACAACTGATATCACTAATTTTAGCCAGTTATCTATAGTAATACGCTACGTTAAAACAGACGGAAGTATTCAAGAACAATTTTTAGGTTTTAAGAATGTGTCCGAAAATCGTACAGCAGATGCATTATATACCATAGTTTATAACGTTACTAAATAAATTAATGGAGAGAAAAAGTTAGTTGCTCAAAGCTATGATGGAGCTGCAGTGATGGCAGGACAATTAGGGGGTTTGCAAGCTAAAGTTCGAGAAACTTTCCCAAGTGCTGTGTTTGTCTATTGTTTTGCTCATAAATTAAATTTAGTTTTATCCCAGTCCATCAATAACATTAAAGAGTGTAAAGTATTTTTCGTTACTTTAAGTGGAATGGCTGCTTTTTTTTCCTAGTCAACAAAACGTACAAAAGCTTTGGACTCCATTGTCCACAAACGATTGCCCGAAGTAGCTCCTACTAGGTGGAGCTATAATGGAAGACTTGTGTTAACGGTATTTGAAAATCGTGAATCACTGATTGAACTATTTGAGAATATAATAGAAAATAATGAAGCGTGGGACTCAGGGAAGCAATAAATAGTTCGAGGGGGTTTTTGGACTGTTTGAAACGAGATTTTAATTTTAATTATTTTTTGAACATATTTTCAGAAATATTTCCATTCTCGGACAATGTTTTTAATATATTACAAACTAAAACAAATGATATTGCTTTTTGCCTAAAAAAAGTGGATGATTTAAGTCCATGTTAAGCCGACCTTGATCTATTTTGGGAGAAAACGATGACGTTAAATATAGAGCCACAAGCCAAGCATCTTCGAACAGACAAGGTGGGAGATGTTCAAACATCATACAGACGCTTCTTTTATGAAATAATCGATCAAATTCAGCACCAAATAAACTATAGATTTAACGGTTTAAATGATTTTAAATTCCTCGAGCTCTGCAGCTTTGATGCATTTAAAGGAAAAACTTTTCCAGAAGATGCGTTTAAATCTCTTCTTCTTCATTGCGGCCAGTTCTTCGACCGAATGTTGCTGCGATCTGAACTAAAAGTGATTTACGAAACTGATGATATTAGCGCAAAAAATCACACTAAGGAACTAACGCAATTTTTAAAAGACATGGAGCTGGAAGATGTCTACACCGAAGTATCGAAATTGTGTGAATTAGTATTGGCAATACCAACACTTAAACGACTTTCGCATACATCGCTGTTGTCCATTGAAAATAAATTTCTCCAAAATATGTCGGAGCATCGACGTTTTTATGATGACGTCATTGACGAATTTGCAAAAAATGATAGAAGAATCGAATTACATTACAAATAGGTAAGTTTCTAAAAATTGCTTCCCTTTCTTAAAATTTCACCGCACGCCCTTGTTAAATAGTCTTCAAAGCTAATGTGTATACTAATTGCTTTTATTTTCGTTGTAATCCAGACGCTCAGAAAAAATATTGTCCCTAACACGTGCGCAAAGTGTCTGTTCCGCACTTTAAGCATATCCGAACTCCGCTTCGCATAATTCATCTAACTGCTTTTGCGAGCGGGAAAGTAACACTTTACGCACGGGAAAATAAGTATCTCAACACTAAGGTTGAAATATACAAAAATATAAAATTTCTACTGAAAATTTTGAGTAGACGTAGAAAAAATAATGTACCTTACTGGTTTCAAAGTTATCGTCTTCAAACAAGGAGTTCACTTTTTATGTAATATAATATTATTATACCAGCTAAATACCAGGTTATGAACAATATGTAGTTTAGGTATCCTATTAAAGAGAAATATTATATTTATATTATTTTAAAGCTTGCTATGATATTTGAATTAAACTAATTTTAATCAAAACTTTCGTATGGCTAGAGCAGAAAGTGCATGCTCACGAAACTTATAATAAGGTCTGCCTGTTTCATCCCAGTCAGCTAACAAGGTTTGGAATCGTTCGTAGAACTCAACTTTGCTTTTCTAAACTTTTGAACAACAAAAATTAGATTATGCTGACATGTAAGCGAAATTAGTATGAACTTTCGATGCAGGCATAATTTGAATCAATATCTGACTGAACACGCTTCATTTTCATTAAATAGATGGAAATCTATATATTTAAAACACTAAGTTCGTGAAAAAGTTGTACTGCACCGATTTAAATGATTTTTAAATTATCGTCTGGTTACCAAGACTTTTCAAGACTATTTTTTTGTAATGTTTTATTGCGTATTTTTTCTATAAAACCAATACGTTTTTCTTCAATAATATTTCTGGACGATATGGTGAATGCACATGGGGTGCATTCTTATAATTTCACTGGAAACTCATGGCGCCATCTAACGGAAAAGGCAGAACAAGGTCTGACGGGCCAGCTGGTAAATTATTATTTTGTTGATAACTTATTGCCTATCAAATCTGTAATTATTCTTGTAACGTTCCGTTACTCATTTTTTCGTTCAACCAATTAGAAATGTCTGTTTCAATTTAAAACTTAGTGTTCGCTGTAGAATACTCGGCCAGGATTGGCAAGCGTTTCCAGCTGGCACTGAAGTAGTTATAACTGTTTCCACTGCTACTCTTTAAGGGTTTTTACGTATTTATTCCTAATAATCCTACTATATATCAATAAACACTTTGGTTTACACGTTTTTAAGTATTATGTATGTATTTGTTACTGCGAATAATACTTTGTAGTAATTTCCTATATAAAGTAATTATATAATTACTACTGCCAAGCAACTACTTGACTCGAAGGTCGTCATTTCTTTACGGTGACAATAGTAATTTTTTAAAGTTTCTACTTCTAGTCTGTCTACTAAATTACAACTTTTAAGTATCAGAACCTTTCTGAACCTTGCAGCGACTACTCCATTACGTCAAAATTTACTCCGATAAGGTATTCTTTTGTGTTGTGTCACTTGGAATTTCTTGTTCGCAATAACAGGAACATCACAATATTTACAAAACAGCACTAAACCGTTAGTAGCAAAATCAGGAAAATCTTTCACTAATTCATTTAATACCGCACTTAATCAACTCTTTTCTTTCGGCATATTGGACAATGTTCACGCCACAATGTGTAAACTAAACTGAATTGAAAAATTATTTCTAACGTTCTTAAAACGTGCGTATTTATGCTTGTAAATTCGTGCTAAAACCGTAGTTTTTAAAGCACAGATGTTTTATTGGGTTATTTAAAAGAATTTTAAGGATGGGTAAAACCCTTGGATTGCCAGCACCTAGACATTTTTTGTTATTTTATTACAGATTTTATTTGAAATACATCAAATTTGTGTTGGGAAATAAAAATATATTCAGAAAAATTAGAATATCATTTTACCTGTAATAACTGCAAAATATGCATTTAAATACAAAAATTGCCAAAATATGTGTTTGCATATGCTTTCATGCAAATGCATATATATCCAAAGCCTAGTTATAAGTGACAGCTGCGTATTTAAAGAACCCAAGTAACAAGTAAGGTGAACTATTACTATTCGGCTACTTAAATGGAACCACACAATTCCCCACTACGTAACAGTCATAGTCACAGTTACATGTTATTCACGAAATAGTTACCCCTAAATTGTTCCACATTTTCGTAATGACTACATAGTCTCAGCTTAAACAGAATCTGGCGACATTAAGTTCCGGTTACTTCATCGAAAATACTTGTGTTAAGAATGACGTATTCATGACGTAAAATGCTACTTGGGTTCTATCGACTCACAGATGGCGCTACCGAGTTTTTCCTTTAAAATGCTGATTTCTCTTTATTTTTTTAAACGAATATTTTGCAGACAATAATTTTCCTAAATATTTTCAATTTCAGAAATAGCTAGTAGATAATGATTTCACATATAAGTTTTGTCTGAATAGAAATTCGAGTTTTATATGTGAATTAGTGGAACAGTGATTCCATTGTCTCATGGATGCCGCAGGGTTTTTCCTTTAAAGATATATTAATTCTTAATATTTTCATGTTTAAAATATTCTTCCGACTATAGTTTAATATTAACTCTGGTTTGTTGTTAATAATTGGATATAATATCTCATTCAGGTGATATATTGGGTTTTTGTCATAATTTCGACATTTTGTTGTTTTATTTCCGATACGCCTTTGTGGCTGACCCTTAATTTTTGATCGATCGGCTAAGTAGTAGCTATGCTCTAGGAACCCTAAAACGTGAAGATATATAAAATATGAGAGGGTGATTTTTTTCACGATTACGAACATTTTATTTGGCCGCCATTTTGTTTGGTCATCTGGAATAAGTACCATAATTTTACCATTTCACCCCTACAATACAGTTAGTTATGGCACACAATTTGAAATCAATCCATCAAGTAGTTTTTCTGGCTGAATTTTTAAATATTTTATAAAGCCGCCATTTGGTTCCGTCATCTTTTGGATTCGTATCAAAGTTTTACCATTTGACTCCAACATAATAATTTTATCTTTTTCCAAAATTTGAGATAATTTGGATAAGTATTTTTTTAATAATAATTTTTTAACACTTTGCTAGGCCGCCATTTTATTTCGATATATTGGATTTTTACCAAAATATTATTAGATCGCCTGATATGACCCTTAAATTTTTATTAAAATTTGAAATAAAACGGGTAAATGGTCTTTAAGCTATGCCGCGACTTGACAGACAGAGAGATAGACAGACAGGCAGAACGACAGACGAACCATTCGAATTGATAAAACATATTTTTTACATCTAAGAACGCTAAAACGTGCAGATATATAAAACCTTGAGAGCTTGATTCTTTAACGATTATAAACATTTTAATTGGTTGCCATTTTATTCGGCCATCTGGAAGTAGTATCACAGTTTTACTAGTTGATCCCTGTACCACAATTAGTTATGGCACACAATTTGAAATCAATTCATTAAGCAGATTTTTCAGGCTGAATTTTTAAATATTTTATTAAGCTGCCGTTTTGTTCCTCCATCTTGGATTCATACCAAAATGTTACCAGTTGATTTCAACGTAATACTTGAGATAAATTGGACAAGTAGTTTTTTAATAATATTTTTATTAACATTTCACTAGGCGTCCATATCGTATTTTTACCAGAATGTTACCAGGTCATCCCCATATGACCCTTAATTTTTGACCAAAATTCAAAGTCCTCGGGTAAGTAGTTGTTTTCCTATGCCGCGAACAGACAGATAGACCTACGGAAATAAGAAAATATGTTTTCCAGCATTTAGAAACATACATTTACAATAGTTCCCTTTAAATGTCGATTCTCACCTAAGCGGAGCGACCGACCGTCGCAACATAACGCGACAAAATGTTGTTTGCAATCGTCTGCAAGGAATTAAATGATATCATTCTCACCTAAATTACACCGCACGTCGCGGGGTGTGGCAGAAACAATTTCAATTGTAACTGTCAGAGCTGTTACAAATCAGTGAGATTTAAATCGTTTTACGATTTAAATACATTGTTTGATTTAAATACTTTGACTCTAAATCTTTTTTCAAAAAATGATTTTTGATTTATGATTCAAATCTTTTTGAAAATTATCTTTGATTTTTGATTTAAAAATTAAGATTTAAATCTTTTCGAAATGATTTAAATCTCTAAAGATATTTAAATCTTTTCAAAAAGATTTAAATCATTTTAAAATGCGTGCGGTGAAATTTTAAGAAAGGGAAGCAATTTTTGGAAACTTCCGCAAATATAAACAACGGTAATAAAGTAGCGTTTGAAATTAATAATATTCATATCTGGCATACTGATATTTATAATTTATATTCGTTACCTATTAATATTTATTTATGATAAATCGTAGTAGATTTATAGGTAGTTATTATTCACTCAACTTCTACTTTTAATAAGCCAATCAATAGAGCAAAAAAGTGATTTGTTGCCAAAAAAAATGTAGTAACCGGGAATCGAGGACGCCATCACACTCAAGTTAGTCCATAGTAATATTGCATTAGGTTTTCCACACGCAATGCAACTATCATTTGTTTATTTGTTATAGACAATTTATTGGAAAAAATTTCATTTTCTTTCGTTTTTGGCAATATGCGACCTAGTGAAATGTTAAGAAAAGTATTACTAAAAAATAATCAACCTGCAATATTTTAGTACTAGTCCAAGACAGCCCAACAAAATAGTGGCCTAATAAAATTAATCTACAAAATCTTTTTTTTTCAATTGACTGCAATATCTTGCAGCAAAATTGAATGTGGTACAGGGATTAACTGGTGCGAATTCAAAATGGCGATTATTATTATTCAATTTATTTAAATCATATCCAAAAAATAACTGTGGCATGGGTAGAAACTGGTAAAATATTGGTGCAATTCCGATATGCTGGAAGAAAATGGCGCCCAACAAAAATGTGCAGAACTAATTTGAGTTATACTTTACTATTCCTTATGCAAGAAAAAGTTTATAATGACAGAGGTTCCGGGCAAACGATATTTACACATTTTTAAAATCTTTTTTCGCTTAGGTTTAATGGAATTGACCACACAAATGTGTAATTAAACGTAAAAAAAATAATCATGGGGAATTAATCTTTAAAATTACATTTAGGAGCATCTTTATTGTGGTTTCAATACAAGACAAAAAATGTAACATTTCGAAGCAAAATATCAAGCACAAAAGACTCTTGTGGGTGAAATAATTTTCCCTGGGGAGAGGAAAACAGAGATCAGTTTCATAATAAGCAATCTTGCCGTTATAACAAACTGGATTATTGCGAAAGTAATTAGGTTTTCGAAGCTACTCACGCAGATATTAATTTTAGTCTGGAAAGTGTAACATAATATTATAGATTATTTTTGTTTTTAGGAACTGGATTGGGTATAATATTTTTGACGTAATATTAAAAGAGCAACGTAAAAATAGCTATATAGAAAATTAAGTAACCAAATGAAGGTGAAAAATTTCGAGTGCTTAATAGACATCCTGTCATAACGTGTTACGTACAAGATTTTTTTCTACTGACGTTCTATGTTTAAAGAAGTATAAAGTGGTTTTAATTAATGTAATCTAATAACGTGTAGAAAATGTGTCACTTACTTTTGCTTGACACCGATAGATAGACCTCTTGCTGTTACGACCAAAGTGGAGTATCTATAAAAATAAATAACGGACATTTGCAATATGCTCATGCGCACACCATATTACCAAAATTACATAAGATAAATACAAATGTGACAGGAGAGGATGGTATTTCAATCAAAGACTTGAATTTATGCTTACCCTATTGTATAAATCCACTAATCAACATCATTAATAGCTGCTTCCTAAAAAACACTTTCCTCATCATATAAAAAAAAGCAATAGTTATTCCACTAAGAATGTAGAACCAAAAGAACCTAATGATCTAAGGCCTGTTAATATTTTACCGACAGTCTCAAAAATATTAGAAACGCACTTGTATAACTAAATAACTTATTCCTTTGTGTCAATCTGGCTTTAGGCAAAATTTTAGTACAACCACAAGCTTAGTTAATATTTTAGATGATGTTTGTCTCAACGAAGAACATTTTAAAAATCTTACATTACTCGATTTTAGCAAAGCATTTGATACCTTAAATGTTGCTGGCAAAACTTCATCAGTTTGGTCTCTCAGCCAACTCAATTGCATTTTTTAAAAGTATTCTAAGCGATAAATTCTGCTTCGTTATTACTGAAAAGAATTTTGATGTAGATAATTCATTCGTTTGTTGTCCAGTGGCGTGCCGCAAGGCCACAAAATTCGCCGTTACTCTTCTCGGTCTATGTCGCAGATACGAACCAAGTACTGGTCCATTAAAAAAAAAACATGCTGACAACTCCCAAATATATATCTCATTTACCAAGGAAAATATAACCCAATAAAACCCAGGCCTTTTAACATATATTAATGTTCGAGAGACCGTAATCTTAAATTAAATGTATCTAAATCAAAAGTTCTTATTTTAAAGGCTATTATTAAAGCTGGGAAAGCTACATCAAATCAATTTACAATATAATCCCACCGACACATCAAAAAGGCGAAGTTTAGCTTAACAGCTATTCTTACACTTAACCTTCCTTAAAGGGCCCGCTATACACTCTTATGCTCTGAACTAAATACTAAAAATAGCAGAAACAGTTAAATATAATGTTTGAAACTTAAGTAGAACAAACAAATTTTAAAACAACTAAAAAAAACAAAAAAAAACACCATAAATTTATTAAATTCATAACAACTTACATAAAGAGCATCAGAGATCTGGATACTGACACGTAAGCAATACGGCTTTGTAAAGTTTCTGAAATGCCTTGGCACTCTCAGAGTTTCTTATCTGCTGGGGTATGGTATTGTAAAGCTGGACTGCCTGATACGTAACACCTTTTCGCAAGATTGCAGTTAAATGTCTTGGAATAGTCAAAATGGTTTGATCCCTAATATTTTCAGTGTGCAGCTGGCCGCGTGGAATAAGCCGGCATTGTAGATAACTTGGACGAAACATGTTTAAAATTTTATACAAAAATATTTGCGAAGTGTAATTCGCGGCGATTCGCCATATTTAGCCAACGTATTTCTTTAAAATATTGGGAAATATGATCAAATTTCTTGAAACCAAATATAAACCGAACACATGAGTTTTGAACCTTCTGTACTCTCCCCTTTCAATATTATTATTTTTTGTGGTAGTATGTTTTATTATTGTACAACAATTTAAAGCAGCAGGAGATACGATCTCTTTAGAATATTACTTGTTTGTTGCTATTTCTCTCGCCCTCAAATACTATCAACATAGATTTCCCTAGATTTAATATTAAGATGTGTTCTCTCGAGGGCTGCTCCAGTTCACGCAGCTCATCATTCACGATGTACTCATCAGCATGATGTTCGTACGAGTAAAACCCATATTGCAACTGAGTATCATCCATGTAGACATTATAAATACATGAGGTAATGTTATTTAATAAATCCACTCCCACTACCATCCGCTGATGTCTTCTCTGAAGGTACGATTGAAAAAGGTTCAATGCTCTCTCCGTGAATCCATAGTATTTAACTTAGCGCACATAAGCTAATGATTAATGGTATCGAAAGCCTTAGAGAAGTCAAGCAACACCATAATAGATACTTTTCCTGTATCCAATTCCCTAACAATATCATTTAAGACATTGGAGATGGTTGCTGTAGTACTGTGACTCTTTTGGAATCCGGACAGTCTTTTAGGAAGAATATTTGCTCTCTTAACATACAAGTTTGCTTGTTGGAAGGAAACCCTCTCCAGAACCTTAAATAGCACTGGCAGGAGACTGATTGGGCGAAGATCGGAGTATAATTCAGGTGCATTGCCTTAAGGGATATGCCTAACAATCGACTCCCTCCAACAACCGGGAAAATACCCAGCCAGAACAACAAATTATCAAATACGCTATGTACTAATCAAGAAATACTACAATAACTGCAATAAAGTAGCATTTGAAGCGATATTTGGTCAAAGCCCGAAGCATCGGATTTAATAGTATGCAAAGCGTCATGAATTTCTTTGGTGGTTGCCAGACGGAATATAAACTGATCTTGGGAGTGTGGTGCTCTGTTATTATAGAAAGACACCAACTTATCATATTTCCCATTATTAAATTTCGAGGCAAAGTAATCATTAATGTATTTCAGGTTCATTAAAAAATCAGGTATTTCAGACGACCTAGCTGTTTTAATATTTAAGTTTGAGAGAGTTTTCCAGGTCTTTTTGATATTATTTTCAGTGACTGTTTCATTAACGTAGTTCTAGTAGTATCCCTAAATGGTAATTGGCTACCTGTGGTACATGAACCAAGCTGGCAATAACATTTGACTCGAATTTAACATTTCCCTCCCATGTGAATAATAAACACAAAATTGCTTACATGCGAGTAAAATAATGTTTATCTTTAAAAAAAATACTCGTCAAAAAAAAATTTTTTTTTCGATAGCCCTATACTTTCTCTATTCGATTATGGAGACGTAGTTTATCGAAACTCACTAACACAACAAATTTCAAATAAAATCCAAAAACTTTCAGCAACATTCACAAACAGCATTCCATTAGAAATCATATAACACCTTACTTAAATAACAGTTTTTTGTTAAACAGACAGACCAATTATTTGTCCTTGTTTGTTTACAAAATTATTAAAACGTGCAAACCACCATATTTAAGAAAAATTCTTATACCTTTAACACAGGACCACAACAATAGAAATACAATAGCTTTCAAATACCACAACACAGCACAATTAACTTTCAAAAGGCCTCTCCTTTCTAGCTCTCAACATATGGAACGCACTTCCTAATAACGTAAAAAGTCTATAGTTATCTGTAGACGTGAGACGTCATCACACTTGAAATAAAGCCTCAAGATTTTAAAAAAATATTTAGATTTTTAAAAGTTGTTTGTTTATGTAAGTTTAGTTATTTTTAACTTTTAAGTTCAATAGTTTAAAAATAAAGACTTTTTTAAAATATTTTAGATTTTTTTACTACAATGTTCACGCCAAAAGTATAAATCCAAAAACATGCTAAAGAATAAAAACAATTCTAGGGCGTATTTTATCATACATTTTGGATCAAGTCCCGATCCTATTTAACCCCCGTTTGGGTTTGACATTTTGTAAATGAGTGTACGTATGAATTCTTTTAAAATATGCATCCATTCCTTTCCTACATAACATGGCTATACACGTACAGGTTTATTGGTTATGAGTTGCGCCACCCCATTATCTCCGTTAATGTTTGTTGTTTTTTAAGTACTGTATAAGAATTGAAGCAGCTACGCTAAATTTTCTTTCTATCAATAAAATTCCACTAATAAACGGGTGGCAAACCAAATATACATTTTTTTTTAAATAGAACACTTTATTATATATATTTCAATTTTCGGATTCTATAGAATTCTAAGAATATTGCTGTGGCATACCTAATACATAACTTCAATTGTTTTTAGAAATATTGACCTTTGAAAACTAACATTTTCATTATTTTGAGAGGTTGTGGAAAATTAACGGCCTAAAACGGTTTTCACATTCTTATCTTTGTTTTTCAAAATCCATCTTGTGATAACAGAAATAACATCAAATCAAAGTAACACTTTTAATGGAAAACATGTATCTGGATTTTTTGATTATTGTTTGTGTTACGCATGAAATTTTGGTAATATCAACTGGATATGAATTAATGTTAAAGAGACCTATAAAATAATGTATCACTCGACTTTTCTTTCCATTAAAAAAAATGATTCAAGGTGGCATCCAGCCGCTATGTTAAAAACTATAACTATTATTTTTATATTAAATAGTAGCATTTCGTAACCTAATAAACTCCTCCAAATTTTGTTAGATTATCTATGAGTTCAACAGAGGGAGAACTTATTACCTCTTCACTGTATGACTGCGTATTTGTTAGGACCAACAGTGGCATGTTTCTTAGCTTACCTTGGATTTGCCACTTTTCAGACTTTCGTATAACTCCTCACTAGACACCTCTAAGTAAGTGTGCCAAGTGTCAAAATTGTTAGATATGTTTTCAAGCGAGGGTCGTTGCAACCCTACGTTAACGCGCCTATTATTCGGACGAAGAAAAATGGCAAATATATAAGATGTTTATTAAATGGGGCTATAATAGGTGACAAGCACAAAGAAAGTATGAAGTAACAATCAATAAAGAAAGGAATATGCCAAATGCATGTAGATTTAGGTGAAATTATGATAGTCAACGCTGATATTTTATTTATTTTTATTGATTATTATTACCATATACTATACAATTAAATAAATCGGGTCTTCATAATAATAGGGTTATAAAGAACTATATTTAAATCTTTAAACAAACTAAATGTAGACTAGAAGTACAAACATAAAAATATAAAAATTGCAAAAAATTCAAATTAAAAAAATATCTACGTCTTAGACAGTGCCAAATCAGCAAAAAAGAGTACAAAATAAAGGAAAACAAAGAAAACAACACACATACTCATTACTCATATCAACCTTAGTCAGCGACCAATTAATAAATTGTGTGCCTCTCATTGCCCTTAAATCTAAAGGTAGATTGTTATACAAAATTATATACTTATATATAGAAGAGCTTTTAAAAAAAGTCGTTCTATGCTTAGCAATTAAGAGAATATTTTTACCTTTTGTGTTATAAGAGGTTGCAGATCCCATTATATCAATATTTTTCTATTATTGTTTAAGAATGATAAGCATCGAACGAACGTACGTGAAAACTGTAAGGAGGATTTCGTTAAAAATAAAGACCTACCCTTCCCTTATATATAAATATATACATAGTCATCAATTTATAGTCCATTTTTCCTATACCAGGATTCCATATCGCTACAAATATGTTTTACACTAGCATGGAGATCGTCAAGGGTATCTACTGCGGCAACAATAGTTGTGTCATCAGCGTACATTGTAACATATCCAGATCGTATAATCAGAGGTAAATCAATAACATGTATTATGAATAACAGCGGTCCCAAAACTGAGCCTTGTGATACATCAATCTCCACAGACCTTTCTTCCGAACGTACACCACTGTATTTAACAATTATTTTTCGCCCAGTCATATAAGAATCTATCCAGTCCGCATCCTAACTACATGTTTTCTCTCATCAATGTTTCGAAAAATGTAATTTAAAGAACAAAAGGATGCAGGTTCAGTCAACTTATTTTTAAGGGATCCATGCTGAGCTGGATTTAGTGTATTATATTTATTTATAAAAGTAATCATTTTGTTATAAACCAATATTTCCGAATTCTTGGGTAGAATCCTAAGTATTGAAATTTCACGATAGTTGTCTATGTTTTCGCGATTATTTTTTATGTAAACTGGAATTACTTTAGCTGTTTTAAGAATTTCAGGAAAAACGCCTTCGTTAAAACTACAGTTTATTAAGTCTGTGAGAGGCTGAGAAATGTAATGTTTAATTATTTTAATTAATTTCATTTAAATCATCGAAGCCGTCAGAGTTTTTATTTAGGTGGAGCTCTACAAGTAGTACTTACAACAACTTTTTAATTCACGCGATGCTAAAATGTTTGACGAATTCATTTGCTACTTCTTTGAGCTCTGAAATAATCTCTGTATCAATATTAAGTTTAATTTGATTATATTTTTTATTACCTCTATTTAATCGGTTGTTAACAATCAATCAATCAGTTTATTGATGCCATATACAACAAAGTATTTACACAAGTCAGAAAAGGAACCAATTAAATACTAAGACAATTATTAAAATATTCGAAAATGTAAATATTTCTAAGAATATAAAATATAGATTGAAAAATATGCAACTCTATTCCTTATACTAAGTTAAAAATCATTGAAAAAGAAAACAGTTCACAACAAAATATAACAATCAGTAACATGAAATCAAAAAATACATGCCATATATTCTTGTGTAGAGTAAAAAGCCCGAAGGCTCAGCAATTCTTTGATTCTAATTTTGTAGTCTTTGAGGGGAAAGGCCTTTAAGACTATCAGGTAAGTGGTTGTCAAAAGCCACACCCAATGCCCTGGACCGCACTGACACCTCCTGAGCCTTGTATAGCCAGGCATCAAATCCTCTTTATTTCTGGTGCTGTACTTATGCACATCTCTAGGTCTAGGATTAGGTGTTCGCGAGACCACGAGACTAGTCTTGGTCTCGACCGAGGCCGAGACTTGGTGTTCGAGACCGAGACCGATACCGAGAATTACCTATCGAGATTCTCGATCTCAAAGTAAAGTAGCAAAATAACTAATGTTCGTAAATTATTTGTTTTGACAAAATAATTCAAACAATATATGTTTGAGGGTAAATTAATGGATGCAAAAATTAATTTTTCTATAATCAATTATATTATACTAGCATTGTATATATTCTTATAACAATCATACTAGTGAAATAGTAAAACGATATAAATAACCATAAAAAGAGAATATCCCAAATTTAGAAATTCTAGTAGCCAAATTCCACTTTACATGTCGAACACCGTAAATTGCCACCCTGTTCTCAAAGAGAGACACTTTATCACAACTATACTATATAGGATTTTGATATTGTGATCTTTATAAATTTATAGTCGGTTTTTATGTTTAATTATTGAAAGTAACTAAAATCCAAACATTTTTAGTTTTTTGGTTCAATAATTAATAACTAATAGACTGTAACAACTAAAAACATCGCAATATCGCGTATTCTTATATAGTATAGATAGGGTAGACTCCAACAGACGAAGTAATTGTGGTGATTTTTGTTTAAAAAATTTCCGACTCAAAATAAACAAAAAATTGTTAAAAAAAATCAAATTTTCTTATCATTTTCTTCTTTAATCGCTTCAATGGCTTGCTAATTAAAGAAGGTTCGTGTTTTATAGAACAATATTTTTGTATTGATTTTGTTTGTATTTGCAAATAATGGACGATATAAAATTTTTAACCATATGTGTATAATAAAAATAATACATATACATACTGACAAGATTTTCAACAAACAAAACCCAAAGTAGAATTTGGCTTATGATTTTAAATAGATGATCAATTAAGCTAATTCAACTATAAAGCTTAAAAAATAACGAACTGTTATATAACAAAGTAAAAATGTAACTTTCTAAACATACATTATAAGCATATTTTTAGATTTTATTTCAACGTATATAATAAACCCAAAAATATTATTTTCAAGTTACTTTTATTCCATGAATGAATACATAATAAGTATTTGTTTTTTATTTAACATGCTTCTTAGTTTTGTATGAATTAACCCTGCTTGTGAAAATAAACGCTCTAATGCTACGGAGGCCGCCTGTATAGACAAAAGATCTTTTGCCATTTTGGCTAAATTTGGAAATTGTTTATCGTGTGCTTTCCGCCATTCTAAAATATCTGTACCCTTTGGATTGCGCTTTAATTGTAAATATTCTTTTATTTCTTTTCTCCAATTTTCGGAATCACTTTTTTTTTCAAATAGTGATGTATAATCGATGTCATAGTTATCACCGCTTGAGGAACTTGATCCCTGTACATTTTCTCAAAAAAGGTTATAGATTGATCTTTCAGGCGAAAAACTGAATAAGTAGATATTTGTTTAATAAATAAATTTACTTTTAAAATCTACTCCACTTTTAGAATTTATAGTTAATTTACCAAATAACAAAAATAGTTGATTCACAAGTAGTATTATGAACCATAGCGGCCATTGTGCAATCACAACGTGTAGACCCCTAAGAACGGTCCTGGTTAAGAAAGTACAAACGCATCAAAGTAATAAAAGTTTGGTTCAAAATAGCAAAGTTTACAGAATACCTAAGGGTGCTTTACTTCGCCATCGATCGTTTTCTACCTATTGAATTATAACGTCGGTCCCTAGAATTCCCAGCACGTTGCTTGCATGAGTTCGGCAGCATTATACAGTGTGTCCTTATTTTGTGTTTAATATATCTTATTCCATTTGTATATCTTTCGAAATGTCAAATAATTGTTGTTCTGTGGATGGTTGTTTAAGTAACTCTAGTTATGTGTGGCCTTTCTGTGTGTCCAAAGAACAAGGGATTTATTTTGATACACCTACTATTGTTCGTATATCTTCCTTTACTGATTCCATCTGTTGGCAACATCATTTCGAATTATAGATTTTTGGAATAATTTTTTATATAAATATACCTACATTTTTTCTACTTTACTGAAATGTTCAAACATTGGGCTTTTTTTACATTAAATTTTTAAGATTGGAAAAATTCTGGGTTTCGAACGAAGGCTTCCATGTACTTTTGTCTGAATAACATCTTGGCGAACAATTATTATTTTTAAAATTTTGTTTTCAAGACCACCGAGACTTTCGAGACCGATACCGAGACTAACTATGTCTCGGTCTCGAACTCGAAGCATCGAGACCGAGACCGTAAACATTTTCCGAGACCGAGACCGAGACTGATTCAGTCTCGGCCTCGGTCTCGTGAACCCCTATCTAGGATACTGACGGATGTTCTTATGGACATATACGAGGTTTTCATAAATAAAGATGCATGTGTAAGTATCCCAAGTTGCTGAAAAGCACCTCTACAATGCTATCTATAATATAGGCTAGCCACAACACGCACAGCTCTCCTCTGCATGCGAAAAATCAAGAATCTTGAACTCGCGTGACCCCAGGCCAATACAGCGTATGACAGAGCACTATGACATAAAAAGAAATAAGCACACCTAAGGATGTCACGAGAGACACACAAAGACAGGTTTCGTAACCGGAACAAATTTCTACAACAGTCCCGGATCCAAAACAATCCTCAAGAACTTTACAGGCTCCTGTTTGCCAGCCTCTTTTACGCCTCCCGTCGTAAAGGTAAGGGTGTATGTCTCAGCGACATTTAGATGCAGTCCATTAACAGAGAACCAGGATTCTGATGTCGACAGCGCCTCCCCAGAACCAACCACAGCACAATTCATCTTTTTTTGTTCTTAAAGAGAGGGTTGTATCATCCGCCCTCCTGCATACGAACTAATAACATTTCGCAAATGTCTACACGTTTTGGAGGATCATATGATTGTAAAGTCTGTAATGTAATTAGTTTGTAGCCGTGCATATTATGTTTATTTAAAATTCTCCACACTGATGTTCGAGTTATTTCTAAATCATTTTTGGCGATTGTTATTAAAGCATTTCATTTTCTTCGTTTTCAGTAATAGGGTGAAATTGAATTCTAGATGGAGCCTGCACAGTTCCGAAATTTAGAAGTTACCTTCAATTCTAAGAAATTTTGTTGGATTCGTTGGCAGCAAATTCGTAAAAAGGGTGTTAAATGTTCTGCAGGTTCTTGCATCAATTCTTTGACACTCGCCGTGAATATAAAACAAATTTATATCTATATATATATTTAAATTGATTAAGAGAGAGCATCTAGCGAAACTGAAGAAAAAATCCCTTTGAATTTTAAATATAAAAATTTTCTTCTTGTCGAAATTGTCGCCCTAATTTAAGAAAATATTATTAGCGTACTTCGCTAGAGATTACGTGTAAAGTTTGGTTTGTTTGACGATAACGGCTGACGCCCTTCAGACATGCAAATTTTCAAGTAAACTTACTTATCCAGTGCCTGCAAATCCTTCAAATCGTGTAATAAGCTTAGAGCACTTCGGGAGGAACAGGAATTCTGGATTTATACGTGGATATTAACATCAACTTCCTCTAATTCAACAACGATTTTTGGATGCAAGGTGATGTTATGAGAAGTGCAAATTGTAATAAAAGGGTTAAATCTGTGACATATAGATTGGCAACAGTGCCACGCGACAGTAAAAATCGTATCGTGATTACGGGTAACATGTGGTTTCGACTCCGGTACTTATTTTAAAGATTGTAATTACTATTTAAAAGATATCATTAAAAACGTATTCGTAAACTAATCAGTGTGTCTTCATTGAACTTGTTGAATAATTAAAAACATCGTACATTACATGGTGGTAGTGGAATAGCGACGTATAGGTTATCATTTTGCCGGTTGTGGAATCTGGAATCCGTCGTTCGAAAACATTTGTTTGTCCAGCTGACCGGAGTGACCGGTTGTTCATCTTGGCAATGTGGTTGGATTCACGCGTGTAGTAGCGGAGTCGAGTAATCTGTGGATATCGAAGCTAACAGTGCTTGTAATAAGTGTGTTGTGAATTTTTGTTTTAAATTTTAAAAAATAAGAGACCTATTAATCTCTTAGAATGTCGGAACTAGGAAGGGCTCTTGAAATATTTAGATTCGAAGGAAATAATGTTTATAACAACTGGAAATTCTGGAAACAAAAATTTGAATTGTATTTACAAGCAACAGAAAAAAGCGGAAAGGATGATAAAACAAAAATTGCCATCCTCTTAAATCTGTTGGGTGATGATGCAATACAAATATTTAACACGTTTGAATACGAAAATGAAGGGGATGAAAAAAAGTACTCCGTTGTGGTGGGAAAGTTTGATTCATACTGCAGTCCCCTAAAAAACATAGTTTATGAGCATTTTAAAATTTTTAAACGTGACCAACTACCACAAGAAAGCATCGATCCGTTTGTAACCGCTTTAAAGCAACTTGCGTTGACCGTTGAATTTAAAGAAAAGACGTTTTGATATTGAATCGCATTTTATTGGGTGTGCGCAACTTAAGAATTCAAGAAAAGTTACTTCAATGTGCAAATTTGACTCTTAGTCAAGCAGTGGATATTTGTAGGGTCATGGCAAACTGTGTGCTGACACAGCGTGAAATTGCCAAAGAAGTTAGGGCAATTAGAAAAAGAGAAAACAGATTTCATTCAGGGAGTTTCGGACATGGACCAGGGAGTAGTGGTAATTATAATTCAAGAAGTAACAATAACAGTATGGGTAGAGGCCAGCAGCATAAAGGTAAAAATGGCATTTGTGGTAAATGTGGTTTGCAACACGATAAGGGTAAGTGTCCTGCATATTTTAGATACTGTTCTCGATGCTGCTTAAAAGGACATTATAGAAAATTCTGTCCAAGGAAAAACAATAATGTGCTTGAAATAAAAAATGACTCTGATAGTGACTCGCAAAGTGATATACAAGTAGTTTGGACAGTAAATAATACCTATGTAGACTATAGCATCAATTCAGTAGAGTGGTTTGAACAAATTCGAATAAAGCTTTGTGTTATTAACTTAAAAGTGGACACAGACAGGTAGTCAAGTTAATATTTTGAACATTAGTGACTTTAAACTACTAAATATTGACATTAGTAAAATTCAAAATGCTTCTAGCCCATTATATAGCTATACGGGTCATAAAATTGACATTATTGGACAGATTGTTCTAGAATGTCAATACAAAGATATTTCAAAATCTTTGATTTTTTACATTTTGAACAGTAATATCCCAAAATCGATTTTAGGGCTAACCGCTGCTTTAGACTTTAAAATAGTTAGCAATAACAACTTAAATAAAACTGTTAACTTAGTAAACACAGAGTGGGAAAATATTTTGAACAAATACAAACATATTTTTTCTGATATCGGTAAAGTTGATAGATTTTTTAAGAAAGCTTTCAAAAGTAACAAAGATCCATTTTTAGGCTTCCTAGATTACAATACAACCCCAAAACAAAATTTGCCAGCACCATGCGTGATATTAATGGGTAGAAAATTGAGAGCAAAACTTACCAATTAAAACAGAATTATTGAATGCTAATTATTTAACCAAGGGTGTCCAGTCCGCATTGTAAAATATCCAGAGCTCTCAAAAACAATACTATGATAGATCTACTAAAACACTACCTGAGCTAGA
Source organism: Kuschelorhynchus macadamiae (assembly GCA_030620095.1). Taxonomy (NCBI): domain Eukaryota; kingdom Metazoa; phylum Arthropoda; class Insecta; order Coleoptera; family Curculionidae; genus Kuschelorhynchus; species Kuschelorhynchus macadamiae. Next base: position 595,789 of record JAUTXW010004710.1, read on the forward strand.
GGTTGGTGAACCAATCCTACTGCAGGAAGGAACAAGAAAATGGAACCCAGGAGTAATAGTATCAAAAAATGGACCAAGTGATTACACTGTAAAAGTAAATGATGCAGAATACAGACGCAATAGACATTACCTCAAGCCTTTACACTCCGAACAAGCAACATCTCGTCAGCCTGGCGAAGCTGCCAAAACTGCATCTAGTACAGAACGAAGACAGTCACAATTCTTAGGCCCGGAACAAGCAAATGAACAATTCTATGTAGTGAAAACCAGAAGTGGCCGAATAAGCCGTCCACCTGAAAGACTGACACTTTAGTGACGATTTAAAAACAAAAAAATTATTTTGCTAGTACACTTTTAATTTTCACAGTTATTCTCGCTTTTATGTAACTAGTTTTATCAAGGAAAGTTTTTTCTTTTTTTTTATTTTTTGTTAAAATAGGGCGTGTGATATATACATTGGCAACAGTGTCCCAGGGCAGTAAAAATCGTATCGTGATTACGGGTAACATGTTGTTTCGGCTCCGGTTCTTATTTTAAAGATTGTAACCACTATTTAAAAGATATCATTAAAAACCTATTCGTAAACTAATCACTGTGTCTTCGTTGAACTTGTTGAATAATTAAAAACATAATAAAACATTACAAAATCCACCGATGTAGTACACACAAAATGATTCATATCGTTTATAACAAATGCTATGAGTGCCCTGGCTCAAGCACAACCTCAGCGAGGTGGTTTTTACATAATGTTGTTTGCTAAACATGCGTAAAATTTTAATAGTCTGAGCGGATACCAATTACAGGGTTATTGGTTATAAAATATATCTAAGTTAATTTTCGTTTTTTTTTTAGTTTTGTATAAAAGTTGAAGCAGCTACGCTATATTTTCTTTATATCGATTCTACTTATATACAGGGTGTAAGAGAAAGGGGTGGCAAACCAAAGTTAATTTTTTAAAATAGAGCACCCTATATATTTTTCAATTTCTGGACTCTCCATATTTGCTGTGGCATACCCTATACCTAACTTTAATTGTTTTCAAAATATTGATATTTAAGTATCAATATTTTGGTTATTTTGAAAGGCTGCTGAATCTTAACGGCTTTACTTAGAGTGAACGAGTCTTAGGTATATGGAATAATGATTGATTATAAATAGAACGGGTGATGACATAAACTAACCTTTTTTTTAATGGAAAACCATGAGTCAATATTTTTCGATTTTTGTTTGTTTGTTTAACATGTTTAGTTAACTTTACTTATTTCCTATTTCTCAGATTATAATTCAATTAATTTGGAAGTGACAACAATCAAAATTTAAGAAACATTCTACTAACATTTTTCGATTGCCGCATAAATAGAAAGTTTGCCTTAGGTGTATAAGCAGTTTATTTTCGATCTATATGTTGGGAAAGATTAGGGGTAAAGTTTCTAAGACGTTTTCTACAAGCTGGCGACACTTTCCTCAGTTAAAGTGTGTTGGTAAAAATATAGGGCCAATAACTTTTCCACGTAATATTCCATAACAAACATTTACACTTCTTCATCCCGAGAATCGAATTGGCCTTGCTAAAGGAAGGTTAGAATTATTTAAAAAATGAGTATTCCTTCTATCGTAGATTCCGGCTCGAAAAACCTGATTCGTTCGCCCATAATACACTGCTGGAACTTCAACATTGCATTTGCATCAGGGAAATTTTTACTGGGAATTCAAAATGAAATATTTTCAATACGGATGACAATTTGACCAATTCCTAGAGTAAGTAGCTTGGTAAGGACAACCTCAGGACTCCATCGTAAATTTAATTTTTAATTTTGAATAAGTTTATTCGACCAGAACTCTTACTGTGGAAGATTTCTCTTTGTGCAACCAAAATAATCTAGAGATCGGCACGTAAAAACAATTTCCAGCGGTTTTAAATTTTTTTCTTCTTTTCCGACATACAGGGTTTTTCAGAAAAATTGATTTTTTTTTTAAATGGTCTGCTGAACAAAGCCCACTTATGGCAATCAGATGGTCTATCAGATTATGAACAAGGTTGAATATTATATACAGGGTGCATCAAAAAATCTACCGATTCTAAACTTTAACAATGTTGAATTTCTGCTCTGCAAGGTAGGTAGTATTCCAGACCTCTGTTACCCACTGTATTATTGGAACATATTCTCAATTAATTCGAACTGATTGGTAAACAGCTTAAGTAAGTCTGTATTAACAAAAATGACATGTGAAACTGTATTTTATTGGGAAAAAGAGAAATATATCAATGATAAAAGCCGATTTTTTCATTTTTTTATAAAAAAATCTATTTTAAATTAAAGGCATGATCTCAAAGAACCAGAGCAAATTTCAAATGTAAAAAAACTGCTTCGGTAAAAATGTCCATGGTTACTAAAACTGGCATTAGAAGCAACACAGCCCTGTATACAATATTCATGTTGGAACATTGTGCCAACCTTGTTCATAATCTCATAGATATACCTTTGATTACCACAAGTGGGCTTTGTTTAGCAGATTATTTTAAAAAATCAATTTTTCGAAAAAGCCCCATATGTCGGAAACGAAGAAAAAATTCCAAAATCGCTAGAAATTGTTTTTTCGTACCTAGCTATAAAATATTTTGGTTGCGCAAAGAGAAAAAAAAAATTCTGTAGTAATAATTCTGGTAGAAAAACCTTAAAAAAATGACAAGGTCCTTTATAACCCTATGTATAAGATGGTTGCTATGACGTCCTGAGACTGCCCTTATCGAGCGGCAGATTATATTTAATTTTTATTTTATATTAATATTATAATATTTAGTTCATTATCGTCGTTCACCTACAACAGCGGTTCGTTTCTTTCCAACGAACGAGTTATTATAGATTATGTAGCTACCAACATTCCGGATACTTCATATCGGACTAACTATAACCCAATTTATTGAAAATATAATATTCTCTCTAGATTGCTGCTGCCCCTATAAAGACATCAAACCTAAAACATCACAAATAGTAAATGGCTGGTATAATGTAAATTTACCCCGTATGAAAAGCAGACTGGATAATCTGTATATTGCACAAAAAACTATTAAAAATAATAATGTGATATATCGAAATCTAAAAAAAAAATATACAAACAGGAAATAAATAAAACTAAACAGTCATTCTTCAAAAAGAAATTTTTAAATTCAGATAGAAAAATAAAACAATATGGCCCTTTTTTTAAGATGGCGTCTGATGACGTTCTCGTCGCTCTGACAAAAAATGTATATTTTGTGCAAAAAGAGTCAAAGGGACAAGGGTTTGACGAGTACCGACATTGTTAAACTTTGTATTAAAAGTAACGCATTTTTAAATACTATTGTGCTGCAGCTGCAAGAAAATAATAATCTCCTTCGAGATAAAACTCAATTTCTTGAAGAAAAATTGGAGACAATACAAGATAGACCGAAAATTATAGAACAGGTTAGATTTCTTCGCCCCGCTACCCCCGCAAAATTTATCTCGGTCCCGCTTATCCCTCTGCTTATGAGGGATCTGTCAAAAATAATGACAAGGACAAGGGTGCCAACAGTAAAAAATATAGTGATGTAGCAACTGCCAGGTATGTTTCTAACTTCGCCCCGGACAAGAACAGGGATACCAATAGTAAAATGCAAAATGACGTAGCACTAGCCCGGTCTGTCGCCAACTTCGCACCGAAGATAATAGTTGAAGACCAGGTTCATTCAGATTCCGAACCAAACTTAGTAAATAATAAAAATATTGGAAATTCAAATTCTTAAAATAGTAAAGTAAACAAAATCGGCAAGATATCAAAAGTGCACCCCAATCTTAAAGCAGCTCTATGAAAAAGCCAGAAGACTCGATAAGCAATCAGTGGTAAATACTAATGCTAAATCTCAGAATTTGATCACCGTTGACCATTTAAAGGATGCAATTAACTCGGCACTTGGAAAACAAAATACCAAAACAACAAACAAAAAAGTGAGGAAACAGAATGGACGGAGGTCGTTCCTCGTAGAAGAATGGGTAATAATATTCTAAGACCAAAACCACTAAAAGGTACTGAGACAGACGACGATCTACTGAAGGCAGCAAATTTGCCTGCCTGGATATTTTTTCTGGCTTGGACCCGACCACTAATAAGGATGAAGTACTGAACTACTTAGGGAGTATGGGTTCAAAGAAAACATTGTGTGTGAAAAAATGGTGACCAGGAATGAGCATA